>JAPKLX010000063.1:1648876-1723363 GCA_026898415.1 Leonotis leonurus
TGCCTGGTGATCCCTAGGTTGCAGCACGTCCGGTCGTTAACTCCTCGCGCCGCTGCCGCCATTTCTAGGACCGACTGACGCCTCACCTGCACAGGTACCTACGTAGTGTCAGTCGCACATTCAACATAGCGTTCGGACTCATGTGCCTTCCAAAACTTATTGTAAAGGTCTTCGAGCCTGCTGCGTACGATTAGCCAGCCGCAAATTTAATTACAAAATCGTCATTCAAATTGATTTCAAATTGAATGTTTACTGTTTTATATATATATAGATAAGTTTCATGCAGTAGACAAGTGTTTCCCTACCTTTAAATAATAATTCATTTTGTACACCATACCTTTATTATTTGGTGCCATGTTCTTTTGTTTCTTGGCCTTTGTGTACACGTATACAAAATCATGCTAAGGCTATAAATCTTTATGATGTAGGTGAAAATGACTGAATGTATATATATTTCACTCAATTAATTCTTCCATTATGTTTCTCCTAACTGTGATATTTAATTTCCTTCCGCATTCATTATTATTTGAAATAAATGGAATCAGCCTTATTTGTAAAAACATTTCTTCAACTTATCTTTTCCAATTCCACTACTAGACAAACAACAACGTCTTATATTTAATTAATTAATTCTGCACAATCTAAAAGAGGATTTATTGGGCCCAAATTAAATAAATCTTCACCATTTGTACTACTAGTCATATTATATTTTATACAAAAAGAATCAATACAAAATTCCTATAGACTAATTAAGGTAGTGTAAAATACTCATTACCAAACTATTAATGCTATACCAAAATGCAACAAACCATATAATAAAAAAATGAAAAGGGTAAAGAAAATAGTATCGGGACCAATAATATAATTTTGTTTTAAAAAAGTAAAAAGCTAGACGGGCTTTTGTTAATAGTTTTAATTTATAAGATATAGTATTTTGTCATTCAAATAGGATTTTAAAAATAATAACGCCGTTGCCGGGGATCAAACCCGGGTCACCCGCGTGACAGGCGGGAATACTTACCACTATACTACAACGACTTTATTGAAGAGTTATTTTATTATTAATTATTTGTTTAATTCAAATATTTGGATTGTCCCATTTAGACACATTTAATTGTTTAGCCAGTCTTAAAACACAAAACTTTATTCAAAAATTATTATAACTAAATATTGGTATGCATGCCAAAAATAAATGAGTCTAATTATATCATTTCTAACTTTGATCTCTCGATTATAGTTTTACCCAAAGTATCTTGTTGCACATTCTCTTCCCCTCTCTTGTATGTTGGTTTATGCGCTTCATCCATTAATTAGTTTTTCCATTAACTACATGCATCAATCAATTAAGAAAAAAGATAATAAATACTAAGAAAGTAACCCTTAACTATATATATATATATATATATAAACTATGGTTTTAAGCAAACCGGTTGAGATTCTCTGCAATATATTTTAAAAAATTATAGTATAACGTATGATTTATATATATTAGATAAATTATTAGACCCTAAAGGTTAAAAATCAATCCTAATAAAAAATATTAACTATAAACCAAAACAATATAGAATTAAGATGATAATAAATCCTATTATGGAAAATAAAATTATTAACTAATGCTTAACTAAAATGGTAAAAGAGAAAGAATAAAATATGAAACGGTGGCGCATAGATGCACAGCAGAAGCAGATGATCGATCCTCTACCGAAACAAACTAGCTACAAATGGTCCTTGAACTAATGCAGCTAAGGTCAATCAAATACTATACATAACTTGAAATTATATGTCTTGGCAGAAAGAAATCCAAATTTCATTGACAAAGATATAATGAATACATGAACATCAACTCTTCACACGCATATTTTTATACATATATATAAATTAAAGAAGCAAAATTCACTAATTCCATTAAATATTAAGCTTAGTGAGTAATGTATCAAGAGAGTAAATTGTTGATAGATTTGGTAAGGATGTGATGTACCAGAAGGCGATATGCTTTTTCTGTAAGATGAAAGCTATCCCAAAATACATATTCAGACACATTCCAGCACGTGTATTTGCACAAAAATGCTACTTCTATTGTTCCTGTTCCACAGCAACCCTTGTTTGATACTCCAAATCCTGCACTCTCACCAATCCCACTATTACATTCTTTCTATATTATCCCATTCTTATTAACATACTCTCACAACTCACCCAAATAATACGAATTAGTTGAAGAGAAGTCAAAATACTTAATGAAAAATGATGAAATACATACCATATTTTTGGGGGCGATGAATGAGATCAAGTGGAAGGCTATAAATATCAACATAAATAAGCCTGGCCTCAGGGTATTGATAATTCAGAGACTTCAACTCTACCATAAGCTTCTCATTGAACATTTGTGCAACTTCATTATACAAATCAATGCATTCTCTCTCTTCTCCTCCCTTCAATGTTCTTTGTGATGGCAAACACCCCAGAGGCGGTAGCCCGAATACTCCGATTCGTCGCACCCCCAACTTGTATAGATCCTTCACATATTTTGCGTCAAGTAAACTTAAAATTTGCACAAAATGTTAAATTTTATAAATTAGTTATGTTTCAAGTTCGCGCAATTTAATTGCGCGAACTTACCTGTAGGAAAGTGGAAGCGTAGCTCACTAGCATGTCCATGTAGGAAGAAACATCGTACTGCGATCTTCGTAGTGAAACTGTCCCGAAATAAGTATTGGTGACGTCGTTGCTGCCGGAGACGACTGCGAATACGGTTTTACTTAACAATGTGGACGTTCTCTCGTCTCCAATAATTTGCTCCACCTTTGTTATGTATTCCTTGAACATCTCTAACTGGTCGGACAAGGACAATACAGACTGCACAACACATATACAGTAGTAATTAACTCAAGATTGATTTTTTTTCACAATATTTGTTTTTTATTTAAATTTTCTCATTGAATTGGTATAAATTAAACCATTTCTAACACTATATCTGTAATAATATTACAAGATCCTATTGTGGAAATACTCATGTAACATAACTTCTTATTTATCTATCAATTTAATCTCGGAAGTTCAATATCATGAGTTATGACGACATTGTTACATAATGAAAGACTATTTCCCTTTAATTACATAAGGTACTTGCATCGAAATTTGAAATTTAGCATTTCCTTAAAACCCTGTATGTGAATACACAATCTTATCATGGATTATTATTTGTGTATTCACATGCAAATTTGTAAGGTGACATCAAAATTCAAATTTGGTACATGTATTATATGGACATGTCACGTAATCCTTAAAAATAGGTCAAGCTTTGAGACAATATATATATATATATGTATATCATGTTCTTCTTAGCAAAATAAGAATTGAAATTAAAATACCACAAAAAGGAAGAAGATGAAGAAGAAACATACGACGACTTGAGATGTAAGAGGATCAAAGCCAGAGCCCCCAGAAGCAAAGTTAACTCCACTTAACAGATCTTCCTCTTTCACATTTGGGTCAAGATAAGCTGGTAGCAGCTCTTTTATTCCTAACTCTTCAACTGCATCCACACATTATTATTGTTCTTATTGAATGAATGAAGGAAAAAAAATTAAAAACAGAACAAGAGATTGCGACGAGCGAGTTTTGTGATACCGATGAGGTCCGACGGAACTTTTCCGTCGGAAAATCTCCCGGTGGGGCGTGCTCCGACGAAATCCTGACCATAAGGAGGGTAGTTAACTTTGACTATAGTTTTGAGGTCGTTGTTGTTTCCGGTGTCGACTACGGAATCTCCGAACATAACGACGGCCGGGGTCGTGGAGTTTTTCGGTAGATTTATGGCTGCTTCAGCAATGCAATCTGCAAGGAAAATGGAGAGACATAGAGATAGCAATATTTTGAATAGTTCTGTGTTATGCATTGCTCTGTTATGTTATGTTACAAACTTGTGTTCCATCCCCTGCTTTTAAGGGATATTTGATTTAATTTCTGAAATTGTGAGTTTTTGGGATTGGATTTTAATTAATACCAACTGTATTGTTGGTCTGTGTAATTATATGTACAGTAGTATATCTTGAGATTTGAGAGAATGGAATGGGCTGACATTTTTATTTATTTATTGACTTAGTAATTTGCACTCCAAATGAAATAAAATGCCCCATTTACTCATAGTCATATGAAATGATGAATGAATTGAGTATAATATATTAAATTAATAATGTGGAGTATCATTTATTGCCTTTGATGGAAAATGCAGAGTTGGTTACTTTATTTAAAAGTGTTTTGCGCTTTTTTTCTACTTCTTGGGTTGCCATTTTTGTTGTCCTTTGCTTATAATAGAAATTGAACTGGTATTGCTCATTAATATTCCAAAATTGTATAGTAATAGTGTTTTTCTTTTTTAATGTATAACAATGAAGAATCAATTGATTTACTTATGCAAATAATAATTTGATTTGATTTACTTGTTCTAACATATCTAGACTTGGGAGGGACATTTCCAAAAACTTGGTTGAGAATACGGTATAATTGAATCGAAGTGAACCGAATAATATTAGGCTCGAGTTCGAGTTCGGTTCGTTTATAATTCGATTAATAGTATATTTGAATACGAGCTTGAACTCGACTCAAGTTCGTTAAATATTCGAGTTCGAGCTCATTAAAAAACTCTTTTATAAATTATTTTTTTAATATATATGTGTGTGGGTTATTTATGACCTTATAGTGTAACTTTAACGTGAAAAATGTTCTATTTGTAACTTTTATATGAAAAGTACCCAAAAGTTCAAAACTACCCTTAAATTTATTATTAAATCAATGCATGTTACATTAATTTTGTATGAAATCATGTTCTATTTTTTGTGGTATTATATATATACACGTATATTTGAATTTTATATTTCATATTTAATTTAATTGAATTTGATTTAATCAGTTCTATTATGATCGGGTTTTGTTTTAATTGATTGGGTTTTTATTTTTGTGTATATTCCTAAATTTTTTATTTAAATAATACGTATGTGTGATGTTGGGTGTGTATAATTTTTGTTTAATTAAATTGGATGTGTATAATTTTAAACATATACCAAGTATTTTTTTTAATTGCAAAAAAATTAAGAAAATAATTAATTAATATTACATTCCAAAATAAGATGCAAATCTAATTTTAATTAAAGGTATTTTAGATAATTTACACTTAAAGTGAGCACTTTTCATATGTTTTTTTACAAATTGAGTAATTTTCATTTTTTATTACAAAAGGGGACACTTTACCCACGGCACCCAATATATATATATATATATTAATTTGATAAGTTCGTGAACCAGTTCTTATATAAAGTTTGCGAACTATTCGAAGCTCGCCTCGTTTCGTTTTTAAGATTCATGGACAAGCTTGTTAATAAAGTTGACGAACTATTCAAAGTTCGGTTCGTCAAAATTATATTCGAACATGTTCGTGATTCTTTTGAACCAAATACCATTAGAATCGAGTTCGGTTAAAAAAAATATTTGAGTTTAATTCTAGACTCGATTTTGATTCATTTAGCAAACAAATAAATTTGGAACAAATTTTTATTGATTTAAGTATCAAATAGTTTGGTTCTCCCCAATATAAACTCAAGGTTACGTTCCATTTATTCAATTATTTATTTATTTATTTTCTTTGATGAAATTTTCAAGAAATAGGTATGTAGCAATACGAGTATATACTAGAAATTATTACTAGTATAATAGAGTAATAAGGAATTCACGTGGAGAAGCGTCCACTGCAGAGTTTGCTGCATTGCCCATACCTTCATTTTTATCTATGAAATGATTTTTATCTTTATCTTCTAAGTTGGGGCATTCAATGTTTTTATAATGCTATAATTAATATCAACCTATACTCTATATCATTTACTATATCTTCTTACAAAATATTAATTTGCTTCACACTCTTTCGGATAAACAATCACAAACTGTTGAAATCCAGACTACTCTATTGTATATATAAATGAAAAATCGAAATCTATACACAACTTTTTTTTGCTTAAATTTTTAATTCAGTTTTAATATATACTTTCTCCTCTCATTATTCATGATACGTTTTATTATTATAATACACTCATCTAAATATAAAATGTGTCATATTTAATTAGACGGAGAGAGTACTATTTTTATTTCAATATACCCTACGAAAAACAATTTTGATATTTTTTACTGTTCCCCTAAAATTGTTTTATTAAGGGAGTAGATACCTCAACATAAAGTTTGGTTCTAGTAGTCATCCACAACCAATATGGGATAATTGTGCGTGGACAAACCAACAACATCTGGCATCTGCTGACAATGATATTGAGTGGCGACTTATCATTGAATAGAGTAGACTTATCATATTAAACTTGAATATTTAACTCAATTTCATTTTTAAAAAAGCTTTATTAAGGGGAAGAGATACTTTGTTTAAATAATCATCCACAAACAATGTAAAACCCCTTTTCATTATGTTGTGCTCATCAAAATAACTGGCTAAGCATAGCATACAGATCCATCTTTGCATGCAACTGACATAATATATACTATCTCTATCACACTGTTCTTAGCTTCACAAGTTAATAAAACACTCATAATTTTAATCAAACGAGACCAAAAATACTAGGACGGGGATGTAATATTTTTTAACCTTTGAATTAAATATTATTAACTCTTCTTAGTCCTTCCATCCTAATACACTAATTAAAGGTATATATGGTTACAAATCATAATCGAACTTTTGATTTACAATTTTATTAATTCGAAATTGTATCAAATTATGATTTTAACGGTTCATGATTCGACATTAGAACCATTTAAGATGGTTATGGTTTTGAACCGATGGTTTTATCGATTCTTTTAGAACAGCCTTAAGAATGTATTTTTTTTTACATAAATTTACAAATTAAAATTTAATTTTATGAGTAATAAATAATTATTTTGTATAATATAAAATATAAAATATAAAACTGAACTAGGGATAAAATTTACGAACTATACTATATTTTTTTTCTTTGTATCACAACATTCTTAATTTATATATTCAAAAGAAACAAGTAATTGGAAGTTCAATAACAAATTGGATAATTAATTAATTCTTCTATAATTCACAAACATTAACCTTTTTTTTTTGTAGCTAATGACCATCACAATCATATTCTGCAAATAGGAATTAAATTACATAGACGTACAAACAGAAAGCTCATCGAATTATTTTTGAAATGGAGTAATTTATACGTGGAGGAAATTGGACATGCAGAAAGTGAATAAGATGAATGGAAATATTTAAATTAAAGGAAACTGGGGATATATTTTTGAATGATATGATCGACAAGAACCTTGTAAGCTCTCTCAGTAGGGTGATAGCTGTCCCAAAATATATAATTTGACACATTTCCACATATTCCACTGTATTTATTGCACAACATTGTTACTTCTATCTTTCCACTCCCACAGCAACCCTTGTCACTCACTTCAAACCCTGACAATAATCAATAAAACATATTTACTCCATATAAAATCAATAAATATACACTCATACATAATTAGACTAGATATGATTGCTTGTAGCTATAGTTTTTTAGGGTATTGGATAAGAGATAAAGCAAAGGGTTTTTACTTGAAATAATAATAATACTCCCTCTGTCCCGCTCGCTAAATGCATGTGGTCACGTTTCCTTATTGGGTCGTCCCATTAAAAGTGGTCACGTTTTTTAAAAGGAAAAAAAAATTACCTTTGAAAAACTTCACTCCTACTTTTTTAAAACACGTCACTTTATTTTCTTAAACTCCGTGTCAATTCCCTTGTGACCGTATTTAGCAGGACGGAGGGAGTAATAATATACCATGATGTTGGGATTCTATTAGTAGTTTACATATGAATATGGGGTCTATTAGTGAACAAAAACTAAGATACAATGAGGAATATAAATAGTGTGACAATGTAGAAATTCAATTTCTCTATTGTCTAACTGTGTAAGAGTTTATATTGCGTCAATAATAAGAAAGTGACATTTATCATAAATAATGACTTAAGATTTAGTAGATGTGTTTTCTTTGCATATAATCTAAATCCTAAATCATAATTATATCACCTGACATCTCTTGTATATTAATACAACACAAAATGTCACAACTTAAGCAACATGTGATTTCATTCGACAATATAGAGCTCAAAATTGAAGTACGATGATTATAAGGAATATTAATTTGATGTCGGAAACGCGCTTACCGTAATTTAGAGGGTGTTGGATGAGATCAAGAAGTGGGGTGTAGACATCAATGTAGACTATTGTAGAGTGAGGCAAAGTAGTAGAATTGTTGAGAGTTTGGAGTTGAAGTGAGAGTTTGGAATTGACTACTTGTGAAGCCTTGTTATACTTGTCTGCACATTCTCTCTTTGAGCCTCCAGCAATAGTTATTTGAGAGGGTAAGCACCCTATTGGTGGAACTGAAAATACTGCAATTCTTCTTGCCCCAACCTTGTATATTTCCTTATTCATTTCCAATTCATATTCAACAATTTCAGTCATTTCTAATCAAGATACTACACAACTAGACATCCCATATATCAATTACAAACCATTACTTTTAGTCATAATTAATGTAGTACAAGAATTGTTAATATTTTGTTATTTTCGTGTGCCCATCAAAGTTTTTAACATTAAAAAATTTTCATTTATAATAAGTAAATCACTGTACTCGAAAAAATATAATTAAATTAAAAATATTTAAAACTTTGATGGGCAAAACGAAAATAACAAAATATAAACAATTTTTGGATTTTAGCACGTTTACAAAATTTTTTTTCAGATTTTATATTATCCATTTATAATAAGGAGATCTTATTTCACTCAATACATTCAAGTACTCTATTAAAATTATTTGTCATTTTTCCATACTCTTGAGCTCAAATCTCTATTTCCAATTAATTGATATATGCTACTCCTCCGATGACACTTTTACTTGATATAAATTTTAATAATGTGTTTTTTATTTTGTGTAGAAGGTGTAGTGAGTAGAGTTTTAGACTCAAATTATTGTATTTAAGTTATTATATGTATTTAGTGGAGTTTGAATCTCTCTTGATTCACTAAACTCGAAAAAATACAATTAAATTAAAAATAATTAATCAAACGAGACTCAAACTCCACTTAATACACATAATCACTTAAATATAATATCTTAAGTCTAAAACTCCACTCAGTACACCTTCTACACAAAATCAAAAACATATTATTAAAATTCATGTCGGGTCAAAATGTCATGTGGACGGAGGAAGTAGCGTATATCAATTAATTGGAAACAGAGATTTGAGCTCAACGAGTATGGAAAAATCACAAATAATTTAAATAGAGTTGAATGTATCGAGTGGAATGAGCCCCTATTATAAATGAAAAATATGAGATGTGATTTTTTTTTAAACGTACTGAAATCACAAAATATAAAGAACTTTTGTAGAGGAAAGGAATATTATTTGGATAAGGAGTATAATATATATGTTACCTGTATAAAATGGGAGGCAGAGGCAACAAGAAGATCAGCATACGAAGAAACATCATATTGCAGGCGTCGAATTCCGGCAGTGAAGTAAGTGTTAGCCAAGTCATCACTCCCAGCCACCACTAAGAACAAGCTGTTGCTCAATATCTTGCTTGTACCTTCTTCCCCTATTGCCCTTCTCAACCTTCCCTTGTACTCTTTGAATTGTTCTAACTGTTCCGCTAATGACGTCACCGACTGCACAAAAGTACAATCACATATATGCACACCAAACACCAACCTTTCATACTTCCCTATTAGTCCCCCCTTGCCATAATTTAATATGCCCCTATATTTCGATTTTGCATAAATTGAAATATAAAAATAAAATAAAAACATAATGATTACTTTGATATTTATTATTTAAAAATAAAGTATCTTGATTATTTAATTTATTAACAAAATATGTATGAATTTTGGTAAAGAATAAAAAAGGGACAGACTGATAGGGAATCAAATATTTTTAATTTGAATAATTTATTGACACTAATTAATTCGGATAAAATTGTTTCAATAGTTAATAATAGTACTCTTTCCACCCTAAATGTCCCGCCTAATGTTTGAATTTAAAGTGGAACATAGACAAAAACGGAGGAAGTAGTATGTAGGTAATACGAGGTCTCAATTATATGAATTTTTTATATTATAAAAACTGCAAAGATAAATCAATAGCTATATATTTACTATTTTAATTATCCACACTTTATTTATTTAGATGCTCTACCCTACCCATTTGCTTGAATGATGAGTAGAGTAGATGAATTATTAAATATAGTAATTAATGGTTCTGTACTCTACCCATATTTTACGGGTTAATTACACTAAATGCACCAATTTCGCATTTCTTTTTAAAATCCATTTTAAATTTTGAATAAAGAAAAAAAAAAATTAAACCTTCTATTTTCTTTCAGTTTTATCATAATTTTTCGTTCATTCAAATTGATGTTGAGTCTGAATAAATTGACATGGTTTCAATATTAGTAATTTAAATTAAATCCTGACGTACGTACTTGTTATATAAAAGAACATCATTATTAATTTTCTTTCTTAATAACCCGACGACGTCGTTTAAATGCAATATTCAACTTCAACACTGGACAATCAAGATTTATGATATTTTGGATTTTGGTGGAAATCGTGTATTTTAGTCTAATGGAAACCATAGGGATGAGAATTGGAATGAGATCGGGACCTTTGGTTTCGATCTTGAAGTCTCGATCTAAAAGAATATCAAATTTTGATCTCGGTTCAGGTTTCGACATGGGATCGAAATTTTGGAACTCTCGAGTCCCTAAATTGAAAAATTTTAAGTTCAAATCCCGATTCTAAAAAAATGTTTCAAATGGTCTTGAAATTCTAAATGAGACCAAAAATTTCCAAACGAGACCAAAATCTTCAAAATTTAAAATTAATTTACTCCCTGACTCCCCAAAATTTCCAATGTTCAATCTCTAGCCCGGTCTCGAAAATTTGGACTCAGGATCGCGAATCCCACCACAACTCGTTCTCACAACTATAAACCAATAATTATGAGCATAGAAAAAGGGTACGAACCACAATTGTAGAAGTTTGAGGGTCATATCCAGAACCACCAGAAGCAAAGCTAACTCCACTTTTTAGATTTTCAACTGTCAAATTTTGGTCACTATACGCCGGAATTACCTCTGCGATTCCCAATTCTTCAGCTGTTTGTTTATTATTGCAATTAATTATTAATTCTAAACATTAATCAATAACTTAAATTAATTAACTTCCCACAACAACAAAATCAATTAATGCTACTTCATTCATAGTCATAGTAGGCATTAAATTTAATATGCATGACTTTATTTTTATTTATCCTTACCCTAGCTAGCTAGCCCTGGGTTTTCTGTCTCATATTTACATATAGTATATCAGATGTTTGAATCTACAATTGTCAGTTTATATGTTATTATGTCAACCATACCACCAAAATGGCATGGGGGGAAATAATACTAATCTATCTACGATAAATTAATACTATAACAATAATAATAAAATTTTATTATCTTATAAATATTGTATCACTTATTAATAAATAAATAAAATCTGAGTTATAAGATGTGCTTCATATTTAACGAAGTTAAATTTAATTATATTAGGAAAGTACATGAGAGTATTAATTAATAATGTATTATTCCGGAATAATTAGGAGATTTATATTCATCAATGTGTTAATTACTATAAGGTTATGCGAAAATGAAAATTAGCTAACTGGCCTAGTACGTGAGAAAAATTAGCTAGAGATTAATTTAATTCTCATTTGAATTTCAATAAGGATCAAATAACAATAAATTAATATTAGCAAATTATCCTAGCTATCTTTGTGTCTAGTAATTTCAAATGAATTTGGAAATGAGTTCAAATTTGGTTTATTATTTCATAGAATTCATATGTATATTGGCAATTTAGCTGCTTAGTTAACTCTCAAGTCTAGTGCTATATATATAATTTTTTTTTGGGTAAATGCTAAAATACCCATTTTGATAAGTAAAAAGTAAAAAATACTCACTTAAAAATAAAAGATAAAAAATACCCACTTTTTACAATAGTATGATGAAATTGATCATGTGTTCATGTTATTCAAATTTAAAATAACTTGAATAACATGATCACATCATGTTATTGTAAAAAGTGGGTATTTTTTATCTTTTATTTTTAAATGGGTATTTTTTATTTTTATTTTATAAAAGTGGGTAATTACCAATTACCCCATTTTTTTTTCTCCAAAAATACCAAACATGCATGAGCTATACACACACACACTATATATATATATATAAATACGTACCAATTAAGTCGGGAGGAGTCCGGCCGTTGGTAAATCTTCCGGTGGGAACTCCGCCGTTGAAGTCGTGGCCGTAGGGAGGGAAGTTGCAGTAGATAACTGTCTTTAGAAGGTTGTTGTTGCCTTGATCTACGATCGAGTCTCCGAATGCGTAAACTGCCGGAATCGTAATATTTTCCGGCAGCTTTATCACTGCTTCGGTGCAGCTTCCAAATACTAAAACCAATATGTATGCAAATGCAAACTTTGAACAAGAGAGTTTATGATAATATCTTAGCAGATGCCTTTTCATTTTGTGCATAGAAATTAAGATGGTCTCACTTCTTAAAGTTAGCTTTATTAATTTGGAGGATATCAGATGATAGATATATATATATAGCCCCATGTTCGAGTTCATATCTACTCGTTTGTTTATTTTAAAACTTGTTCTAGATTAGCGATTCTAAATATTTTATATTATAAATATATAAATACTCCTCCTTAGATGATAAGTGTATGATGAGGAGTGAGGGAGTTGAGAGAACCATTACAAGTTTAGTGGAAAATATGTTTAGGTAAAGTTGGTTTGGAAGACTTGCTGATCTAGCCACTGCAAAATCTTAATATGGGAGAGACAATCAATCATGATGGGACGTCAATTCTTTTGCTAATATCGTTGATGAAAAGTTTGTGCGTTTCTATCTATTTCTATCTATTAGTTCGTTTATAAAAAATTTATATAAATATATGTTTTTATTTTTAATAATTATACTTATATTAAGTGATAACTAATGAGAGATTTTTATTACACCTACCACACATTCAATTCATTTATTATAATTCGTGCTAAACTCAAATATATAAATTTTCTGCCACAAATGTATAACTCCTCGGGAATTTCAATTGCGCTCATATTCATCACTGTAATATTTTTTTAATTATTTTCAAAATAAAAAATATAAATGTATACTTTTTCAACAATTAGGATAAGTTCCACAACATAAATAAATAAGATTACAAAAAAAATTATTCCCTCTGTCCCATTATTCTTGGTCTCAAAAGTTAATAAAACAATCACATTTTTAATTAAATAGGACCAGCAATATTGGGTCAAACAATCACATTTTTAATTAAATAGGACCAGCAATATTGGGTCGAAGGGAGTAATAGTTTATAGTGCACGACTATCTTATTCGGATTCCTCACTTTGTGTGCACTATAAAATGTGCTATTTTTTTTTCATTTTCTTTTTCAATTTCAATCGCTTAAAGTTTAGTCTATTATTTTATAGTACACATGATATCGATTAGGGTTCCTTGATACAGTTATGGTTCATATCTAATACTTTTCTATAAAATGGGAAAGATATTCCCATTCTTTTGCAATAAATGTTAATGAGGGTTCATTCAATATTAAAAAGTTTTAATTCCAACAAAATTAATTTAGTTACTACTATTAAAATTGCAAAATTAATAGTGAAACACAAATTGAAAGGACATATATATAATTATGGAAGAGATGATCCAAGCCTGAATATTCATGTGCTGGTTTAACAACCATAGAGAAATCTACCATCTCAAGTAGGCTTATTCTGACCTACTGTATAAAATATAATGTTGAGGTGATTACAAACATACATTTAATTTAATTGCTGAGGAGTGACATTGATTGTACTAATGAATTGTTGTGAGGTAGTTGAAGCTAAACTAGGAATTGAGGTCTTCCTTGCACAAGTATAGCACCACTTAATTGAGTTACATGTCTGTTTTGCCTAAATTAACTTCTAATAGTGAAACACTTCATTTTCCTTACATCAATTATTTCTACTAGTCAACTATTTCATTTTTCTTCTAATTTTATTCAACGACTTCTTTGCAAGAATTCATTGGCTATGGTCAAGATAAATTTGTGTAATCTATATATTATAGGCACATAGTCAATAGAAATGTGACTAATCTATACTCACAAAAACATTATATTTAAGTCTAGATTTTTTAAATAGGACACATATTAAAAAAAAAAAGTAAATCAAAACATGAGTACTTATTAGAAAAATGGAGGGGTATATTATAGGATTGTGTTATGATATAAAGAAGATATCTTGTAAATATTTGAAAGTAATCTTTGTGTAGATCAAAGGTTATTATTATTTTACTTATTTAATTCATTAAAAATTTAAAAAGAGAAATTGTTCAAATAACACGGTTGTGTTGAAGAAGTTGCAGACGACGATTTTGAAGATACATCGCCAATGATGATCTGCCGTGAAAAGGATACGAAGCAACTTGTTCAAATGGATGATGCAAATAGTTCAAGAATAATGATATAATGGGAAGAAAATTGGTAGAAGATAAAAAAAAATCACCCATTACGTTTGAAAGAATTTATGCTCGCTATTAATATAAATTCGGTCAACGTTGTGATCGAAAACCAAACAACTTTGGTACGAGACACATCGAAAAATAATGTGAAAATAAACAAACACAATGGTTATAAATTTTCACTAGTTTAATTAATTAAACTCGCGAGGTGCCTCAATAACAAAATATTTACTAATTCAGAAGAAAGTGAATTACAAAAACAATCTAGATAAAAAAACTATAAAAAAAAAATACATTTTTATGATATACAAAATTATCCTTAAAGTGTTTACAGCTCTCAGTAAAACTCTCACACTCTAGACTCGAATTTTCTACAAAATTTTGCATTGAATGTTCGATTAGCTCGTCCAATGCTTCTAATTATTCTTCTAGTATTTATAGGAAAATTATTGTAATGTCCCGCTATTCTACTAGTAGTTATTATGTATTGAAAATTCGGATAATAAAATTTCGTTATAAAAGTTTAAAATATCGATTAGCTAATCGATATTAGTAGCTATTATTTGTGCATATTATAATTATTAGAGTAATGATAGATATTATGTGAGTTCGTTTCGAGTTAATTAGGTTATTCAAAAAGACGAAACTAAATAATTCTTGAGGTGCATAATCGATAGTTAGTTCGATAAGGTAATTAAAAACTTATGCAAAGACAAGACAAATGTTTTATGAATTATGGTACTTTAGTTAGATACTAATTATGTTCCTTAATGATATTATATAAAAATAGTAGTATATTATATACTATAAGGATATATATATTACTTGGCATTGATAGAGTGATGATGCATGAGGATGATTATAGAATTATTTATATTAAATAATTGAGTAGTTAATTAGAATTATGGCAAAGAAAAAATTAATGCTTAGAAAGTTATTATAGATGATATGGTATCTTAGTGATTATATCATTTTATATAATCACGTTTGTATGTGATTATTTAATAACATACTGAGTAATATTAATGCAATAAAGTATTGTATATGATCCCATGTACTAAACAAGATATATAGTATAGTATTATTTGTTAGGTATTTTAGGTCTGATGTTATTTGAGATGTTAACCTAACATGTGTGTTTTTGTGTTTCTTCACAGGAATGTTGTTGTTGACCTCAGCATTCAGGTACACAGCCACGTGGAAGGCTGATTTGGCAGTGACTCAGCATCCAGGTCCACAACCACGTGGAAGGCTGACTTGGCGTCTCTTGAAAGACACGTGAAGACTTGAAGGATACTCAAAGACTGGAGAGAAGACCGAGTCATACCATGCAGCCATGCAGTTGAGATATTCATGCTAAGTGGAATTCTGTTCCACAAATCCAGGAGTCAACAACCAACTGAAGTGGTTCCACAATTCCAGGCAGATATGCGGAGAGCAACAACTGAACAACTGACTGCGAAAATTGTGGAAGACATGGGCCAGTAGTTGCTATATTCATGGACCCAAGCCCATGTAGTCTATCTATAAATACTAGAGTCATTCATTAAGTTGAGGGCGGATTTTTGAGATGATTATAGAGAAGTGAGATAGACGTCCTTTTGCAGATTAAGTTCGTAGTTTTAATTATGTATGCTCTTAGTTCCTAAGAACATACATTTAGTGTTTTTGTAAGAAGTGTTGATGTTGTGTGGTGCTAAACATTGTAGCAACACAACACTTATTTTGATTATTCTTTTTGGCCGTAAGGCTGCCGTGTAGGTTGTTCGTTAACACAACCTACGCAAAATTATCTCTTGTGTTCCTTCTTAGCTTCCGCAACAATCGATTAGAGTAGTTGATACACTTTCAAGTGGTATCAGAGCCATCACTCGACACACTGAGTGTGGTCCTGACGGTATCACCTACTCTAGTAGCTCGATGGATCCGAACAATATTGGCATGTTTTGTCCACCAATTCAAGATGTGTCACACGACATTACCACAACATTTCAAGCCACATTGGAGAGATCTTTTTCTGATGATGAAGATGTTGATAATGATGATGAGCATGAGTTCTTTGAAGATGTTGAGGAAAAACTGTTTGAAAGCGTAGCACTGCATGTAACAATGCCCTCTCAGGACAACACATGCCAAAACATTGATGCGGACATCTTTTCTGAACCGTATGACTCTAACTATTATTCTACGTTGTTTTGTTTAAATGCCTCTGTTGATGATACAGGAAATGTTGAGGACGACATAGATTCCACATGTGCTGAAGAGTGTGATAGCAATGCCTTCTCTATAATTCAAGGGCTGAAAAGGCTGTACGATGAGCTGTTGGGAAAATGGAAACATCAAGCAAAAGATCTGCTGACCGCAACAGTTGAGGTAACACGACTCAAAGAAGTACAAGCAAAACAAGAGGCATTGATCACACAACAGGACATAGAGCTCACCAAAGTGAAAACCAAACTTGAGGAGGCAGAACTTACCATCCGCAAGTGGAATACATGTACTTACACACTTCAAGAGATCATGGATAGTGCGAATCCTAGCAAACAAGGCCTTGGATATGCTGCACCAACTGTGTTGTGTAAAAGGTCCACATCGGAAGGAGAAACATCAAAAGGTGAAGCAGATGCTGTGCCCACAAAGATCTCAACACAGACGAAACAAGAGATCTCTCCAGCTGGAAAAGGTAAGAAAGGTAAGAAAAAGGGTAAAAGATATAGGAGGAAATATACATGTCATTACTGTATGAAACCAGGACATATAAAACCCTTCTGTTATCAAAAACAAAGAGATGAGAGATCTGAGTGTGTACCACCACAGAAACCCAAAACAGTGTGGGTAAAGAAATCTGACCTAACTTGCAATGTTGTGTACACAGCCTTGAAAACTAACATTTCAGGTTCTTGGTATTTTGACAGCGGATGTTCTCGCCACATGACAGGTAACAGAACATTTCTTTCCAATTATGAGACTTATGATGGAGGAAATGTCTCTTTCAGTGGAGGCTCAAAAGGTAAAATTGTTGGGAAAGGTATACTAAATGTTCCTGGTTTACCTGCCTTAACAAATGTTTATCATGTGCAATGACTTATGGCAAATCTGATTAGCATAAGTCAACTGTGTGATGGTAACTTGCTTGTGAAATTCACTAAAGACGCATGTGAAGTTTACAACAACAAGAACTTGTGCATCATGACAGGTCAAAGGTCAACAGACAATTGTTACATGACTGACCATGTGTAGTGCAACAAGGCACAAGTTGATGATGTCATACTCTGGCATAAAAGATTAGGTCATACTAATTTTCGAAACCTTGGTAGGTTAATCAAGATGGATGCTGTGCGAGGTTTACCCAAACTTGAGAATGCTGACCAGATCGTATGTGGCGACTGTCAACGAGGAAAATAATTACATGCCTCACATCCTGCCCTACAACACAGTGAACAGCATTTTGGGACCAACCGATGTTTTGAACTTTTACATATGGATCTCGTAGGACTCATGGAAGTTGAAAGCATTGGTGGTAAAAGGTATGTGCTAGTTGTGGTAGATGATTTTTCCAGATTCACATGGACCTATTTTTTACGTGAAAAATCTGAAACATTTGAGGTATTTAGAAATATGTTTTCTCGTGTTACTAATATGTTTGATGCTAGAATATCTCGCATAAGATTTGATCATGGTCGTGAGTTTGAGAACTCACAATTTACAAGTTTTTGCAATGAAAAGGGAGTATGTCAGGAGTTTGCAGCACCAAAAACTCCACAACAGAATGGGGTGGTCGAACGCAAGAATAGGACCTTGATTGAGATGGCAAGGGTTATGCTGAGCTCAAAACAAATGGCGAAATGTTTTTGGGCTGAGGCAGTAAACACCGCATGTTACATCAACAATCGAGTCAACATTCGACCAGGTTCATTCAAAACACCGTATGAACTACTTAAGGGAAGAAAACCTAACCTAAAACATTTTCGTGTTTTCGGGTGTGTATGTTTTATTCTAAATGATCGTGAGTATCTAACAAAGTTTAATAACAAGAGCGACAAAGGAGTATTTGTTGGGTACTCAACAAACAGCGGAGCTTATAAGGTATTTAACCTTCGTATCAAGACGATACAAGAATCTGTTAATGTTGTCTTTGATGATGCAGGTGTTGAGAACAAAGAGGTGGAAGCAGAAGATGACATATATCAATGGGGAGTTATTCTACCTCCTGTTGGGATGCAACCTGCTCCACCTAACACAACAACCGGCAGTGATGTGGAACACAATGTTACACAACAGGAACCAGAAGAAGAACAAGATGAGGTTCAAGAGGTTACTCACCACAGAGAACCTCCAAGAAGAGTTAGAGAAAACCATCCATTGTCTCAAGTCATAGGAAATGTTGAGGATGGTGTTCAGACAAGACGCAAACAACCAATTAACTATCGAGAAATGGCGTGCATGTACTCCGTGTGCTCTACAATTGATGGCGTAACATGTTTTGTCTCCAAGTTTGAACCAAAAAATGTCAAGGACGCTCTAAAGATGACTAAAGATGATGCTAGAGAGGATGTTGACCCAACACTCTACAGGTATCAAGCTAAACCCAAGGTATCTCATATTAAAGCTGTTAAAAGAATCATCAGGTATGTTGCTGGAACATCAGATTTAGGAATCTTTTTTTCTAAAAACATGAATATGAGCTTGATAGGGTTTAGTGATTCCGATTGGGCTGGCGATGTGGATGATAGGAGTGGAGGTTGTTTTTATCTAGGTAACAACATTGTGTCATGGCATAGCCGTAAGCAAAACTGTGTTTCCTTATCCACTGCTGAGTCAGAATATGTTGCAGCAGGCAGTTATTGCACACAACTGCTGTGGCTCAAACAAATGCTTTGTGATTATGGTCTAGATAACAATGATCTGGTTGTGTACTGTGACAATATGAGTGCTATAAACATTTCCAAAAATCCTGTTCAACACTCAAGAACAAAGCATATTGACATAAGACACCATTTCATTAGAGATCTAGTGGAACAAGAGGTGATTAAGCTTGAGTATGTGAAAACGGAAAACCAAGTTGCTGACATTTTTACAAAACCCTTGTATCATGAGAGATTCGTACACTTACGAAAATCTCTTGGTCTTTGTTTTTATCATTGATTTTTTGTTGTGCTACACCCGTATCTATATTATTGTTATCTATATCAAAGGGTGTAGCTTGTGTGTCTAACTTGCTGGTATAACATCACAGTAGACATGATCTGTCTACGGACGCCTGATATTCTGCTATATATGTTTTTATGTAACTGTGTGGTAAACAATCCAAGTAGTTTGGGGGCACGGCGTTCGCTGCGACGATGCTACCTTACAAAAGGATTGCAACTGCGACTGCTTTCGAGGGTGAAAGGCTAAGGGCACGGCGTTCGCTGCGACGATGCACTCTACGCTCACTAACTCTTGGATTCTCATAGTTCTGCACCTATTTTGTCTATATAAACCGGGTGAATGTTGCAGAGACGTTGACACAACAGAGCAAGTTAGACTGTTTTATCACTGTGATGTTCTCTAAATTGTTTTCATCAACATCAGCAACCTGTGTTTTCTGTATCTCATAATCTTGCATGTTCTCCTCAACATCACTTATTTCTCTCTTGATAATGGGTTATAATTGTCGTGTAGCGTGTTTTTGGGTTTGTCAGGGTGAAAGTGAAACGGCATAACTTCTTTTGAATTGAACTGTCGCCAGTCTGTTTCCCTACCCTCATCATGATTCTTTTGCCACAGTTGTCACTCACCACACGAAACCATAGAAAAACCGCCTCCTCTTTTGAAAGCTCTTGCTGCCCTAACACCGATTCTTCAAGCGTGCCTATCTTCCCAAAAAGGGGGAGAACAATATTGTTGTGTTTCCGTCACTGACCCTTTATTGTTGGAATGACATTTTATAGCTTTGCTCGTATAAATGTTAAACTGTTGTCTCTATGTTGTTGCTGCCCTTGAAGTTGTTTTGCAGGCGTGAACACTATGTTGTTGCTGCCCTTAAAGTTGTTTTGCAGGCATGAACATAGGGGGAGTTTGGAGCCCTCTCGTGAAGCTATAAGAAACGTTTTGTGAAGAAGGCACAAAAACAGGGGGAGTTTGTTAGGTATTTTAGGTCTGATGTTATTTGGGATGTTGACCTAACATGTGTGTTTTTGTGTTTTTTCACAGGAATATTGTTGTTGACCTCAGCATCCAGGTACACAGCCACGTGGAAGGCTAATTTGGCAGTGACTCAGCATCCAGGTCCACAACCACGTGGAAGGCTGACTTGGCGTCTCTTGAAAGACACGTGAAGACTTGAAGGATACTCAAAGACTGGAGAGAAGACCGAGTCATACCATGCAGCCATGCAGTTGAGATATTCATGCTAAGTGGAATTTTGTTCCACAAATCCAGGAGTCAACAACCAACTGAAGTGGTTCCACAATTCCAGGCAGATATGCGAAGAGCAACAACTGAACAACTGACTGCGAAAATTGTGGAAGACATGGGCCAACAGTTGCTATATTCATGGACCCAAGCCCATGTAGTCTATCTATAAATACTAGAGTCATTCATTAAGTTGAGGGCGGATTTTTGAGATGATTATAGAGAAGTGAGATAGACGTCCTTTTGCAGATTAAGTTCGTAGTTTTAATTATGTATACTCTTAGTTCCTAAGAACATACATTTAGTGTTTTTGTAAGAAGTGTTGATGTTGTGTGGTGCTAAACATTGTAGCAACACAACACTTATTTTGATTATTCTTTTTGGCCGTAAGGCTGCCGTGTAGGTTGTTCGTTAACACAACCTACGCAAAATTATCTCTTGTGTTCCTTCTTAGCTTCCGTAACAATCGATTAGAGTAGTTGATACACTTTCATTATTTATTCTCATAAGATAAGTGTATATATATATAGGTATTTCTTAGAAGTCATGCAGATTTTGTAAGTAGATTATCGTGTACTAGAAATAAAAAGAAAACTCATGAAATAACTAAATAGAGGTTAATACAAAAATAAGTAATAATAAAGCCTATAAAATAAAACAAATAAGTAGATATACATTCCTATAAATATACATCAGATTTGGTTGATAAAGGTGAACAAATCTGCCAAATTAGATTTTTACAAGACTTTGCAAATCTGAATAAATGACATATACTGAATTATTATAGTAAAAGCATATTTAACTAAAAGGCTTTAGAAAGGAAAAGAGTTGCTGCAGTTTTCTCTACGGAAGAAGAAACAAAAGCATTTTGCTCTCCCAACTTGTTGTCAACTTCAAGGTAACATAATTATTAGCAAGCCCCATAAGTCAATAGTTCAGAGATGCACAGTGGTAATCTAATAGTAAATGGGCATATAGACTAAAAACAATAACTGAAAACCTGTATAGGTATGAGGCGGAAGATTTTTCAAAGATTTTAAAAGCAACACTCAAGTTCCTGCATACATAAAACATTATGTATACTTAAACCATTCTATATAAACAACTAGAAGCTCCCTCATACCCAATTTAGAAATTCAGTTCTCACTCTTACTTAGCACATTCGGAGAAGCTTTCATTCCAACAAGGAGTTACCAAGTCATCCCAACCTACCCAGAAGTGTTTAAGAGTCATTGAGGTAATCAAGACCTCAAACTTTTAGTTCTCATTCTTTTTAGCATTTAAATTAAACCATTCAAATCTAGAAGTTAAAGGTATATACTTTTCATACTTTAAGTTTTGTTCTTTTTAACATTTAGATCAAAATATTTTTCTACTTTTAATCTTTATTTCAGAAACTCTAAAACTAAAATTTGAGAAATTATACTCTTCCATCCACCATCACTTTAGACTCAGTATGTTTAGAAACGAATAACCAACCTATAATATTCAATATCTAAGTTTTAAAAGTTTCTAAGTGTACCTTAAGTTAAGGATTTAGCTAACTTTAAACTTAGTACCATAAGAAATCATGTTAGCAAAGCATATAGATATATCCTTATATTCCAGAACATAGAGAGAACTTAGAAAATAAGTTCAGAATTTCAGAACATAGACCTATACATGTGTCTCAAAATTTTAGTACATAGCATATACTTATACTTTCAACTTCAGAACATAGAAATATATAGATATGAATACCTTTTGGTTCTAGAACATAGACAAAACTTAGAATTAAGTTCAGATTGCAGAACATAAAACAACAATTACATTTTCAGATTTTAAGAACATATACATATTCTGATTTCAGAACATAAACAGAGCATATCAAATAAGAAATGTAGAACAAATTAAAGACCTTGTTTAGAACACTTATCCAATGCATAACTAAAGCCATATTATAGCCTCTTTCACGGCTAAAACAGAAATGCAAAGAAATCAGTAGCTTAAATTTATAAATCGTGATTCAGATTCTAAGCTAAGACTTTGCTCCATAACTATCACCCTAGTCCAAAATCCAACAAAAGAACCCATTTTAAACAAATGACAACACAACTAGAACATGCAGATTCAAACACATTACCTACTAAACAAATCAGATAATTTTACCAACTAAACCAAACCATTGGAGCTTCAGAACCCTTGCTTAATCCTTTGCTTAATCCTTCTCCACCTAAGCCTCAAAGTTCTCGGCCAAAACAGAAAATAAAGAGAGGAAAAATCAGTTTTTTTTTTGAAACTCATTTGAACTAGAGTTTTGCCAAATGTTAATTTAAACAAATTTAAAAGGGGATTTAGAACATGCAATAATGATAAGATTTGGAATTAAAAAAAAACATAACATAAAAAGGAATATAAGTGCAGAAACAATAAAAAAAAGAAGATTTCTTTACCTGTGAAGTCAACGGCAGCAGTCCAGGGGAGCTCCGACGAGCTTCTCTTCGAACGGTGGTCCCACCGAGGGCAAGAGATGACATTTACCCTAATAAAAATTCAGATTGGTAAATCATAAAAAGAGAGAGACTGGAAGTATTAGGATTAGGTTTCAAACCAAAATCAAATCAAAATTTGGGGATGTATAGATTTTCATAAATTAAAATGAAATTGAAGCTAGAAAAGATAGAAAGAAAGAGGGATCTTACCTTAGATGATGATGTGCTTCGGTGAGCTTCCCAACCGAGAGCAGCCGCGAGACCGAGAGCTGGGAGAGGGCAGAGGGACGGCGAGGGGGATAGAGCAGCGACCGAGATGGAGAAGAGAGACGGAGGGGAACAGAGAGAACCGAGCAAGAGAGAGAGAATAGAGAGACAGTCGAGAGATAGAGAAGAGAGAAGAGAACCTGGGTGTTCTAGGAGAGGAACAGAGAGAGAGAGACGAGAGAGCAGAGGGAGAAGAGTGAACGACTGAGGAGTAAATTAGCTAGGGTTAGGATAATTTTAAGTCTAGATCGAGTGGGCCGGGTGAAGATTAGTCTAACGGGTTGTAAATATTTAATTAATTATGGGCCGAAGTAATATAAATCTAACCGGGCTCAGAATTGTCGAGTGGGCCTAGCCTAGCATAATAGTTGGGCCGATATTATGGGCTCATATTAGTAATGTTGTAGGCTGAAATGTTAGTTATTATTTGGGCCAAGTCTAGAATTTCTAATGGGTTGAGATAATTAATTTAGATTGACCCAACACAATTATTTATGTTGGGCTAAATATTTAAGAGAAGAAATTAGTAGTGTTATTTAAATCTTAATAAATTCCTAAAGAATGTTAATTAAAATTAATATTATCCTATAAGTTTTAATTAGCATTTTAGCTTGAGATTAAATTATTTCAAGTAAATTATCTTAAATAATTATAGTATCCATTATTAAATTAATTGGGTAAAATAATTGAAAATATTAAGAATTTAATAAATCAAAGATTGATTTAAAATCCTACGAAAATAGTTATAGAAATCTCTAAGTACTCGAATATTAGTCGAGTAAGAAATTAAAATAATTAATTAAATAATAGAATAATATTTCATTTTATTTAGATGAAATAAATTATATACTCACGATGAGTATCTTCTTCGTAATTACGATTAAGGTTTAGCGAAGGGAAAGCACTAGACGGTAAAGATTCAGATCTTATTAAGCAAGGAAGCGATTCAGGTAGGTTTTCTTATACAACTAAAATTATGTGTGTTGTATCAGTTATATTTCATTTCAAAAAGCATTTTGAATTGAAAATATATGAAGTATTGTCTTGCCAAAAATATTTATATTTTTGTATGATACATATCTGCTTGAACTATTATAATCAAATTCAGGTCCAAGAGAATTATTATATTTCTCGGACTAGTGTACACCGCGACCGTGAGTCATCTAAGCGGGTTTGCCGGTAAAGTGTCCGTGGAAGGTGGCCACCTTCCTGACACACAGAATTACAAATATGATTGATTACTCCAGAACTTAGACTGCACAGTCAAACTCTAGGAATCACAAAAGAATTTAGTGAACATAGGTTTCTTTAGAGATAAAATCCCTATGTCTCACTGTGTTATGGCAATGTCAATTATATTAGTACGAATGTGATTTCGGCATGTGTCTACTGAGTACTTTTGTACTCAGCCCTGCATGTATTTATAAATGTGCAGGTTAAGCTGTGATGTCAAAGGGGAGTGCTTAGCGATGGTTTTTGTCGAACTCAATTAGTAGTAACTCTTGGGGGTTTACATGTCTTCATACATGTAAACTTAGAAATTGATCCAATTTCCGCTGCAAACACTCATTTCAGTATTCAGTATTTCTAGATGTTATAAACAATGACGTATGTATTTTGGTATCGGTTACTTAGTACCGAATTTCGTATATGAATCCTTATTTATCGAAGCACTTATCATATATTCACCTTCGAGTTAATACCCATTTCCGTATCCATTTCTATATTTTATCCCTAAGTCACGGTTATACCCATCGTTACTATACTTAGTGAAGGTGGGTCGTGACAATTATGGCGTCTTCGACAAGAAAAATAATCGACTAGAGCATTAATAGGTTAATGGATGACTGATGAGCTTGTTACTCTATGAACTTGACTGTAGGAACAACTTTTGACTATATCATATCTATTTTCGGAATCCACCACGTGTCCTCTAGACTTGGTCAGCACAAGTTCACGTTCAGCATGCTTTCATAAATATCGAACACAATATGCATATTAGGGTTTGTATACTTTAAAGCATGTTTCATGCTTAGACGTTGTAACAGATTTGTTTCATTTCTGTTTAATGAGAATAAATATTTCTATTTTGCAAACAAGTCTTTTTTCTAAAATTGTAGACTGTGTAGTGGATCCATAATCACGGAAGGTAACAAAGTCGACTCCTTTGTAGAATAAAGTTCACAACCTAGACATAATTTGACAGTCGAGTTGGTAAATGTTGCGGTATCATTCGATACGAGAGTTAACCTTAGTCGACATAATGATATTGGTATGTATATGTTGTTACACATGCTTGCACATATATTGTGTGGTTGCACGGTGAGATAAGTTCTTGATTGCATTATTTTATACACAAAAATAGGAGTACTAATAGAGCAGTCGAGTATCGTATCCACAAATATTGATAATAGAAAACACATTTAATTATTATTTAGGCAGATAACAATTTGAATGAGTTTTAAAAATAATAAAATATCCTAACAGAATTGTGAACGATGATATAAAAATCAAATAATAAAAGAGGATCTCATAGGTGATGCATGTGTTATGGTTTGTATACCTCAAAACATGTTTTGTGCTTAAACGATGTATCGGACTTGTTTTCAGTTTCATTTTAATGAGAATAAATGTTTCTATCATTGGTTTGTTATTTATTATTTTTATATATTGAATTGCAAACAAGTCCATTTCATATAATTGTAGACTGTGTAGTGTATCCATGATCACGGAAGGTTACACAGTCAACTCATTTGTAGGATAAATATCACAATCTAGACAGACTTGGACAATCTAGTCGGTAAAAATTGCGGTATTATTTGATGCGAGAGCTGACCTTAGCCCGCAAAATGATATCGGTGTGGATAAGTTGACACACATGTTTTGCATACATATTGAGAGGTTTCACAGTGAGATGAGTTATATTTGTTGTTTCTTAGAACGAGGTCTCGAAAATTAGTTATTTCTTAATTTGTGATGATGACATTAGTATATGCGATTGATTAAACGCTACTTTGACTCATCTTTACTTACGAGTTTTTCGCAAGCCAATATAGTGATGTCTTGGACAGTAGTGATTGGTTTAGCGAGAAATACTCGACTATCAGACGCACAGAATCGCGTCTGGGTGATACAAGTTGATTAAATCCACGTGAGGTATTCAAAAAGGTTTGTTGCATAAGTAACCCGGCCGGTTGGAATTTATTTCATATGCAATAATCAAAGTATGAACCGGATCACTCACGAATAAATAAATTAATTAATTAATTTTGAGTTGTTATCAAACTCAATGAATTAATGAATTTAGTAAATCTTCAACGCGAGAAATAATTAATGATAAAATGGGTTACATCCGTAATCCGAATGGATGTAGATAATGTTTAACCTATTTATGGTCGTCTAAACTCGTATATTCATCATCTTTATTCTCGTAGTTTCCCCATGTTACATGGTAATTTGAACTTGATTTACGTTCCATACTTATATTTCAGGATCACAAGCCCAACAAGTGTTAAAGTTGGAAACGAGATGAGAAAAGACCGAAAAATGACGAGAGATTAAATAGAGGAGCCAAGAAGGCATGTCAGCGACCGCGAGACACTTAGGGACCGATGACATGGCCTCTCGCTGCACCATAGGGCGAGGCACGCGCGGGGAGCGAGAGTCAGGGTTAGCGACCGCTGGCACCTCAACTACCGCTGACCCCAGTGGATGGCTCGGAGGAGCAAGCCAATGGCCCAACGGATTACTCGCAACTCACGGAGTTAGCGGTCGCTGACTCTACGCGATTGCTGACCTCTCATTTCCCTATATAAAGCCGACGCGATTTCTTCATTCATGATCTCTGGACACACTTATATTTCGAGTACCTCTCGAATCCTCATTCTAGATTCGAGATTTATGACTTTTTAGCTTAGTATTTCCATAGAGTTCGAGTTTAGTTTAGTATTTTGATTCCGAAGGATAGCCGTTGCAACATTCAACTCGTTATTTCAACTTTCGTTTATCGTTGCGGATTCAAGTGTTTCAGTTCAAGTTTATGAATTCCGTTTGTTTCCAATTCCAATTCCAGATTCGATTTACTTATTGAGTTTATTTATGTTTTTGAATCTTTGTCTCTCTCTCCTATATTCTTATTGAATTCAAATTACGAGTCACATTTATTTTAATGTTCTTCCATCATGATTTCAATTTATTTCTTTTGATTAGGATTTATTGTTTCCTTTAAATTTATGTCTTTCAATTATGCTTTCGTTTATTTTTATTAGTCTAGAATTTATCTTCTATCACAATTTATATTTTCGTTAAGCTATAGAAAACTCAAATCAATATTTTATTTACTTTTATGTTAAACAATGAACTAAATTGTCCTGCTAAATCTTCCTTGATAATACGATTTGGGTTGTCTTATTATTTCTAGACGACCTCGTTAGATTGCGAGCGACTTGAACAATTTTAGTCAAAACAGATAATTTCAATATTTATCTTATAGTGGAGTCGATAAATATTTATAATAGAATTCCACGTTATTACATAAAGTAATTAATTTGAGAGTTAAATTAACTGAATAAAATGATTAATTTAAGTCTAAGTTTGACCAAGAGAATTAATTAAATTAGAGTGGGTCAAAGTGACATGTGAATTAAATAAATTTAGTTATGGATTTGACTTGGTCAAATTAATGTTGAATTATTCAAATTCAAATTGATTTGAATAATAGATGAAATTTTAGAGAGATAAAAGTGATATTTAGTTCTATTATTTGGATCTTATCCATTCACCTTAAAAACTCTAACCTAGCCCAAAATATCTATAAATAGGGATTAGAGAGGAGCTGATTTCTACAATGTCATAGATCTATAAAAATCAGCCAAGAGAGATAAATTCTCTCTCATTATTTTCGAAAATTTAGAGCATTTAAGACTATTATTTTCATTCTTCTTTTCTCTTAAAAGCTTGATAGATTATTTTTCACACAATAATCAATTTGTAGATTGAGAATAGGTTAGAAGTTTCCAAGGTTGGATGAAAGGAGATTAAGGAAGGTGATCGAGGAGATTCATTGGAGTTGTGGTTTCATTATTGACGACTCAATTCGTCTCTCCGCAAGCAAGGGACTAACTAAGGAGAAGGTATAAAAATAAATTCCGCTTTATATTCTCCTACGTGGTATTAATTGCTAAAGAATTAATTATTTATATATATATTAAACATGTGGATCCTGCGGAAGCATGAGCCCCTCATACGGGTGCTATTAGCATGAATACTAAATCAATTAATGGATTCACCTATTAAATCTAATTACCATATTAAATCTTAATTCATGTGAAAGATCAAATAAATAACCACATATTCCGAATATAGCAGTCTATGGTGGTGAGATACTTTAATCTCTATCTCCGCTAGGTCTCAAAATAAATAAATCAGTTACAAAAAGCACAATATGAATAATCTCCTATAGTTCACCTATCTACGCTAGGTCTCAAGATAAAACATGTATTATGCATTTGTGTAGTTGGCTATGAATTTAATTCGGATAAGACATCAAAAACATAATTAGCATGAAATAATAATTCTGAATTATCAAAACATGGGATAAAAAACCACGAATCATAAACAAGAATTGGAAGGAAATTTAGGAATTAATATTACGAATCCATCAATCAAAATAGGTCTTATAATACCCCTATAATCACAAAGTGTTTAGTTATTTATAAAAAAAGTAATACTTGGACGAAACAAAATAAACATGGACCTCTTTTGCAGAATTCTTGATTATGAATTGTCAATCTTCGATCGTGAACTCTCCTCTAAGAAAGAGAGTAAAACTAGCCTAAGTTGTTTCTAACATATATGAATGAAAAGGTATTGAAAGAGATGATCTCTAGGGCTTCATAATGGCGTGTATTTATAGGCCTTGAAGTCTAGTTAAAGATTGAATGTGATAACAATGAATTAAAATTCAAAATCCAAAAATCACGCGCAACTTCTGCGATCCAAACAGTGTGGTCGCCGAAGTTGCAGCAAAAAATGGACAATTTCGGCAATCGCCAAGTTGTCGCCGGGGGTTGTCAAGGATTCCAACAGATTTGGCTATCCGATTGCCGATGTTGCTATGCACACCGATTCTCCGTGGTCGCCGATCTTGCTATCTTTCGCCCCAACTCCAATATTTCTTGTCCCGTGCATCTATGGCTCGATTCTTGGTCCATTTCGCATCTTGACTTGCCATTCACACCATTATGCCTCCAACATATTATTTTCAACCAAAACTTACAAAAGAAAGCACAACACAAAATGACAAAACGAACACAATACAACACAAAATACTATAAAACAATACACGAAACAATCTTTTAGGAAGATTGGTTCAAAAGCTTGGACCGGACGACGATCACTTCTTGGGAGTTTTTGTGCAAAAAATTTCTTGCCAATTATTTTCCACTGGCGAAAGCATAGAAAATCATTGTTGATATTTCTCACTTCTCTCAGCTTCGAGATAAGTCACGATTTGAGGCATGGGAGAGATTTCGAGGTCCCCTACGCAAATGCCCACATCATGGTTTCTCTTTGTAGCAACAGATTACACAATTCTACAATGGGCTAACTCCGCAAAATTTAGTTAGTTCATAATGTTTCCATTCATGATAAATTCACAAAATTGATCTATTATAATTTATTCTCTGAAAAACTTCTAATCTATTTTAATTTATTCCCTCTTACAACTTGTATATCAGATAGACAATATTCTGACGAGTCCTTTAATAGAAGAGGATGCCAAAAATATGATTATGAAATGTGTGATTTTGGACTACCCCTCTTAATTATAGATTAGATTATTATTTCGTAGGGGGATTAGGATAACATCAAATCTCCAATATAAAGTTTGATCTTTTAATATTTCCAACAAATATTTAATTAAAAACCGTTAGATAATGTCTATAATCATCAAAAGATATTATGAACTTATCTCATATGGTTAAATAATTTCATGCGATTAAGATTCAATATCCATTAATTAATTAAAATTTAGTGACAACTAAAATTAATATATTTTATGTGAATTTCCGATTTAGACATTTATTATTATATTTAAAATTAATTACAACTTGTTGGATATCAATATAATAATATTTTTTTAAACGTCTCACACTGATATAATCAACTTAGACTCGTCAATACCCAATTCTTTGAAATAACATCTTAATATTTATCGTTAAACTAATTGTGAATACCCAATGTACCATTGTATATGATTACGAAAAATTTACCAGTACAAATACATCATAATATTATATAACAATCAACATATACTTAATATTATTCGCATGAAGTAAGAAATAAATAATTTTTGAGAAATCTTTCTTCACTATCATCAAAGAAGAATTCATCTCACCTTGAAACCACACAATGTATAAATACAACGATATTATTATGTCAGTTAAGGTCACCGCAAGACATCAAATGATATCGCAATATTTCACAACATAATTGTCCAAATGTCTAAATTATGAATTTTATTTTATAAGGAACCATTACCTTTTGTGATTAATGATCCAGCATACAACCTATATTATAAAGAATAAACTTATTTGGAATTAATAGTCAATATAGAATAAATAAAAATTCATTTATTATCATTAAATGAAATTGAAAACAAATCTCATACAATACTCAATCATAAATCATGTTTTGAAATATACAAATCCTAACACTTCATACCGCGAGCAAGCTGAAAATCTTAAACACTTCAGTCCTTTAAAAGTAAATATCTTATAGGAGAAATTAACAACAAATGAACTAGCATTTTCAAACACCAACTAATTGGTTTTTTCCTGGATACATGTGGATATATTTAAGCATATATATGTGGATATTAGTCATACTTCAACTCCTATATATGCATATATCATATGATGTACCTCTCAATTACATTAACCAATCATCAGACATATATAGAATAAGTTTTCCAAAGAAAGAAAATTAATAACTCGAACATAAATTTACATTTTGAAGTCAATGAAATATTTATGACAGCACACTGATATACAGGAAAACAAGTGCAATCCAGCTTCATTCACATTCACATGGCCAAATAGCAAAATATACCGAAAGAACAAGAAGCATTAAAACCCAAATTTTCAGTACCAAAATTCACTCAATAATTAACCAATCTGGTAGGGTTCATTAGCCAGTAATCAAAAATGGGTGTTGACAAACCCCACACTCAATGGTCTCTGAACCAGAAATGGGAACTTGAACCTACAATCAAACACCAACAGCTTAGTGAAAATTATGGGTCATGCAACAAACCCACCTAATTAAGCTCAATACAAAGTAAAAATGATAAGAAACCTGCAAATGGACTGTACAAGTTGGGCAGGCAACCTCTTTCATCCGTCTACTAGAGACATCTGATCTCGAGCCTGAAACGTTAATACTAAATATTAGCTACCTCTATACTTACAAGAACGTGCACGTGACCCAGCAAGGAAAGCAGCCATAGAAATACCAGGTAAATACTAAGACACAACATTAGCAGTATATGTTCCAAACATGTGTGTGTGTTGGTCTAGAGGGTTGCGTGATGTGTTTATATATGAGGCGGACTGCGGAAGGTCTTGGGTTCAAACCCCACCTACTAAGCTTCAAAAAATTGTCCCAAACATTCACATCTTGCGACACTTACAAGCTTATTACAGAAAACAAGTTAGTAAAAATATCTTGTATGGTGCAAAGAAAGTGTAATAAGTCAAGGATGTTAGGCTGAGAAGATAATCGGCGTCAAGACAATGATTGGTATCTCTATAATCCGACCCATTTATGATAAAAGAATGTGATGCAATCTATCCCTAAAATAAGCAATCAAATCATGAGAAGATGATCGGCGTCAAGACAATGATTGATCTTTTTTCGAAAACATCTAAGGGATTTTAATCCTATCAATACCGCCTGCTGAAAATACAAACTAGTCCTGAAATTATAATATGAAAATAACCATTTCAAGTCGACCTTAATGTTGGTTTTATAAAAAGATATGAACAATGGCATCCTTTGAATAGCTATGAAACTGGATGTTTTCATGCAAAACCATTGGGAGACAAATCTAGCAATGCGAACTGGATAGGTCCTAAGGCCCCAAATATGTGCCACGTGAAACAAAGGCATCCACATACAGTGTACAATGCCACTATCTGCAAGGTCATGTGGTCAAAGACTCAATTGCTATGGGGTTGTCCCTTTATCATCACAAAATTCATAAGTCAACTACTTCCACCACATAAGCAGATATTATTGCACACAGTGAGACGCCCTCCCCATCCCACCAACTTCCACTTTGGGACTCATTCACACGATGCAAATGAAAATAATGCTCCCCTCGTCAAATCCAAGCCCAATTTAAGCCAAATTGTTCACTAATTTTCTTAATGAAACCTACCACTATAATCATACATATATATTGTATATCCCTAAAAAAAGCTACATGAATCATAGTTATGAATGACTTAATCAATCAATTTATTTGACTGATTTTTCCCGCCTTTTGTACATTCCAAAAGGAAAGAATCTTATTCCTATCAGAGAGAGGCACCATGACCTTGGTTCTAAAAGTATGTTGCCTAAAGGGTGAGGAATTTACACCCAAAGCAACAATAACTAGATACTGAAAACTGAGTCATTAACACAACAAGTGGACAAACCAATTCTTTGGGGTTAAATATATCAGAAACTGCTATATATACTGTATATTTTACCTGATGTCACTTTGCAGCTTCTCTCCATCTCCTCCTGTAAAATAAAATTCAAGATGAGCATGACAGGGGCACTAACAGGAACTAGACTGAAAAACAATTTCATAACAAACAAACACTTATTTACCTTAAAGTACCACATGCATCGATCAAGATAATTTAAACAACTAATCGACCAGAGCTTAAGGATAACTCTTGAAGGGTAAAACTATGGAGGCATGAAACGTTGCATTACTCTTCACTGGTAAAGTAATATCACTCCGTCCTCTCCAAAGAGATGCATTTCTTTTCGGCACGTGAATTAAGAAACCTTTACTTCGACTTAGTGTTTAGTAATCCAAAGAGAAAAAATAAGGGTTCAATTAGTGCTTACTAATTGCACCCTTATTATCATTTGACACCCCTTATTTTTTCCATTTTGGGAAATGCCTCTCTTTGGAGAGGACATCCCAAAATGGAATACGCCACATTTTGGAGAGGACGGAGTGGTAATACTTTTGCGCATTCTCATGCAATTTGACTGTATAGGAGCATGAAAATTATAATTCTCTAACAATGATAGAGGTGTAAGAAGCACATAAAAAGGGGAACTTGTTCAACCAGCTGTGTTTTAACATATGTTTTACTAATGATCCTCATTGAATGTCACCTGAAGTTTCTTTGCAAGATCCTCATGACTGTGGATGATGGTTGACCTGCTGGCAGTTTCCTTAGCACTGTTCAATCTTCGAGAAACTTCACCCTACAAACAAATTGTAGAAACGCAAATTTCTTTAAGATGCCTTTTCTACAAATCATAATCAAAGTTGTAAACCTAAATCAGAGCAATACTCGCGAAAAGTAAAATGTGTGTAAGAACAAAGGTTGGGATTCACTGTTATACATACCAAGCAACGATCACAAACTCTAACAACAGGAGCATTCTCATCAGCGTTCAGGGCCGTTCTACCCTGAGTACACTTGTCGCAATATATATCTCCACAATTCCTGCAATGATGCTGAAAATAGGGAACATTGTGTTATTTATATGCAGAATCTTTGATCAGTATAAACTTGCATAATTTCCGAAGTGTATAAGCAAAGGGAAGGACAGAACACATAATATACTCAAGCCGAGGGAGCAAGATGTAAATAAAATAAAAAAACTTCAAATTAGATGACATACCCTCCGGACGAAAGCACCGAAGTCAGTTCCGCAGGCTGTGCATTTTGATGTCGCTTCATCAGGAACCTGTTCGTGTTTGACCATGAATCATATAAGAGCATAGTTTCAAAAGGCAGTCGTGAGGCAGCTCCAAGGCGGTAACCTCGTGAGATGTGATTCAATATTGATTTTTTCTATTTTTCAAACTTAAAATATCACGGGCTTTGCAAAATTGAGTAAAATATTTATTGGCTTTTGTTCAAATTAACCCAACTACAACTAAAGTGATCTAATTATGATTAAATTGGCTCGATTAGGATTAAAATTACACATACCCAACACCCAATCTATTGCAAATTACATATCACTTCTTCTTTGCTCTCTCTCCACTGATGCAACCTTCTAAGATGAGTAGATGACATATGGTAGAAAACACTAGAATAAATTAACTAACTTCTCAATTTTTCTTCAATTCCAGGGTCTAAGAAGATACTCATATGTGATAGATAAAGAAAAAGGAGCAACCTTGAAGATTGATAAAAATTGTAAAAACGCAGTATATTTACCCAGTGATCTTTCTCCTCGTTGACAGGTTTTATCTTATTGATAAAATCAGCAAAGCCCTTCTTCTTTTCTGCAGGTTGTTCTACAGACTTTGGATATTCGGTTGGACGGGATCTTCCACTCATCTCTTTATACTACATTTACAATAGAAGCAAACATCTTATTTATACAACTTCCTCCTACATATGATATTATCTGGGTGGAAAAGCTAGTAATAACACATAGTTACACAAAAAATGCAGTAACCACTTCCATGTAACTAGAACTTTGAAAGGGGTGATAGACAAGGAAAACAATATGGACAACTCACAAAACTTCAAACCTGTACAACTGCAGCCGTAACTGTATCCAAAATGGTCGTTGTGGTATAGCTATTAGACTTTAATCTGATTCGCCTTGATTCAATGTCCACAGAACTTTTTGACCAGAAGGCAAATATCGATGATTCAATAGCCTAAACAAGTTACAAGTGGTCTGGTTAGTTGTGAGCACAATATAGATGAACAACAGAGATATTCATGCACAAGCCAAGATCAAACAAATTACACGTGAGGTTAAATTCTTATCTAAAAAATTCTTGTAAACAACTTATCCTAGAAGGATCACTGAAAAACTATAATGCTAGTATGACTATCTATTTACAACAAACTTCTCCAATTACCCAAAAAGTGGGCATGTTCTACAAAAAACATCATTGACAGATAATCAAGACTACTTTACACAAACACTTAAGTTCTTAAGAGGAGCTTATTGGTCTCCAGAAAGTAGAAACATAACCATTTATCAAATGAAAAGGAATAAGCTAAATCATACTTCACATCCGGTTATTGTGTCAAGAAGATAAATTCTCAATGTGCGGTTGGTACTTGGGTCCAGCATACGGATACCATCTAAGCCAATCTGAAAGAAAGCATATGTGGAGTTAAAATTTGCATCATGTTAGATAAAAATAATGATACGAAAGTAAGTTCTCTACTATCAGTGCGCAAAATAGTTCATCTTAAAGCACACTTTATGATTCTAAAGAATCTACAATAGACTACAAAAAATAGTTTATTTTGAATACGACTACCAAGATTTTTTTTCTTAAGTAGGAAAAATAGGACTGACAGGATCATTAACTTAATAATAATATGACACAAGTAAAGAAGAAATATATTCAGGCTATCATTTCTTTCAGATGCACTATGGTGAGAATATGACGAGAGAATATTTCAGGCCATCATTTTCCATCTTTTCCTATCTTCATTTTCCTTTCTTCTTTATTTGCTAACAGAGAAAACAATTCTTTTATAATCCTAACTTGAAATTCAATTACCTCTTCTTATGAGTTTTATCATCTTTTTTCTTTTCTCCATTATTTTGATATTTACTTCATATTATTCATTTTATGAATTGAAGGGTGCTTTTTCCATCTCCCTTACTCGACCTTTATCCAACCTTAGTATTTTCATCAGCCACCACCTCACTGCACAGCATATTTATACCTAACCCAGAGCCTGCCTCCTCTACCACAACTCTCATCCGCACCCAAATAAATTCATTCTTTGCAAAGCACCCACGAGGAGCTGTCCTCCCAACACCATCCAACTCTTTAAACATACATACTGGGTGAGCAACAGATGTTCTACGGGGCATTAAGATGTACGTTCAAACATATACAAATCTTTAAGTGCACATACTGGGTGAGCAACCTATGCATGTATAACATTTCGTTGTGTATATTATGGTTGTAACTTGTATACACTCGTAAGTCCAGGCTTTTAGGTGAATGACAAGGTAACAGGCAACAGGAACAGGAACATAGAAAAGACGAGAAAAAAGGTCATGCGTCTGAAGTTTTGTTGATTAAATTCTTAGCCTTTGGAGGGGTCAAGTCAAATTGCAGCCATTACCTTTCCATCCAGAAAGGTGGATGTGCCAATTTAAGTTTCACATAATGAATTTACTAGAATACTAAAACCCCAGGCTTGAGGCATTCCACAAACTTCTAATAGGGAAACCCAATATCAACTGCTGCTTTACCAAAAGGGATAGAGACAAGCTTAAAGAGAGTGGTTATTGGGGTTTTCATTTCAAATACACATTATTCATTTCTATATCACTTTCTTGGTTGCTCAGGAATTGGGGGTTCGGGTGCGTCCTTTCATGATTTCATCATATTTTCCTCCTATGGTAAGTTCTTTGGTGTCTAACCTCTATTACATACACACTTCACAAAAAGAAATCTTTCCAATGAATTAAAACACCATCATTTAGCATCAGCACCAACAATAATTAACCACTTAATACCATTCTTCAACCACTACGCATACAAAATACAGAGCCATCAGCAATTACTCATACAAAAGCAGCTTGATTCACGAGGCTAACAAAATTGAAATTCTCAACTCTCAAGATGCACGTAATTGCTGTGAAGTGTCATACAGTTTTGAGCTTTCGGTAGATACTCATCCTAATGGGCTAAGCATCAAGCAGATAGTAACATCCTGTAATTGTTCTAAACTCATAGATGATATATGAATATACACTTGCTTATAAAACAACAAATACCAAGCATCAAGGAGAAAATATGAAGCTCAATCAAGATCCACAGACTCCATGAAATGCGCATCAAATAATATGTAGGGGTATCACAGATTCACAAATGAACCAGTTACTCTTATTGCAGATAATGGAGGATCTCCGGAGATTCTCTAAGATTTTAAATCTTTAACATGAAAGTAAATCATTGAAAGACTACACTTCAGCTCAAAAACCTGGCAAAGAACGTCCATGGTGCTCTGCCCGCCACTCTCTGCCAACAGCTTCACCCTAAACTTCTGAACCCCGCTCTTCGAGTCCTGCTGGGAATCTGCCTTAGGCACAGCCCTCACAACCTTTAACGACGAACTCTTCTGCTGCTCTTTCCCCGTTTGTGAAGGAGAGGAGTGCCCAATGGGCCTCCCGAAATCATCAAAGGTGGACCACGTCGAAGAATTCTGAGTGGTTCCTCGAGCTCCATACGGCTCGCTACTTCCCTTGTAGGCATAAACCCCTTCATTATTCCCGTAGAGGTTCAAGTTATCACTCCCGAAGCCGCTCTCAGCTCGCTTGCCGTACATCTCCGACCCCAAATCCGACCTGCTCCGACCCAAATTCATGTCGTGATTATCATATTGAGGCTCGTATAGATTAGTATTGTGCTGGGGATACGGAGCGGGTGGGTTGATCGAGGGGTAACGCGAATTGGAGGAAACGGGATTGTAATTGGGGTTTGATGCTGCATAATTCGGCGCGGGCTGATCGTAATACGAGGGCGTTTGAGGGTAGGAGGGGGCGTGGGCTTCAAATTGGGGGAAGGAATAGGCGGATTGAGGTTGCGAGTAGGAGGCAGCGGTAGGGAGAGGATCAGGGGTTTGGGGATAATTGTGGTGGTAGGTAGAGTAATCAGTGGAGGGAGGAGGGGTGGCGGAGAAGGGAGGGGCGGAGGCGTAGGAGGGAGGGGCGGGGTAGAGAGGATCGGTGCTGGGGTTGGGGTTTGAAGAATTGGGAGAGGGATCGTGGGGTTGAGGGTAGTGCTGGCGGTGGTTGTAGTAAGGGGCGGAGGAGTAGTCGGCGTTGTGCATTGTGAAGAAGGGAAGCTCCGCCGTGACTTTGATTTTGACTTTTTGCTTCGCGGTGGTGATGATAATTGGAGAGAGGGAAAGTGAGGAACAAGGAAGACAATAGTGATTAGCGAGTGGTTTATCAATCAACAGCAAACACGATTTCTTTTTTATTTTATTTTTTGAGGTTAATGATTCACTAAAATACACCAACTTTATCTATTATTTGTTAGGATTTTCCAATTACTATTCTAAACACATAAATAATCTCACTAAAGTGGTCTTATAATTTATCTAACTTAGATAACAATCAAGATAATTTTTTAATTATTGAAGTCTTGCTATTTTTTTATCCTTTCTCGTATCATCTACCATACCAAACTCACTAAACTAACTTACCATCAACTTCAAGCCATATGTCCAATTTATCATAAATTTTCATTTCTAACCAATTTCTTGTCATGATTTTGCAAAATCTCCAAGTCGATGATGAATGTAATCAATTTAAATAAATTCTTTTAGAAGCACATATTTATAGGGGTGAGCAAACAGTTTTCGGAACCATCAGTTCTTTTGGAATCGAGAACCGAATTTTACAGTTTCGATACTGAAATCGGTTCTCAATCGCATTAATATTTATGGTATCGGTTCTACCCGGAACCGATCGGGTAGAACTGAAATAATCGATAATTTACATTGTTAATTCTAATTTATTATTTTTATCTCTATTCTTCTAAAACCTAACCTACCAAAATCCCCGCACCACACCACGCACAATCTTCCAATTCCCTGACACCTCCCTCCCGCTCGTTTCCACCGGCACCCGTCTCTGCTCGTCTGTACTTGCATGTGCCGGCCTCTGCTCGTCTGCACCTGCCCGCCTGCCTGCGCTTGCCCCTGCCCGCGACTGTCTCTGCCCTATTTCCGTACGTGCTCGTCTCTACCAGCCTCCGCCCACCTCCCTTCTCTCATGGTTATTTCCAGAATTTTTCTCAAAATATAAGTGAAGTTCTTCAAGAAATGAAGGTCATGCTTCAAACTCCAACTTATGCCAGGAGGAAACCATAGATAAAATAGGTTCTAATTGTTGTGTAAGGTCTGTAGATTGCAAGTTTATATTGGCAAAATTATTTCACATTTTTTATTATAAATGTAAGTATAAGAAATGTATATAGAGTTATGTTTTTTAACGAGTTAAGTTGATCAATTATATTTGGCATTAATGAGTATTTGCCGTGTGTTTTTATTTTTTGAAGTGAAAGATTGCTAGAAATTTATGCAGATTCTTTCTTATTTTTGGAGTGAGATTGGTGTTTTATATTTTTCGGCTCCAATTAAGAGTGAACAAAATTAATCGAATCCGAAAAATCAAATTGAACCAAGCCAAAATATTAAATTGTTATTTTGGTTTTTTGGTTTGGTTTGGTTTTATTTTTTTATCAGAATTTTAATTTGGTTTGGTTCGGATTCATACAAAACCAAACCGAAAATCCGAATTATTTTATTTGTTTTATAATATATTTTTATTTGTATTAAATAAATTTATTTTATCTTATATATTTTTATTTTCTTTTTAATTATATCTTATCTTATATTTCAAAATATTAAATATTATGTAGGAAATTAAATATAATACTTCAATATATTTTTTTAGATTTACAATAAATAAAATTAGAATATTCAATAAATTATGTAATAATTGTTATTTTTTAAAACTTAGAAAATATTGAAGATGCATATATGGTTTTTTATTATAAATTATAATTTTAAGCTTTTTAAAGTTAAAATTTAAGTTTTTTTAGTACATAAAAATTATTATTATATATATATGAATATATTTTAATAATTAATTATTCTTAAAATTGAACGAAATTACTTACTAAATAAAATATTTGGATAAACCGAACCAAACCGAAATAAATTTGGTTATTTTGGTTTGGTTTGGTTATTTTTTTCAATCCGAATTATAATTTGGTTTGGTTCGATTTTTTGCAAAATCGAACCAAATACCCGAATGCTCACCCCTAGTTTCAGTCGGTACTAATCAGAACCGAACCGCTTCTTTGGATACCCGATTACCTGATCGATTTTGAAATCAGTTCTTGAAATTTAATGATTTTCAGTTCGGGTACCCAAAAGTTCGGTTTCGGGTACCATAACCGAACCGATTCTCACCCCTACATATTTATGTGTTAATATAAAGATAAACCTTATTTTAATTCATTCACATTTAGCATTATTTTGCAATATTTTATAAAATTCTGACATAATTTATATGTGTTAATAATAAAAATAGATTTGAACTATTCATATTTTTTTATTAATTGATATAATTAAAATATACTCTAATGAGCTTTAGTCCAAAAAAGAACAACAAATTCATATTTTAAATAAGATATGTATGTAAATTATTTTTAATTTGTATCATTGATATGAATGATTTAAGAGTTCAGATTTATTTATACTTAACTTGTGAGTAATCATTTTTATTTGATCTCTCTTCCACGTGGAAATATCATATAGAGATGGTTATATTAGAACTAGTTCTTTAGAATTAAATATAAATTATTGATTTTGAAATTTTTTGAGATGGTGATTGGCCTACAATTATCTAGGTGGTTAAATATGGATTTTATCAATTTAAATCATTTTAAATATTCTATCTGTATTTCTCTTTATTGATATTTTATTTTTTCTTACTCTTTATTTTTCATATTAATAATATACATTATAATGATGCAAGTAATAAAAGGTAATATTTAATTATTGATTATTATCTCATTTAAGCATTTTTAACAAAATATTTAACAAAATAAATGTTTCACCTTTAATTTTAGTTAATATGCATGAAACTAATTACATTTTATCTCCCCACTATATATATAGAGGGGTAGATCCGTATAAATGATATTTTCCATAAGAAAGAAGAAGCATATTATTTTACCCCATATTTCTAAGTTTAGAAATATATATATATATATATATATTATGATTTTTGAATTTGTAAGATCAATTTGTTAAAGTATATTTTTTAATTAGTTAGAGTTGTTCTATTATTATTATTAAGGAGTATAAATATATTTATAGATTATTTTATTTGATTGAATCTTAACCCTAATCCTAATTACCCGCTACTCAATTAGACAGCCGTCCCATCTCTTCCAAAATACATTCCCTAAAGTTGGGATCTTCAAGGATTCTTCCTCCCGAATTCAAATTTTTAACAGGTATGAGAAAAATTATTTCTAACATTACTTTTGTGCAGTTTTAATCTTTAATAAATTGATTGCAAAATGAGTGAACCCCCATTTTATTCTATGATTTTTACACCATAGGAAACATGAGTAATATTTCGAATCCAATGATTTTATTATCCCACTTGAAAATCTTCTATAATCCATGTTTATTGTTTTCAAACTTACTGTGGAGAAATTTCTCAATTTCCGAACATTATAAAATTTGTATTTCTAAATAAAAAGCTACACGCATTAGCCTACATATTTAGAGGTGTCGGCCACCATCATAAGTGATTGTCCTGTCATTAGATGATTATTATATTTATTATTATTATTATTATTGAATTTACATCAGAAAGACCCATCATGATGACTCAAATTTAAAATTTACTGCATTTTACATTAATCTTCTACCACTAAATTAATAATTTTATATTTGTTAATGTATATATTTAATTTAAATTATAAAGCCGCATTACAAATGACTATAACTCGACACATATTCTTTTGGACATTAACCCTCTACCATTAAATCAACACACTCACACATGATACTTATATTTTACTACACAAAAAAGCATGTTCAAGAATAATGCGGCATGTCACATGAGAGTTATTAATTTTTAAATAAAACTATTTCATATTTGATTTAGGATTTATTGATTAATATATAATTTAAATATAGTAATCTAATAATATGATATAAAAAGTAAAAAATAATTATTATTATAATGATTTATTTACTTATTTGAAGATATATGACATTAGCATATAAGTGATAGACAATGTTATTTACTTATTTGAAAAATATATGCCATTAGCATATAAGTTGTAGACAATGTTAAGTATGCAACTGTGGGGTAGGGGAATGAAATTGTTTAGTGTAGTTAACATTTTCTATAAGAAACAAAACATAATTTTCTTAATAATCATGTTGAAGCGTTTACGATTATGATTTGAAACCGAATCGTAATCGAATGATCAGTTTATGGTCCCAAAATTTCAAAATAAAAAATGAATTGTAGTCACAATGGTTTACGATTTTGAATCGAATCGCTATCACGACGGTTTATAGTTTTGAATTGAACCGTGTAGGGCGGTTTGGATTAAGATTTCGAACTGCCGATTACAATTCCCAACCTGGATTTCCTAACTCTTCATCGACGCTTCGATGGTCTTGAAGCGCTGATTGCACGCTTCCACATATCTGTTCAAGTTCTCCTCGTCTGAAGTCTGAGATGGAGTCTGATATGGCTGCTGCTGCTGATATTGCTGTTGTGGCGCACTCTGGCCAGTCTAAGAAGGCTGTCTCCAAGAGAGATTCGGGTAACAACGATAACCCGGATTGTAGGAGTTCGAATAGGAGTTGAACTTCAGACGGGGCTGGAATCCCTGTAGGGCAAAGACCTGCTCCTCGTACTCAATCTGAGGCTCGACCGCCTTCACACATATATTTGTATCGTGCCCGAAATCTCCACAAATGCCATAGGTCTCATTTCCGACCTTTCTTCAGGCCTGCTCATCAGAGTCACGAATCGACTGCACCTGTCTAGTTGACTCTGCCAGCTGCCTCACAAGATCCTGATTCGAGCCCACTTCGTTGACCTTCTTCTTCTGACCTATAGTACTCCTCTGCTGGGAGTTGTCGGCCATAGTCTTGAAGATCTCAGTGAGCTCCTCGGCTGTCTTACTCTCAATATCTCCTCCAACTGCATTATCCACCATGTATATAAAGTTATGATGCAGACTATCATAGAAGAACTGATTTAGCAGCTCCTGCGAGAGATTGTGGTGCGGGCACTGCATCTGAAGGCCCTTGAAGCACTCACAAGCCTCGTGTAGTGGCTCTCTGTCCATCTAAGTGAAAGTCACCAGCTGCGACCTCACCTCCTGCATCTTCTGGTTAGGATACTACTTGTTCATGAACTTGTCCGCCACCTGATTCCAATTCTGAAGCGAGTTCGGAGGCAGAGACATAAACTAGATATTCGCCCTGTTCTTCTAGGTGTAGGGGAAACATCTCATCTTCAAATAGTTCTTGTTCAACCCTCCAAGGGGGAAGGTCAGAATGATCGCATAGAACTCCCGGATGAAGTTCAATGCGTCCTCTGCTAACATGCCGTAAAAGGAGAGAAACTGTTGAATTGGATGTTCTCTAGCTCGTAGTTACGGGCTTCCTCACCCAAGATAATAGGTGATGCAACTGCTCCAATCACCGGTCGAGCGAACTCCTTCATCTATCAAGCTGCCATCGGAACTGTCCTCGAATTGGTCTCGCTGTCGTCGATATTTGAGTGGTCTGAACCGTTCGCCTAATACTCCAACTGCAAGAGGCCACCATTTACGATCTCTCCTTCCAGGATTACTACTTGAAGAGAATGCCTCCGGTTCACATTATCAACAACAGGAACTAGACTCAGATTCAGGCTACGACGCCCGTGCATGCACTACCTGCCACCACAATAAACGAGTCAAATGCAACTTGCGGGAGAAGAGAAAATACCTAAATAAAATAAAGAAAGAAAACAAAATAAATAAAGGAAAAAAAATAACAAACACAATACGAAAACAAAACACAAAACACGGAAAGGAAATAACGAACACAAATAACACTCAAAATAAAATACGCTTAAAGCTTTCGCCGACAACGGTGCCAAATTTGTTAGACCTAAAGTGTGTAAACTTAGGTTCTCGCAAATACACAATATCTATTGTACGTGATAAGTTAGCCCCGATTGAATCTCGATGGAAAGCTTAGCATGACGATTTTAATTCTAAGTGTTATTAAAAAAAATAAATGGGAAATCCTAAACACTCTAAATCAATATAAAGCTGGAGAACAAGAAATAAAATGAATAAACGAAAACAATGAAAAGGTGAGATTCCAGATTTAAGGGTATCGAGTTAAGAAAATCTAAAATCAATTAAATCATGCTCTTGTATTCACGCAATTGTTCATTAATTAAGGACTTTTTAAAAGTTTGCCTAATTACTAACTTACATATTCGCAAATAGACGGCAATCACAACTCACGTCTTAAATCACCCTTATAAGAATTTCATAATTAAAAACAATGATTCACAATTAATTAATGATTTCCTAGAGTTTCTTAATTACTAACTTTCGTATTCGGTAATTAAGCGTTAATTCTAACTCACGTATTCGAATTACACAAAAGGACGATCATAAATCACAACGAATATAATTCATACGTTTTTTGATTTGGAATTATTGTTAATTTAACCATATGTCTATATTGGAATCATCTCTCGATCTCAACCAATAAACAATAAATAAAAACGGTGGTCAATCGCTTCAATTAAACAAGCCTAAGTTAAATCAATAGAGCATGAATCAAGAACAGTCAATAATTAATCAAAAAAATTCATAAACCTACGTAGAAAAAAAAATCAATTCATTCAATATTCAAGAATAAGAGACACTTACTAAGAATAAATCTTGGATGGAACGTTAATCTCACCCTCAATTCTTCGTCCCGCGGCGAAAATTACAAAGAAATCAAAGTGCAATAGTGTATCTAGGGTTTTCTAGAAGAAAAAGGGGAGAAAAAAAAAATCCGAAATACGTCCAAAAACAAGGTTTAAATAATATAATTCACGGCCTAAAATTGCGCCCAGCGGTCGCGGGGGGTCCAGCAGCCGCTGGCCACGAGCCTCTGTCCCAGCCAAGCGAGGGGTCCAGCGGTCGCTGGCCCCAAGCCACTGTCCCAACTGAAGCAATAGCTCAGCGGCCGCGGGTGATGGAACCCGTATGAGGGGCTCACGAAACTGCAGGATCCATAGGTTTAATAAATCACACAAATAATTAATTCTTAAAACACACAGGATAATATAATGCAGAATTATGTAAATTATACATTCTCCTACGCTAGTCCTCCGCTTGTGGAGAAGCGATTTGAATCGTTAGCTATCGAACCTGCAATCCACGCCATTCGAATCTTCTTCTTGAATCTCCACCGAATCCAACCCTAAGAGCTTCTATCCTATTCCCTGTCTACTTACTGGAATATCATGTGGGCGTTGAGTGCTCTAGAAGAAAAAGGGGAGAAAAAGAAGATTTTTAATTGGAGCGTTGAGTGCTCTATAATTTTCGAAAATTATGAGAATTAAATCTCATATGGGGCGCCAATTTTGATTTCCAGGAGAGAGAAAGTGGCTTCTTCTTATTCTCTATTTATAGACATAGAAGGCTAGTATATGGCTTCTAAGGAGAATGAATTAGATCTCAAATAATAGAATCATAATCTCCTATTTATCTCTTGAAGTTACAACTATAATTCAAATTCAAATTTGAATCATATTCAAAATTAATATGGGCTTGGACAAATCCATAATTAGATTAAATTAATTTTGAAGTCTCCTTTTGGGCCCAATTGAATTTAATTAATTGGCTGGCCCACCTTTAGACTTAAATTAATTAATTTAAATTAAATTATCCTCCAATTAATTACCCATGTAAATGCAATAAAGAGCGGTTCTATTATAAATATTTATTGACTCCACTATAGGATAAATATTAAACTACATCTTGATTCATTTGAATTACAGACGGACCCTTTTGTCATTAATAATTTTCCGCATTTAAGATTTTCTAAATCTATTAATTAATTGAATTTGCTGACAACTCACAATTAATTAATATATTATTCGTGAGTGATCCGTTTCAAACCTTTAATATTACATATGAAATAAATTCCCAACCGGCCGGGTTTCTTATGTAATAAACCTTTCTGAACGCCTTACGTGGATTTATCAACTCGTGTCATCGAGACGCGATTATGTACGACTGACAGTCGAGCACTTCTGGCTAAGCCAATCACTACTACTCAAAACATCACTATTTAGAGTTATGAAAAACTCGCAAGCGTAGATGAATCAAAATAGCGTATAATCAATTGCATATACTAATGTCATCGTCACAGATTAAGAAATGAATTAATTTCCGAGACCTCATTCTAAATATCAGCACGTTAGAACTTATCTCACTGTGAAACCTCTCAATAGTATACGCAAAACATGTGTAACCGCTTATACATACCAACATCATTATGCGGCCTAAGGTCAGCTCTCGCATCAAAATGATATCGCAGCCTTTACCGACTAGACTGTCCAAGTCTGTCTAGACTGTGACTTTATATTACAAAGGAGCCGACTGTGTTACCTTCTGTGATCATCGATCCACCACACAGTCTATAATTGTAATAAATGGACTTGTTTGTAATTCAATATATAACAATAATAAATAACAAACCAATGATAGAAACATTTATTCTCATTAACGTACAATTGAAAACAAGTCTGATACATCGTCTAAGCATAAAGAATTTTTTGAGGTATACAAACCCTAACAGCAGGACCACTGGCACTGCCTCCTCGCGCGCGGGCCACCCAACGGGCGTTGCATGCTGAGCGCTCGCGGGGTGGCTCATGCTACCCCGTGCCGGTCTCTGGGCTTTCTCCGTACCCCCGGATTGTCTTCGGTTAGTTCGTTACGCTTCTTCGCGACAAAATTCATCTCCACGACCCATTTCGCGACATTTTTCAACACCAAACAACCTACACACAAATTCGACACCCGACATAATAACGATCAAAATATGAAATAAAATCGAACAAAATACTACGAAACGAGAATCGAAAACACGATAATAATGTACTAAACACCTCACCTGCGGGAGCTTGGGCTCGTTGATGCAAGACCCGATGGGAGCCTCAGTTGTTGGCAGGATCGATCACCTTGGGCTCCCAAATTCCCCCCCCCCCCTTTTTTTAATTCTTTGTATTATATATTTTTATTTTTTTACCATATTTCGTCTTTAAATACCTAATTTCACTTCTAAAATTTTACACATCTCTTCTACTTCAATTTTTTTAAAGAATGCATGAAGAGTTCATGGTATACTTGGCTAAAATCGGGGTTAACCCGAGTTCCGAGCTCGGGTGATTAATTGATGGCTTTTGCAAATTTTACAAATCAAAGCTCAGATTTTTCACCCTACATCTTCAACACTCCATAATTTGTCTCGCTTTCATTTCCCGACCAATAATTTTCTTCATCATCACCCGAAAGACTCGAAAGCATTAACTTCCTCGAGTCTTTCAACGAAGCTTTAAACGACGCCCTCGCTCTCACTCTTCACAAGAGTCCTAACGAGAAGAAAGAACCTTTTGGCCACTATAACATTCAAGATGATATCATCTTTCGCCAAGCATGACTCGACACAGGACATGACTCATTCGCGGGGACCAATCAAAAAGGCAACGTGGAGTGGTCTCGCATTATCGTCGCCTTCAACGGGGAATGCATTGATTCTTTCGAACAACGCTCTGCAAAACAATTGAAGTATGGGGTTATATTCAAAATACAACCCCAAAAGTTTTGCATAATCTACTATCGATGCACCGAAGCATGTGCGAACAACAATTCCAACGTCAGCGTATTCAACAAGGAATTGACCGAGTTCGAACTTAATCGGACGATGTACAAATACCACGATTGTTAGGAGATCTTGCGCAATATGCCGAATATTCAAAAAGTTGTGTATGACCATGTGTTGGTCCCGAAAGAGCTAGATTGGTGTATGGTGGTTGGGGGGGGGGGGGGGGGGAATACACCAATTCAAACTTTTAGAATTTTCTTGTTTTTGAGATTGAAATATAAGGCTTAAGTGCACTTAATAGATAAGATAGCTTAGAGTAGCAAGATAACTCTTCTTGTTAGGAAGACTTAATCTTACTCAAATACTCCCTCCGTTCACTTAAATGTGGCTCATTCATTTTTGGCACACAGAATAAGAAAGTGGTAGTTGAGTGTGTAAAAATGGTAGTTGAGTGTGTAAAGGTGGTAGTTGACTGTGTGAAAGTGGTAGTTGAAGGGTAATATTTTTACCAAAATAGAAAAGTGGCCACTTATAAGTGAACAAACAAAAGAGGAAAGGTGACCACATTTAAGTGAACAGAGGGAGTATGACCTTATGTGAAGATAAAAAATAATCAAGATTAACTATTACAAGTTAAGCTCGATTAGTGTTGTGTGCGGAACTTGGTGGTTAATGCTCTTTTTAATGTGAAAAATGTTTTCTCACTCGTAAATCTTAACATGAAGTAAACAAGAAATAAAGAACACATGTAGTTAACGTGGTTCGAGATAAACTTTCCATACGTCCACGGCTCGATCAAATACTAAATCGAAAATCCACTAAACTTTCTCCTTTCTTTTTACTCGTTGAGTACGAGCCACAAGAATTATCAAAACTAGATATCTTCTTGTGATTACACTTCTTCTCCCTAAGATTGATAACTACAATCTAGGGTTACAACTGGATCAAAACTAGATCCTAACCTTGAGGTTTTGTAAACTGTTTTCCAGAAAGTAAACCTTCAAATACAACAAACACTCAAGAGAATTCTTGACTGGTAATGAAGTGTTTTTGAACATTGAGAGCTTGAAGATTTTTGAGCAGAGTAAAGGCGATTGTAAAGCTTGAATTCTCGTACTCTATTATGGAAGTGAAGGTGGTATTTATAGATCCATGGCTGGAACTATCCATTAGAGAGAGAAGAGTCTTTCTTCTTCGCATTAATGGCTACATTAAATGCATGACAATGTTGTTGATACACGCGCTGCCTTAAGAGTGTCTTGTTCCACCCTTTACGGGATTTCCCAGTGCTTTGCCATACCAGAAATGATTCACCGTACTACTAATTTGATATTCTTGTACGACATTCATTAAAATATGCCCTTGATGCGACATTACACTGAGTGGTTGACTTATGACAAATTTAGGTAAGTCGGCAGTCCCCCATAGTTATTGTGTGGACCAGCTCATTTGATATTGGTATATCAGGTCGTTGTGTGTCGAGCTGTTCTTCCACAAGTTAATTGGTTTGATTCCCGATTAACATTTATAACTTAATGTTGAACACATCTTGATAGTAGAAGAGAAATGAGGGACAGATCGTTCTTGATAGTAGAAGAGAAATGAGGGACACATCTTGATAGAACGATCTGTTGTTTTTGGACAGCGAGCTGCTAGAGATTTTAACTCCAGTTGTTCTTCCTCTTGTGATGGCTCAAGTATAGAAGTCTTCTATCCTAGTCACAACATGATTATAAGGACAGATAGTTAATTTAACCATCTGTTCCTTTTACATTGTAGCTGTTTCTAAGCTAAGTCTAGAAAGACAAATTGTTATAAGTAAGCTTGAAACTTCAAACTTCTTTTACAATTGTGATCTGTAGAGAAAAACATTCTAGAGATAATGAACTCAAAAACCAAGACAAGTATAGGTAGACAGCGAGCTGTTAAATCGTGAGACAGATTGTTATTTTATTAAATTGATATGTTACAAACTTAGAACTAACTGTCTGTACAACTCAATGAATACTTGTAATCTTAGTAGTCAATATGTCCAGAAAAGCTTTGTAAGAATAACACAGATAGTAAACCATATGATCTGCTTCTTTTATAGTTAAGTTGTTCCCTAAAAGATGACATTGACTACCTGATTTTCAGAGATCATATAATGACTAAGTGTTGTTTCGAGAAACATCATCAAAACAAAAATAAATTCGTAGGGTTCTCAATAATTTACCCCTTTGATGATGTGGAAACCACACTTTACAATTTTCGTAAGTGTTGAAAACAACAGTTTGAATATAGCAGACAATTAATATGCACATATATAAAACATCAAATAACAAGTATAAAAATATTGCCTGGACAAAGAAATATTGTCATCAGGTTATTTTTCAAGAACCAAGAACTTCAAACTTTTTATTGATAGAAAAGTTGAGTACAAATAGAGAAATTAAGTACAAGAAAGCTAGCTGTATTACAAAAAATTTGAACACAAAATAGAGAACACTTCTTCATTTTTGTGGCGATGGTTGGCTTTGTTCCTTCTTAGCAGATTGAGATTGTCGACGTTGTTGATCAGCTAGCTGTGCCCTTCGCCTTTCAACCATTTCCTTTTGCCTCAGTTCCGAAGGCACACCAAAACTAGCATATATCTCATTGAATATTCTTCTGTAGTCTTTGTTGTTAAAATCAATGGGATAATTCATATGTTGAGCAGAATTGTTGATGGCATTCAGAATAGCAGTGTGATCAACCTCTGTTGTTCCTGATATCCGAGGATAAAGCATTATTGTTTTCTTCGGAGCAGTTAGAGGTCATCATGGAAGATTGTCTATGAAGATATTCGATGAATGTTTGATTTTTATGCTTGGTTAGGAACTCTCTGAACAAATCATCAACTGATCCACCTTGAACATCTGGTTCAAGAAGATAGTAATGTTGCATGATGAATTCTTTGACTATCTTGTTCCACTGTGACGCCTTCTTACTATGAAGCCATGTGAGATTTTGAGGCTGTGTTAGCTAGAACTTTTCAAAGAATTTGAACACTGGATTGGTTGGCTCATCAGCATCTTCATCTGGTGTCTCACTCTTATCATCATCAAATTTGGCCTCCATCTCCCCTTGCCTTTCTATTTCTGCTCTCCATAATTTTCTGAATTCAGGATCAACGATTTGTTTGGCCTTGTAACCAGCAAGAAACATTTCTGCTTCTTCATCTTTGTCCGTGTAGACTTTCTTCCCTTTTCTATCAGCAGCTATTCTGGCATCCTCTTCCAACTTCCTCTGTTTTTCTTCATTCTCTCGCTGCATAAGTTTAGCTTCAACAGCCTGTTTGGCTGTTATTTTCCTTGTTGTCTTCTTCTTTATGGTAGGAGCTGGCTTATTCTTTATTTGGACAGCGGGCTGTATCACCTCTTTTCCTTCCCCCTTTTCGACATCATCAAGAAAGTCCTTGGAGATGATAAGTTGGAGGGAAACAATCTCATTGTTGAGCACTTTAAACTTTTGTTCTGCATCTTCTTTGTATTGCAGAAATGTGTAAATGTTGCCATTGACCTCATTGAATTGTTTCTCCAAATCCTCGAAGTGATTATTGAATTTCAAGGACAGATCGCTGTGGGCAACCTTCATGTCTGTGATGGACTTGTTGATGCGGAATATCTCATCTCCAGAGGCCACATCAGCATCCTTCAAGATTTGGGGTAGTTCATCCTTAAGTATTGATGGCAGATTGTTTTTTATAACAGTGGGGATGGTAGTCTTCTCCATGTCAGCGTACTGCTGCTCGACATGCTTCTTCACCTCCTCTACCATTTTGGCCCCGACATTCTTCATCTTTTGATCAAATTTGTCAACTTCTTCCTGGAAGTTAGTAATTTTGAGATTTGTTTCATCTTTGAATTTGTCAAAAACCTCTCTGTCGCTGTTCAAATCTTTGTGCAGCTCGTTAGATAGACTTTCATGAGCGCGCTGGAAATTTCCCTCAACAGCTCGAATTGCTTTCGCAGCAGCTGCATAAATGAAATTTGCAATGGCAGCAGAGCGATTGTTGATGCGAATGTGGATGAGGTCATTCACCTGGTCCTCTAACATCTGTGGTCCCAAAGAGGTAGTGAGCAATTCTTCCAAATCATGCTGTTTGAATCCATCTGGGGTTGTGCCTTTTGTGAACACCTCATCAGTTGGTTCAGCATCAACTATCGGCCCTACAACAGTGGGGATCAACCCCTTCTTGATTTATTTTTGTTTTGGTTCATCGACAGCGGGTTCTTCTTGAGCAGATGGTTCTTCAATATGCATATCAGCTATAGGTTCCGCAGTAGCATCAGGTTCTTCTTGTTGACCAGATGGTTCTTTAATATGTTTCTCCATGTGAACCTCAGCAGCGGGTTTTGAGGTAGATGTTTCATCAGCAGCTGAGGGATCCTTCCTTTCCACAGTTTGTTCTTCAAAATTGAAAACGTCATCAAAATCACCAGATTGTAAATCTACAGCAAGATTGTACAAGTCTTGCTCCTTCTCATAGAATGGACCCAAATCAATATTTAAATCAACGGCCTCCTCCTTCATTTTGGTCAGCACATATGTGCGAAAATATTGACAAGCGTCTGGCACATCCAAAAATCCAAAATAAGTTAACAACGTATTTTCTTCAACCTTCAGCTCGTTGATCGAGAATAATAGCAAGATAGCTTCCAGTATGTAGAATTTGCAATCTCTAATTTCTAGATAGGTTTGGAAGCGTTGAGCCATTTCAAAAGCAGTGGGTGTCAGTTCGATTCCTGGCATAACCACGGCAGTGGCTTTTACCTTCAATTGTTGAAAAATTAATTGAGCTCCTCTCAATCTTTCATTAATATCAACAGCGGGTTGTTCATGGGCATTCACCTCCACATCTGCCTCATTGATATCACGAGCATCGGGCTTCCTTTCATCCATTTCTTGAGCAGATGGCTGTTGTGGTGGTATAGTTGTAATTGGTTCATCATTTTCAATCACTATCTCATCCAGCTGGTCCTAGAGATTGCGAGCAGTGGGGCTTCTTTTTCTCCTCCTTCCTTGCAATTTTCTTTGGTACCTTCTTCTTTTGTTGTTTGATCACAGGTGATGGTTCCTTGGTCGGTTTCTTTTTCTTAGCTGCAGCAGCTAGTTTTGGATTTCCAGCTGCTTTTCTTTTGGCAAGTCGCTCTTCTTCCGCCTGAGCTGCTGCTGCCTCTCCCACTGTCTCTGGTTTCTTTGTGGGTATCACCCATTCCTTGTTTGATTGCCCAACTTGTATCAGGACCTTCCTCATCTTATCATCGGTAACTTTCAAAAATATTTGAGATGTCATGCCAATGGCCATCTCGATCTAATACCTAGTCCTAGGAAAAATCCAATCCTTGCTAAATTTAACAGATTTGTGCCATTTGTCTTTTTGAAAGAATCTAGCAATGGTGGTGCTTATATTAGTGGACAGTCGGAGAGGTCGCTTGACATTTAACCATGTGCAATTTCCATCTGAATCTTGGCGCATGTCAATTTGTTGCTCCTCATCAACTATCAGTTTGAGCAGCGACCTGGCCCAGTTTACCTTCAAGTTTAGCAATACAACAATCATGATCCTCAACTTTCCTGGAGTCACTGCATCGTAGGTCCCTTGGTGTCCCAAAAACACCTTCTGGACGTAGTCTAAGACCAGACGGTAAGTGGGAAGCAACCCCCTGTTAAATGCTTTCCCCATCCATGTGAGAGGCTGTGCAACCATGATGTCCACAACTTGTTGTATTTGTTCATCTGTTACTTCCTCAATCACTATGTCACCCTCATCAACAAGATGATATGTTTGCAATATCTTTTAGGGGTTTAATATACCCATATCACAGTATATGAATAAAGTTATGTATCATAAATCTAACCATGAATATTTTAACACAAGATTATGGTATATATCAATGGGATAACCCGTAGAATGTAAATTTTAAACTTTCAAATAAGCATTAACCAGACAAGATCATATAAATCATATGCAAGAGGAAAAAAAATATGAAACCTTAGTTCATGCTTCTATTTGAGTTTAACATGTGCACGCCTCAATCTTTGCAAATAAAACATCTAAGGTACGAAACCCATGATGTATAAGTACGGCGTGAGGCTCCGGAGATAATTTCACCTCAATCATGTGAAGCATTTCTGACAATGGTATCAAAGATGCGTGAGAAGATGAAGAACTAGCTTCGGATGCAGTCATTTTGGAAAGATTTGTGTGACTGTGTGAAAGTTGACAAATATCTCGAGAAAAAGCTTGAGAGTAATAAAAATGGCGGTGTTAAGGTTTGAGAAAGAGAGAAGTTTGAAAGTATAAGAAGAGAGACAGTCAAACGAACTCATATATATAAGCAAATAATGGATGGCCTAGATTGAATCATGTAAAAGTAATAATAATCAACGATTGAGATTACTCCCTGATTTAATCATTTGCCGCCCAAAAGACGATCGAAATGCACATGCCATCAAATTGCATCTTCTTAGGGTCACATCATTGCCTCGATACAAGAACTGAGGACTGCAACATTAAATGATATTCCCTTTATCCCTCATTTTTTCTGACATTTTGGACTTTTGGCACTATCTAAGATAAAGAGTTCCCCCTAAACTTGAGAACACCTAATCTATAAGATGAAATGGGTTAGTTAATCAGTTAATGGCAAACCAAAAAATATAATCAGAGCCTGGGCAAATAGAGAATTGTCATCAGGTTGAGATAAAAATATGAGCAAAAATATGTATTTCATTCATTTGAGAGCTTCAGTACAAGAGAGATTTCAGATGATAGAATGACATACAAAGATAGATAAAATTAAGAAGAGGTCTTCTGTTTCTCTTGTCGTGACTTCTGAACCATCTTCTTTTGGGTTTCAGGGGATACTGCATTGAACATCAAGTAAGTGGCTTCCCTGATTGTTCCATATGGTCCATCCAGATTCAAGGCATGACCTCTAACCTGAGCAGCAATGATGACTTCAGATTCAATAAGTCGTTTATTCAAGTAAACGCTTCCTGGAAGTGTAGGCTTCTCAAATTGTTTCCTGGGAGGTGCAGTAATGATGACTTCAGACTTCGCAGCATCTTCTCTGATAAGTTTGATGACGTCTGAGTCTGGGTAGTCGTCCAAAAAGTTTGAAAAGAGCTTTTCACGATCAGTTTCCTCTGAAAAACCATAGATCGTCCAGTGATCAAACATCTTGACAAAATCATCATTGATCTCTTCCCATTCACCACTTAGGTTGAGGCGAACCCATGAATCAGTGTGAGGGCGAGTGGGAGGATCAATTTGCGTGGTTCTCTTCTTCTTTCCTTGCAGTCTGATGGCGTAGAGATTTGCAGCGCGTCTTGTATAAGTGTTCCTCCTTTCAGTCATCTTAGCGTCAAAGACATCCTTAATCTTTTAAAGCTTTTCTCTAGCTTCATGAGGAATCACAATTTGAACTAAAGGAGCAACATCTTCATCTCTTTCGGGACTCATTTCTCCTACATAGAGGTCATCTTCATTAATTTCTTCTTCAGTGATAGATGGCAGAGCATCCTTTCCTTGAGGCATTTAAGATGATGGTTTCTCAGTAGAAGAACTTTCAGTTTGGTCTGAAAGAGGAGACTTGGCAGCAGCATAAATAGAGGTGGTAGCATCAGTAGGGTTAAGTTCCTGAGGAACTTCTTTGAAGCTAGGAGTGGGAATGAGAGGATTCTGGTTGACCTTTGGATTCAGAGGGCTTCTCAGATTGTGGTGGAGGAGGAAAAGGTTCAGTAGCAGCATTACCAGAGGCTGGCTCACCAGTTTTAGCTCCAGAAGGCATGGAACCTAAGTTTTCATCCTTGTCATTATCATCTTCATCATCATCATCATCTTGATCTTCAGTATCAAACAACTCTACTTCAGGAGATTCTTCCTTGTCTTCTTCCTCCTTGTCATCCTCATCAATCATCACATCCTCATCTCCTTCGATGTTTTCAGGGGCGCGAGGAAGGCGCATCTCTTCCCCCTTTTTGGCAGCATCAATAGATTCAGACATATATTGATCAGCGTACCAGTGGAGAGCAGGAATGTTAGGGAATTCAATGCCAAGAGAATTGCTGGTTGAAATGTCGTTGCAGAAGTTTTCCATATGAGAAATGCGAGCTCTGTAGTGCGCAATGACAACATCTACCTTATTCTGGTGATTAGTAGTGGCAAGAGTCATGCCAGATACTTTTTTAGCTCGGGTAGATGAGAGAGTGGCATTCAGGCTAGTAGCATCAGCGATAAGTTTAGCCTTCTCTGCCATGGCAAGAGCTGAGTCTGAGGTTTGATGGACTTTCTCAAGGCACTTCCTGATGCGAGAAAGAGATTTCCCGTGAGAAGTTGAAACAGTAGAGACTTTGTCAATATCAGTGCGTAGGATGGAGATGTCCTTCACAGCAGCATCAACATCAGTTCTAAGAGATGTAGTCTTGGAGCGATTGTTGTTGCAAGGTGTGACTAGGTCATTCACCTTCTTCCCTGAAGGGACCTTGTAGTGCTCTAGATGAGTAGGAAATGCTGAGCGCATCTCCTTCTTCACAAATTCTAGAAGATCAGCGTACTGGGACTTTATAGCCTGTTCAATCTTCGCATCAACTGACTGCAGCAACTCAGTGACATTGAATGTCAGTTGCTCAACCTTTCGTGCTCTAGAAACTGCCTCAGGAACAGAGATCTCGATGGAAGACTTCAGAATGGAACCATCATAACCAAGATTCACGTAGAACTGAACAACTTGGTCAGGGTAGATATTCCTCGGGCGAAGAGTAGTGAGAGTCTCAAGTTTGTTCGCCTTGATAACTTCAAACATGGTGCGAGCTTGATCAATATCAGTCTGAGTGAAGACTATTGTGGGCTCGACGTAGATGCGAGCGCGGAGTTGAGACATTTTCATTGCTGGTCCAATGATTGTTTTCTTGCCCATAGTGTTGATAACCTGTAAAATCTAAATCATATTAGTTCTCCGTACTGTAATACATTCAAGTAGAAAAAATAAGTTGATTATGTAATAGTGTGAACATACGTAAGAAGTAAGAAGACTGGATTAAGAAGTTATCAACAAAGCAAGAATGCTCAGAGAAATAGATTAACAACAATGAACTCTTGAAAATTTTAATGCGTAAGGCTTTGAGAGAAAGTGGTTGCGAAATGTTTAGATGATCAGAGAAGAAGGGTTTTTATAATAAAATCAATGGTCAGATCTTGCTCCGAAGTTTAGAAATCGATGGTTAGGGATTAACCACGCTATTGAAACGTTTCTTAGGAGGGAAAGAGGAGTGCGGTGAAGAACACGCGCGACAGTTTGACTTTCCTAGGTTGAAAAAGCACTATTGCTTTTACTGTACTTGTTAGAGAGAAATTAAGGCGATGATAGTGTATCGCAGAAGATAGGGATTGATTGGTACGATGAAGCAAGTATTTACATCTATGACACTTAGAGAGTTAAAAAGCATAACACTTAGAGAAATAAATGTGTAATCAATGAGAAGTGTAGAGTTTCAATTGCTGATACTTGCAACTAATTGACTTATTCTCAGTAGTACTTTTAGATAAGAGTTTCAGATTTAATTGTGATCTGAAGTCCTTCAGTAAATCATAGCTTCCAGGTGTCAGCGTTGTGTAAGACTTCAGGAGAGCCTTCAATTTTGCTACTCCAGTCTTCATGTACCTGCATGTATTAGTGTATAACATGTATGGAATGTATGATGGTTGATAACTGAAGTAACTATGTTGAGTTACTTAGTGGCAAAACCATCACATTCTTTTATGTCTTTGTGGATCGTGACTTCAGTACACTAAGGGTACTAAAGCAGATGATCTTTAAGAAAATATTACCTGGATATAGTTCAATATGTACCTTCAGGCTAGGTCAGGATTCAGTAAGCCAAGTCTTCCACTTAGCATTTTGAATCTTGCTTCCTCGAGTGTCTTGGTGAGAATGTTTGCTCGTTGAATGTCAGTGTGGATCTTCTCAATGGAAATATCATTCTTTTCAATATGATCTCTGATGAAGTGATGCCTAATGTCCACGTGCTTGCACCTTGTGTGTAGAACTGGGTTCTGAGTGATAGCAATGGCACTGGAACTGTCACAATAAATTGCAACCTGGGTGGTAGGCACTTCATAATCTCTAAGTTGTTGCTTAAGCCAGAGAATCTGAGAGCAGCAACTTCCCGTAGCTATGTATTCTGCTTCATTGGTGGAGGTAGCAACTGAGGTTTGCTTCTTGGAGAATCAACTGATTAGCTTGTTTCCCAAGAATTGACACGTCCCTAAGGTTGACTTCCTATCCAATTTGCAACCTGCAAAATTAGCATTAGAATAGCCAGTGAGATCTAAGCTATCATGTGAAGGATACCATAGGCCAAGATTTGGTGTGCCCTTTAGGTAGCGCAGAATCTTCTTTGCAGCTTCCATGTGTGACTCCTTTGGATTAGCTTGATAGCGTGCACACACTCCAACAATAAAGGTGATATCTGACCTGCTAGCTCTGAGATATAGAAGAGACCCGATAATCCCTCTATACTCAGTTTGGCTGACTGGCTTCCCTTCAGGATCATGTTCAATTATGCCATTTGTGTTCATGGGAATCTTCATGGCCTTGCTATTCTGAACGCCAAGTTTGTTGATCAGTTCCTTTGTGTATTTGGCTTGATTGATGAAGATGCCTTCAGGGGACTGCTTGATCTGAAATCCTAAGAAGAATCTCATCTCTCCCATCTAGACATTTGATACTCAGTCTTCATCAACTTGGCAAATTTGTTACAAAGCATCTGAGACTTCGAACCAAATATAATATCATCGATCAACAAGTTCTCATACTTTGTTCCTTGTGAATTCATTCAGTTCCTCTTACATCCCGGACACTCAATTGACATCTTGATGGGCTTCCTGAGCGTCTTTGGGTTTAATGTTGGAGAGATAGCAGCTATGTAGAAAAATTTCATCCGAAAACAGCGCAAGGCCTGCTTTTAGCCCTAGTTGTTCGTCAATGGTGGAGTCAGTGGGGGGTTCAACGGTTGCTAGTGGCTGGTCCACTTCAGCTTGGATCTGATTCCTCGTTTGAACACCACTCTCAAGACTTCCAATTACTGAATCAGATGGATGATTTTTAATCCATCTTCTTCTCCTTCTCTGGTCCTCTTCGGTGATAATCATCAAGTCTAATCTTTTGAGGAGTAAATGTTACTGGAGTTCGAATATGGAATGGATCATCTTCTTCTTCATTCTCAGGTCTTGTTTTCCCCTTAATTGTTGGCTCTTACATATTCATTTTGTTGTTCTATTTCCTGCAAAATAAGCTTATCTGAACTGGCCAAAATATCGTTAGTAGCAACAATAATCGGAATATTATTAGAGTTAGAGTTGCTACTCCCTGAAGTAGGTGGTGGAATCTCAGAGGTGAGATTTTCAGTTGGTGTTGGTACTTCAAGTGTTGAATCAAATTAGTTAGCCTCCTCATTGGATGGAATCTCAGTGGTGAGATTTTTAGTTTGAGTATGAGGGAGACTTTCAGATTCAGGTGCTGGAGTTCTAGCTTTTAGATTCAGATTCAGGTGCTGGAGTATGAGGGAGACTTTCTGTCACAGCCCAATTTCTTAACCCTCTCTTAGTTAAGCAATTAGACCATGACTCGGTTAACTTACTGTACTCTTGGAAACAAGGTTTAAACTCAGGATAAAGTATATCAAATTTTTGCAGGAAATTTCGACAGGTTTGACACTTAAACTTCAAAAGCTTATAACTTTCTCATCCGAACTCTGAATTTAGATCCGAAAGAACCGTTAGAAAGGTAATGAAAAGATCTTTAAAATGGTATAAAATTTTCAGAAATTTGGACAAATGGAATAGGCTGAAAAAGGATTTCAGAGGCTGCCCTGTTTTTAGCAAAAGCGAACATACGGATAATTTATAAACTCGAAACTCAATTCACCAAGAGAAGAACTCAAACCAAAGGGAAATAGGTTGAACACCATGATTCACCAAGGGAAAAATATCAACATGATTTCCATAAACCAACCAACATAACAGTACTCAACATTCATATTAGAAACGAAAGTGTACTGAATTCTCTCTTAACATAAAGGGTGGATGATTATGGTGTATAACAACAACATCCTTGAACAACTAGATACATATATGAACAAAGCATGGGAAAAACAAGCCCAAAACCGGCATTCAACACCATCTCCACCTCCGCTGCTCAACCTGCACATTTAAAAGAATATGCAGGGCATGAGTACGATATGTACTCAGTGGGCACGTTGCCAAAAACTTTTTAAAACATGCTCTTGTGACTTGCAAATGCGTTCTTTTAAAAATAAAACATTCTCATGCTCAAACTGTAACATAATCAAATCATACTTGTGTCTGCAGACAAAATCAATCAAATTCACCATATCTACGCACTTCTTGTGTTGAAAGGTAGGCCTCCCCTTCAACACTATGACCGGCCAGTCCGCTCACCGGCTCACGGTCACATATGTGTACACAAAACCCTTACTGGCAGCTCGTCCAGCATAGGGCCGATATCGTAATTCTCTCGTAGATAGGCATCATACATCGTACTTCATACTTAAAACATGCAAGTCACATCTTTCAAAATAACATGCATAATCAAATGTTTCATAAATAGCATGCATACTTGAGTAAGAAGTGCCCACCTGAATGACTTATTCTATATAAGTCAAAGGCTCGTCTTCTTCATTCTTGGGTTCCGTCCCTCTTCTTTTCACTTCACTTGCACCTTAAATATATAAATTTGGAGTACATTAGAAAGATATTACTCCACTATTTCTCAATTATACTTGCTTACTTAAAGAAAATCCCTCGTCTCAACTCGGATTACTAAGATTTTACTTTCTTTCGGGTCATTGCATCCTTAATCTATTTCCTTATTTACAATCTTATAAATACACATAATTATGTATTCTAAGCTTATTTATAAGCTTACTTACATACTTAACCTCATACTTAATAATTATGCATACTCTTTATTTCTACCAAATATCAACTTATGCATATTTATCTTATGAAGATCAATCAAGCTTGATTATTCACTTACTAATACTCATAAATCATTTTCTATCATTGAATTTTATTTAACTTACACAATCATAATACTTCCTTCTTTACATACTAAACTAACAATTTCTAACTTTCACATACATGGCTCTTTAAATCTAATAAATTTACATTAGCCATCATATTCTTCCCTTATCTCAAATATCACCTTAGATCAAACAACTAAATCCTCTATATGTATCTTTTGATCATCCCCTTCTCCAAGAAAATTTTGAATCTTAATGAAATGATGATTCTATCTTCAATCTCTTGATTTATCTATGCTTACTACTACCTAAATAACTCTAATACATCATCATCTAAATAAATTAACATCAACACATATGTAAACTATGAAACTTCATTAACCATTAGATTTTTGAAAATCTATTTCTAGTGCTTGAAAAATTCTCTATAAATTATTCTAGACCTTATTCATACCATTGAACTCAAATATGATCTCAAATTAAACAAATAAAATCAAAATCTTATAGAGCACCATCATGAAATTTTCGGTCATTATGACAACTTAGGAAGTTTGGATTTTTGCTCTAATTTCTTACTCTAATCATGCTTATTGATGTCTAATGATACTTATCCATGCTCAAATCAAGCAAATTCATACAAATTCTACTAATTCAAATTAGGGTTCATGTAGAAGATTTAGGGCAAATCCAAATATCCATCCTCTTTTGAAATTCATTTCATAGTCTCACTTAAAACATACCATTCTATCTATTTACTACAACATATTTGAAAATTAAAGCCATATACTATAAGCTATGGAACATAAGATTACCATGGATGAAAAGAGGAAATTTTCATCAATTTTACAAGCTAAAGATGTAGAGATGATAATTATTTACCTTAATATGGTCTTTTTCTTGAAATTTTGGACAAATTTAGCTTGAAATATTGATAAATTGGGAGAAGAAAATTTGGTTATGGGGAGGAGAGGTGATGGACGAAATTTGGAGGTGTAGGAGGTGGATGATGATGAAAAATGATAAGGATAAGTATTCTTATACATTAAGTAAGATATTTTCTTAATTAAATAATTAAATAATCATCTACAAGTCTCTAGAGTCTTCTAGAACGTCCCGATTCTTCATTTTTCGCGATTCGAGATATTAATGCTGGATGATTCATCTCGATATCTAGAATTCACTGGTTCAGACCGTTCGTAATTTGGAGTTCATTTGAATAACTTATTCAAGTTTTAAAATACCGAATAAATCTAATTGAATAAATTCTTTCTAAAACGATATTTTCTAGTAAAATCTTCATAATAATCTCTTCTATATATATTATAAAATCGGGCATAAATTGTAGGTATTACTACAGCTGTTGAATTCTCAAACTGAATTTTAACCGAAAACTTATTTAATTATTGCCGAAATCGCAATAATAAATTTTTATTCTCTATTTTATCTGTTTTCTAACTTAATGAAATTTCTAATTCCATTTTTCTATATTATCTAATAGATAAAAATTTTCTCTTCTGAGGGGTATGCTTCGTCTGAATTTATTCTATCTCGGCCCCTCTCTTTTATCGCTAATATGGAATTAATAAGTTCTATTTTCTTTCCTAACAAAATAATCGAAATTCTTTCTTCTAATTTATACAATAAAGCTTTCAAGATCTTCTTAATCTCATAAATATGATCTCTTAAGGATGCAATGCCCTAATTAAGATTTAATTATACATTAATTACAGCTACAGTATTTCGGGGTACTACACTTTCAGATTCAGGTGCTGGAGTTCTAGCCTTCATTTGGAATGTTATCTTCTTTATCATCTTCATTGTTCCAGTTGAGAACTTCCTTTGTGCTTTGAACTGAAGGCTGTAAGTTCAGATTTTGAAGTCTTTGAGTGATGACTTCAGTATTCTTTAACCTGTATTCAAAAATAGATTCATCAAATATAACATGAGGTGTTACTTCCACCATAAGGCCACGTTTGTTAAAAACTTTATTAGACAACACTCTCCTCTGAGTAACCAAGGAAGAATCCTAAATCAGATTTGCCATCAAAAGTCTTTAATTGAGTTTTGCCATTATTGTGGATATAACACATACAACCAAAAGCGTGAAAATATTTGAGAGTAGGCTTTCCATAGTTCGTATGGTGATGACGTTTGTAGACTTCTGATTCTTCAGCTTTGTTAGCAGAGCAGGTATGCACTCCATTGTCTCATTCTTGTGGAAAAGAAACATTGTCCAAGTGTAACGAGAGAAATCATCAGTAATAATTAGACAATATTTTCTACCATTAATACTGGGTGGAGTCATAGGGCCAAATAGGTCCATGTGTAGGAGTTGAATAATCTTTTTCAGCAGATGGAGCTTCTTTAGATTTGAATGAAGCTTTGATTTGTCTTCCACTTTGGCATGCTCCGCAAATATGGTCTTTGTCGAAGATCAGGTGTCACGCCCTGATCCCGAGGGACGGCGCACGCTCTAGTGTGACTAGGGGGGATAGAAAAGAAGCGGGGAAGAAAGGGGGGACATGGAACATAAATCATGGTGTAGAAATTGTCCTTGAAAAATGGACAGTAACTCGTTTATAACTAGGACTAATCTGAATGGTGGAAGAGAAAGAAATAAACCCACCAGTAGATATAGTCAACAATGATGTCATGATCAATGAACAATCAAATGCAAAGAGATGCAATGCAAGACGGGGTTGGAGATTATAGCTCGTTACATGGGAGCGGTAATCCAGAATCCCAAGCGGCCAAATCATCCAATAGGAACCGTCAATAAAGGGCGAAGGTTAGTGAGCCTAGCTCGCCAAAAGGAGTCACTCTCCCAACTCGCCAAGTGTGGTCGGTGCTACACGACAACATCACAAGGGGCCGAGGAGTAGAGCGTCCAAGAGGGGCCGACTACTTCTAAGCTCTCCTATGAACATGAATGCATGTAATAGACAATAGTAATTCTCGTGAATGAACAATGGATCATTTTATTGTCATGAAGCCAATAGCATGAAGAATCAGAGACTGAAAAAGAACATGAGCTTGGCAGCGGAATACATAACATGACAGTTTGCAACAACCCTTGCCTTAGCCTCGCACGACACCACCAACCGCTCAATCTGCAAAACAATTTGAAAATATTTTGCAGGGCTGAGTACTAATGTACCCCGTGGGTTATGCCATTTAAATACCTTTTTGCGAAATCATTTTCTGAAAAGGAATATCCATGTTTGCACAGTATCACATAGAAGTTTTAAAACAGAAATGTCATTCTATCCATACCAAAACCGTTGAGATCTCATTTTCCTTGGCTCAATATTGGCATTAGATACCCTTCTATGAACATATGGGGACAGCCCATAGAGGTCCATCATTTATGTCCTTCATCAGTAGGGAACTTTTACCCAAACTGACTTCACTCGAGAATATATGGGGATAACCCACATAAACCCACGTGTACACTAACCATGTGCCAGTGCGCTAACATAGCACATGATCTGATCGTCATGCTTGATGGATCACTTATCCAATAAGGAACAAAACATTTTAACATGGACATCCATTTTGATTTTCATAAATATCAGAGCTTAATAACTCAAAAATACATTTGAAAACATATATACACCCACCTGTCAGCAAATACTAATACCATGTGATAACCGTAAATCAGTCAAACATCTCGTTCGCAATCATAAGCACCTAACAATTACACGGAACAACTTTTGGCCTCAAATCCCAAAACGTAACACGAATAAAGTGAAAACGAGGAACCAATGACTTTCTAAGTCTTCTAAGGTCATTTTGGCAATACCCGGGTTTTCAAATCAACTTGGCCCAGAAGGAAAAAATACTCAGAGCATTATTCTCTATAGGAATATATAAAAACATTTTTGAAATATGCAACTTTACATCAAAGCTTACTCGAGAAGATTCGTAGTCTTGTTCAAATCTATGAAAATTGGAACGATAAAAATTAATGAAATCTCTTTCATAAAATTCTATATTTTTTTCTCTACATGCACTAGAAATTTTATTGAAAAATGATAGACCGTGAATATTTTTCCTTTAGAAAAACATGAAATAATGTAATAAATCATGACATATCGATCTTAACCGGGATCCAAATCTAAAATTCAAGCCGGCAGAGTAACAGATCTTATGGTCAGAAACTCAAAACCTTAAGGGACCTTAGTCGTCTGATAGAACGATAGTCATGAACGGGAAAATGAATGAAGAAGAGAACGGAGGAGAAAGAATGAAGATAACGGTATCGGAGCGATGGCGGCGGAGACTCGACGGCGGCTGAGCCACCTTTGTTAAGCTCCATGTCTACCTTCGACCTAACCCTAACGTACCTTGACTTCGATCGATCTTCAATTTTCAAACTCGCAGAACCTCGATACTCAAAAATGTTAGAAAGAAGAAGAGAGAAGGGGAGAAGAAGAAGAAGCAGAAGGAAATTCTTCTTCTGCTGGGATGAGCGACCAAACCATGGCATCCCCTATTTATAGGGGAACTTTCATTTTTATTATATTATATTATTATTATATTATTATTAATGCTTAAACCTTAAAACGTCGTAACTTCTACACACGATCTCCTTTTCGAGCAAACTCAATGTCAACATATTTCTTTCTTAATACTCTACACAATGACTATAATATTGATATACTTTCGGTTATGTATGAAAAAAATAATTTTTATACGACGTGCTTAAACTTCAAAAATCCGTAGCGGTTACGTACGAACTCCTTTTTGGGAAAACATAGTGCCAATATTTTTCTTTTGAAAAACCCTACAAAATGAGTATAATATTGATATGCTTTTGACTTATGCATGAAAAGATCATTTTTAAAAGAAACGTTTAAAAAGTTTCGTCGGGTGCCAAATTCTCATGGTAGGTCCTAACATGGTATAGTCTCTTCCTAAACTCTTTAATTAGTTATAGTAAGATATCTAAATCGTATTAGGAAAATTCTGGGTATTACATCAGGTTAGACATTCCTCGTACTAGACTGTGTCTTGAAAGTCTGTTGATGACGTTGAAGTTTAGGTGACTGAGTCTATTGTGCCATAACCAGTTTTGTTCTGAAGTACTCTTTGAGACTAGGCATGTTTCAGGGGAGGTGTCTTTCCAGTCTGCAGCATAAATATTTCTCACCTTGAGTCCTTTCATTACATTAGTCTCATCAGATTTCATATTAATCTTGCATTCATTAGAACTAAACACAACATTAAAACCTTTGTCACACAACTGACTCACTGAGAGAAAGTTATGTTTCAGGCCAGAAACATAGGAAGCATTATCAATAGAAACATTCTTTATATTGAGAGTACCATATCCTTTAGTGAAACCTTTTGAGTTATCACCAAATGTTACCTGAGGACCATCTTTCTCAGTGTAGTTGGAGAGGGCTTCTTTTTGAAATGTCATGTGCCTTGAGCATCCACTGTCTATTATCCAGCTTGAATGCTCCTTTTGTGCACATCTCCTTGGTCCTAGGTCCTGTAATTACTGAGTCTTAGGATCCAGTTGAGAACTAGACCCAGATTCAGTATGCATGCTATGCTTCGGCACCCATTGTTGCCTTATGATGCGTGTGTTAGAGTCAGCTTTGATTTGTCTCCCCTGAAAGTCAACGTACACCGTTTTCTTTCCAGGTTTGACTGATTTCTTTGCACATATCTCTTAGTCTGACTCCCTTCAGGCTTTGCAGGAGCCCTGAAGTTAGTTCTATCTTTATGTTGGTTGAGTCCAACATTTTTCAGTTTTTACTGAACCTTTTGGTCCATAGACATGAACTGAAGAGATATAGCGATTATTTCTTCTTCTTCTAGAACCACTAGAATCTGAACTAGGTGATGAAGTCCCATGTTCATATCTGTAGTAACTGAAGTTAGGGGGTGAATCCCATCTTGAGCTCTTTGAGTTTGAGCTACGTGGACTTGATCCACTACTAGATGAACAAGTGTAGTGAGAGCACTTTGATCTGGTATTCTTTCGATATTTTTTAAGAAATGGTTTTCCAATGAATGTCTCCTTTTGGTAGTTCTTGGGATATACAAGCTTGCTTTCTCCCTTAGAACTCTTTTGATTTCCAGGAGATGTAGGCTTCCTGAGTACGGATAGTTTAGTTTCAGGAATTGTATTCTTCCTGAACTTCTTCTTTAGACTTTTAGTGGCAACTTTCTTTGCCTTTTCTTGAACCACTGAGGTTCTCACTTCAGTATCAGTGATTACCTTCTTGGCTTTCAGTGTAGGAATAGTCTCAGTGATAGGTTTCTTCCCTTGGGACTTAAAAACCTTTTCAGTGACTTTGTTAGCCTCAGTAGCCAATATTTCTTCCTCATTATGGTTTGGTCCTTGTACAAACGATATTATAGAACATGGAGGTTTTGGTGCGTTCAGGAAAGGTAAAGTTGACTTTTCTTGAGCAAAACCAAGTCCTTTGCCTTGAGGTCGTTGAGATTCACTCAACATGTGATTTGTATAGCCAGATTTGGTCCAAGTTTCAACTTTTTCTTTGTAATACTCTATCCTTTCAGATAGAAGTTTGTTTTGTTCAATTAGTTCCTTGATCTGAGATCTTTGAAACATGATCTCCTCGTTCTTGGTATCAAGGTCTTGGTTCAGGTTAGAGATGATAATCTCTTGTTCCTGATTCTTAAGGGAAACTTCATTGAGTTCTTTACAAACTCGTTCAACAAGTTAATCCTTTCGAATGTCATTTGTTATGTTTGAAGAATATTTTTAGGTCGTTTAGCTAACTTGGAAGTTAGCTCTTCATTCTCATCCTTTGAAATCATGAAGATAGCTTGAAGATTACGAAAATCTTCAGCTAGTGTCTCATATTCCTCTAAGGAAATCTTTTCCTCAGTGATATCTTCTTTAGTAGAGATTACTTCAGTTTTTGAGTGAAGCTCAGCATGCAATGATGTCATGGATGTAGAATTGAAAGTAGTAAGATCAATGTTCTCATCTGCCATAACATGTGCATATATTACCTGAGGTGAAGAGTCAGAGTGGTTGCCCATCAAGCAATACTCTTCGAACAACTCCTCCTCGTCCTTAGTGGCCATCAATCCAAAATCTTCATCATTTGAAGTATCTGGGAAGTCCTTCTCGTAAACAACTACTGAAGGTGAGTTGAGATGATCTACATCATCTTCAACTAACATGGCCTTCCTCTCCGCATTCCTCGGATCTCTTCTTAATCTGAGCTCTTCCATTTCCTTCTTACTGAGGTCTGGGCAGTTAGGCTTGAAGTGATCCGGTGAACCACATTCATAACAAACTCCTTTGTTAAGTTGTCTTTCAGGCTTGGACTGAGAGGATGTCCCTTCCTTAGTGGTTTTTGGAGTAGCTTCAGTGGATGGTGGTGTAGGCCTTCTAGATCGATTATCTCTGTACATCTTTCTATATCGACCATCTTTAAATTTGCACGTTCAAAGCATTTGGTCATTAGTACATATTGTTCCATGAGTTGAGTCTTTGACATACCTTCGATGTCAAGTCCTTCAGATTTGGATTCCTTGACTGGACTCTTGTCAGCTTTGAAAGCTACTATGTCCTGAGAGGTAGATGTTGGTGTGGTTTCTCAAGCTGGATGTGGTGATTCCAGTATCTTTTGTCTAGCTTCATGGTTCTTCAGAATACTAAAGAGACCAGTAGTTGTGAGGGTGCTGAAAACTGAACGCCCATTGATTTGTATTTGGTATGGCAACCATTCTTCACGGCGTAGGCACCATACGATCTTCAGGTTGATCTCTGTCACGCTCGCTCTTTACTAAGTATAGTAAAGCTGGTACATCGTGACTAATGACGGGATTAAGCAACGAAATGGAATAGAATAAAAATCTTGATGTTCTTCTCATATCATAAGTCAGAGGTTCAGCATACGACATTGACAATTAACATAACTAGAGTCACAAGCTCATTACATGACATTACTAATTTAAAGAGTTAAATCTCAAGTCTATTACATAATCGTCTAGCAGCGGAAAAGTGAGAATCGAAAAGATGAAATCCTACGTGTATGATGACACATAGAACCCCCAAGAGTCTGCTACTAGGAGTTACGACAAAAAGCCCGTGCAGCACCCGATTCTTCCTCTCCCTCAACCTGCACGTTTAGAAATACATGTAGGGCTGAGTACAAAGTTTGTACTCAGTAGACACGTGCCGAAATCGCACACTTACATGTATAACTGCCAAGCCATTCTAAGTGACTCATAGAGATTTTGTCTCTAAAGCACCTATGTTCACAAAACATTTCTTTTAGAAAGTTCTAGTTTGACTGCAGTCCTAGTTCTTTGTAATCAACCATATCTGAACGTTCTTTGTGTCGGGGAAGTGGCCACTTTCCACAGACACCTGACCGGTAAACCTTTCGCTGACTCACAGTCCTTTGTGTACACTAGTTCGAGTGGAGACGCTTACCCACTGGAACCCGAATTCGATTATAAATATAACAGATAGGCATCATACATAAAGCAAAAACATTTATGGCAAGACAGTGCTTTGAAAATATCTCGTTTCATTTTGAAAGCATGCACACATATATTTTTATAGAGTAAGAAAAGCCTACTTGAATAGCCTTGATTGCTGACTGCTTTGTTCCTGAACTGTAGTTCCGACCTTTCGCCGCAACCTTTAAGTAGATCTCGGGTGAGATACATTTATCAAGTACATTTAATACTTCTAAGTGTAAGGAATTACTATTCTTGGCGAACTTGAGAGTTTATTCTCGGGTCTTTAAAAAAAACTCGACTATTACACGAGTCTAGGAGTCTTATTTTTAGAGGAGTTGTTTTGGTGATTTCTAAGTCACTTTATGATTTGGGGATTTACCATACCCAAATAAATAATTATTGGGTGATATAACTAAAGACATTTCTAAATTAAATATCTCGATCCTTAAGTCGAGACAATAATTTCTAATCAAGCTAGTTAAATTACATTTGCCACACTATAACGTGACTTTCTCATTTCTTATAATTAAATCCTAATCGATCAACTAAGTTCTAATTAATTAATTAAATCCTAATTTAGAATTTTAATTGCTAATTAAATTTCCTATTTTAGCTTTAAAATTTTATTCTTGGACTTAGCCTAATTAATTTAAGTCTTGATCCTTAATTGGATAATCAACCCAATTAGGATTAATTAATTAACTTCTAGCCCATTAGTATTTTACTAAGTCCACTCCTTTAATTTGTTCAGCCCACTAAATAAATAACTAGGCCCATAACTAGTTTAATTCCCTTGGCCCAGTCAATTTCTTAATCTGGGCCCATTCAATTTATTAAATGGCCCAAGAGTTTGGCCCGTTAAATCCACTTCTCGGCCTAGCAAATTTTATCTCCTCCAGTCCAACCAATTCCATTACCCAGGCCCGTTAGTTTTCGAACCCAGCCCAAAACTCGGCCCATACCCGGCCCAAGTTCTAGTGGGTTCTATGAAAATCTTATTCTACCCTAATTCACCTATTTCTTCCCAGACCACATAACCACTCGTCTCCCTCCTCTCTATCGCCCCGACCTCTGCATTGCCGCCCCGACGAGCTCCCTCCTTTCTCCGACGACTAAGTTCTTCCAGCGTCACCTTCTCCCGTTACTAGTGCTCTTCATGCAGCGTAAACCTTCTCCGAGTTCGAACCCCTTTCTTGCGAAAAGGACAGTGGTCGTCCGTCGCGCGCGAGGTTTTCCCAGTTCTGGTGCTCATTCTTCGACCCCATAGTAAGAAATTCATCCGAGGCTCGATTATCGCGACTAAAGATAAGTCAATTATGTCCCTAAATTCTTGCTCAGGTTCTGGATTGGGGTGTATATATTTTACCATTTATTTTTGGGTTCTGAAATTGTAATTTGCGGAATCATGTGATGTTAGTGATCGGAAGTTAAATTCTGGCGAGGGTTCTAGGTGTTTCAGATTTTGGTTTTCATTCCTTAACTGACTTAAATTTGTTTTATTTCCTTGTTGTGAGGTATCTGGCTCGGGGTGGAGGGGCTTGAATTTAAACCCCGGTGGTGAGTCTTAAGAGTTGGTGAATGATGTTATTCTGCCTACTGTTCAGTGTTTACTAGGTTCAAGAACCGATTCCAGTCATTGCCTTGCATTGAGATTCTATAAGTGTTTTGTGTTCATGCTTGTATTTTCTAAGGTTCTAGTATGCAAGAAGGAGAAGGCACTTATTTTCCAGATCTGAAGGTGTCCTCTTTTCTTATGTTATTCATAGGGTAGTTTGAGTAAGTAGAGTTCCATTGTTATTTCTAAGCACATTCCTAGGAAGCTGAATCTGCCTATATGTCTAAGTTTCGTGTAACCTAGGGATTCATGTGAACATGCACCTTATTACCTGAGATATATGTTATCTATGTTCTGATCTTGAAGTTGAATCTATGTGCAAAGTTTTCCAAGTTCGTACTATAAGTGATTGACAACGTGACTAAGTTGTGAAGGGTTTGAACATTTGTTCTAACATATGCATACTGTAATATGAGATTCTAGCTGAGTTGGTTTGTTTACCTTAGTGGACTGCTCGGTTGGTTTGGGTTTGAGCAGTTTCCTCTTCCTTATACTTCTCTTAATATGCTAAGTGTTTTGAGAGTATGAGTTTGTGGTTTGTAAACTATTTAGAGGTTGAAGAGTGGGTATTTATAGGAAGGAACTGACTAGGATCCTGTGCTATGTCTTTCTCTTGGGGATATAATGTGATTCTACAAACTGATCCTCTTTCTTTTGTTTCTTGGTGGCAGGTTATGGCGATAATAGGTGCACATGAAATTCCTGGGATGTTTTCTCTCTCTCTTGCCTTTCTGTTTGCCCGAGAATGGCAACAGCAGCCCCTGCCCTCTTCTCTCACTTCTCTTTCATCGAATTGGAGTTGCAAAGGTAAGGTCCCTTTTTGTTTTATTCTTCTTTAAGAGTTTGTTTGTAGCTTCATAGTTTCTCTCCTAGTACTTACTTTTGTTTTATGTTGCAGCTCCCTGGCTGTTCTTCTGATAGGGCGTTGGGAAGAGGAAGTCAGGAGCTTTGGAAGAGGAGCAGAGTCTTGGGAAGGGAAGGCAGCTGCTCTTCGGATCTTTCCTTTCCTAATTTGTTAACTCTCTCTTTTGTGTACCCTGCTTGCTATACTAGTTTTAGTTAGGAAATTAGAAAGAGTTCATCTGATTTGTCTTCTGTGGAATCTTTTTAGAGGGAATCCTGTAATATGCAGCTCTTAGCAAGGGGTCAAGTCTATTTCGCAGTCCCTATCCTTCCACTTTTCTGTAAAAAGTGGCTGCTTATGGTGTACTTATTTAGAAGTGTGGATTACAACATTCTAATTAACTTAGCAGATTCTATTTAATTATTTGATTCTCCCTGGTCTTTTGTAAAGTTGTATTTTATAAAGGGGCACACTTATCTATTCCCCATTCATGCATATCACTAACCACAAAATTTTTTTAGAAATTATCATCAATGATTTCTTTCCTCATAATTCACTATTAACTTCCTATTTTTTTTAGATAGTACTCACTATTCTTAATAATTGATTTCTAATTACTACGAGCTTGGTTAGTGTCTTGTTACTAATTTATAATTAGCAACATCGGCTCACGTTCTAACGCTCGGATATACATTCGAATTTACATGAGTTACTATTAACTAAGACTATTTTCATTTATCGAAATATTTGTCTCTGTTGGTCCCGAAAGAGCAAGGTTTGGTGTATGGGGGGGGGGGGAATACACCAAATACAAACTTTTCAGTTTACTTGACTAATTAGGGTGAGAGACTTAAGCTTTCTGGATTACAGATTCCTCAACGTGACAGACCAGATTGACTATCTAATCAATCTTGTTCTGTCCAAACAGAATCTCTCAAGAGAGTAACACAAAGCAGAGAGTAAGAGTGATCTTATTTTCTAACAGTGTATTGTGTGCGGAATAATGGTGGACTTAGTCGGTACTCTTTGATTAGAAAACCTTTAGAAAACTTAACCAAGTATTTAGAGAATTGATTAAGAATGCAGTTTGTATGAGAGTGACAAATAGTGAATAAAACAACTGGTATAAAGATGCAGAAAGTAAATAACACAGTTATTTAACGTGGTTCGGGAAACCCCCTACGTCCACGGTCTAATCCAAACTGGATTAGATATCCACTACTAGGATACTCTCGTATTTATACTCGCTGAGAACGAGCCACAAGTTTCAATTACAAAGCAGATTGAAACTTATGCACGAATTACAACTTACAGAAAACTACTGTAAAACAGGATTTCTTCACGTTCATCCACTAGAAAACTACTAGCTAGCAAAGATCTCCTTCCTCTCTCGATAAGACAGACTTGAATCGAGGTGTGATTTCGATCATGAACGGTTTGAAGCTTTTGTCTGATGAAAGATTGGATTGCTTAAGAATTGTTCTCTAGTATGTCGATCATATATATCAGACTTTAAATCTCCAAACATATATAGGCTTGAATTTTGAAGTTCTAGCCGTTAGTTGATTGGCATGATTTGATTTGTGATTTGCCAATCAATCATATCTCTTCTTTCCTTGTAGGGTCGTTGACTGAATCTTCTATGCATGGTAAGCAGATCAACTGTGATTACTTTCCTTCTTCGTGTCAATCAGTGATTCCCTTTCCAATTCTTGATGGATGTACTTTAATATTTACGTGGTAAGAGATATGATGAGAGGGGCATTGTCATCTGATGGTTTTGATAGCTCTATTGATCTGTTACCATCGTTGACAGGTTTGGTTCAACTTTTTTTATCTTTTGGAACCTTCTGGTTATGCCCTTTCTGGTTCTAATGTCTTTCTGGTTGAACACTGGTTGAGTGCATTCTGGTTGAGCAACTTTCTGTTAAAGTTGATTTGCTCCAACTTTCTGTTCTAGACTTGCTGGTTTAACCTTCTGTTTAAGACTTGCTGATTCAGCTTTCTGTCTAAGACTTGCTGGTTCAATCTTCAGTCTAA
>JAPKLX010000063.1:1723373-1735660 GCA_026898415.1 Leonotis leonurus
AGACTTGCTGGTTCAGCTTTCTGTCTAAGATTTGCTTTAGCTTTCTGGCTGAGACATTCTTCATCTTTCTGATTTATAAACACCAAAGAGAGATGATACAGAACATGAATAATACCAAGTGTGTTTTCGAGAGAACATCATCAGAACTTAAGATATTTGTGGGGTTCCCAACAATTTCCCCCTTTTTGATGATGTCGAAACCATACTTAAACAGCGTAATTAAAATAATATGTATCATGTTCTGGATAGATTAGTCAATTGTTATTTAAGTTAAATAACAGTAAATAACAAGAAGATAATGGGACAGTAAGATTTTGTCTCCAGAAAGCTCCCCATTCATAGATATATGAATTGATGATTACAGGTGGTCAGCAGAAAATAACAGAGAGCAAAAACAGAATATAAGAATAAGAATCTGTCTAAGAGAACCATCTGGCTGCTCCGCCCTTCTTCATTTTCTCTCTCTGTGCATCAGATAGCAACTGGATGCTCTCATAGATCCCATCTCTTACTCTGGCATAGTTCGGGTCATGATTATCGATTTTGTAACCCTTGATCTTTGCCAGCTGATTGATGTAGTTCAAAATATATGTCTTATCAGGTATGTTGCTCCCAGGTATTGTTGGGCACACCATAAACTCTTTCTCTGGGGCCTTTAGCTGAATTTTGGCATCAGAAGCTGCTGTTCTGATCCTCTGTACTAGCTCCTGGTCACTAAAGTTCTCCAGATATCGATTAAAATCTTCATCCGGGGTAGACTCTGAGTATGTAGGCTCCTTCAAGAAGTATCTGTTTAAAATGAAGCCTTGCTTGACCTTTTCCCAATCATTCTGGTCACCCTCTGGAACCCATGTATCATTTGGTGTTTTCTTCTGTAATGATAGGTTCCAGGAGAATGGTTTCTTCTTCTTCTTTTTGGACTGAGTGGTTGATTGGGATGACTGTTGCTGTGAGCGTTCTGTAGATGAAGGCGAGGAGAAAGGAGTTTGAAAAGATTTTTCTTTGGCCTCCTGAGCAGCTAGCTTCCTCTCCCTCTCTGCCTGTTCTTTGTAGAACTGCACTCTGAACACTAGATCACATGCTTGATCCATGCTCACACCGAACAGCAACAGTTCGGCAATTTGATCTCCCTCATCAATTGGCTTCTTGCCTTTGTTTGTGGGAGTGTGATGAGTAGTAGGTATCTGTTCTATTTGAGCAGAGAGCGTAGGATCTGGCCTTGGAGGAGTGGTAGGTCTTTCCTTTGGTTTCTCCATTGAAGACACAGGTGTTTCTACTTCAGTACTTGCTTCTTCTGGTTCCTTCTCTGTTGTAGCAATACTTTTGCCTCCTTTGCTGCCTTTTTCACTCAGGATTTCCCCCTTTTCGGCATCATCAAAAAGAGTCTGGATGAGTGCGCGAAGCGAGGTAATTTCCTCTGACATCTTCTCCATTCTTTCTTCAGCGTCAGCCTTGTACCCGAGCAACAGATTGACTGTTTGGTCAGTTGCATTTAGTTTCTGCTCGAGCCTGCTTGTTGGGAACCCTAAAGTCTTAGTGATAATGATGGTCTTTCGAAACACACTTAGCTAGTTTAGAGCTTAAACTGTTCTCGTGTAAAAACAGATCACTAGAGATAAGGTGATTTCTGTTATGGAACAGATTAGGAGATGACTTAAAGTGTAAAGGAAATATTCCTATAGAAATCAATCTCAACTTAGAATAGGATGAAAGTCAAGTTTTTATGCCAAAGAAGAATCGATCTGCTGTAACAGACAGCGACCAGATCGATGCCTACAGCGAGGAACCAGAACGATTGAGTCATCAATCCATCAGCTGACATCATCCTATACATCACATACACTTGCCACGTCAAGATCAAAGTCCATCCAACAGGGATTGGAAAGAAGATCTCCGGTTAACATATATATAAGGAAAGAGACCGTTAGCAATCTGCCTTCCATAAATCAAAGATTGAGTCAACCTTTCCTATACGGCAAGAACAAATATGATGGAAACCATTGATTGGCAATATACCATCTATCTCACGCCAATCAACAACGGCTAGAAATTCAATATTCAATGCCTATATAGTTGAAGTCAAAAATCTGGAAACAAAGAGATAACACACACGCAAGCTACTCTGCTATTATTCTTCCAAGCAATCTGCATTCCAGACTTAGAGCTTCAACACTCTGTGATTCTACATCACACCAACCACCTCGATTCAAGTCTGTCTTATCGGGACAAAGAAGATCACCCTGCTAGCTAGTAGTTTTCTAGTGGTAACGTAGAGGTAATCTGTTGTAAAGGGACACGACCCTTATTTCGTGCATAAGTATCTCTCTAGTTGTGATTGGTACTTGTGACTCGTTCTCCACGAGTATAAAGAAGCAGAGTATCCTAGTAGTGGATAATCTGGTCTAGTTTTGACCAGATCGTGGACGTAGGGATTTCCCGAACCACGTTAAACGACTGTGTGCTTACATTCCTGCATTCTTTAATTCTCAGTTGTTTATTATTCTAACTCTCTGCACTACCATCCATCTGCATCTCAATCAATCCCCCTAATCAATCTGGTCAATACTTAAGGTTTTCTAAACAAGAGCAATCACTGATCCACCATTATTCCGCACTCACTCTACACTCAGAAAGTAATAAGATCACTCTTATTATCAACTAAGTGTTTTCACTAAGAGAGTAATCTGTTTGGACTAAACCAGCTATTGATCTGCATATCGATCTGTTTAGTCACTGCCGAGCAATTTCTCATATTGAATAGCTTAACCTCTCTTATAAATAGTCAAGTAAAACTGAAAAGTTAGTATTTGGTGTATTCCCCCCCCCCATACACCTAACCTTGCTCTTTCGGGACCAACAAGTGGTATCAGAGCAGTGGTTCAAACTGACCATTGTTTTGTTTCACAAGGTTAAAACCTGCGTGGTCTACTTGAATAGATCTAGAAAAACCTTTTTCATTCACGTGCATACTATCTGTTATGGAGTCATCTGTTATTAGGGCTTGCGAAGAATTCTCTATTCAAGGATATAGAGAATGGAGCTTCAGGATCAAGATGTGTCTCAAAGCCCATCATTGCTTAATGTGGAAAGTAATTGAGGAAGGGCCATTGGCAATTACAGAAGAAACCACTCGTATCACTGAGACAGGAGCGGTTAAAGAATCTGTACTAAAGGATCCCAGAAAATATACCTCTGAAGAAAGGAGAGAAGCAAATCTGGATGATTTTGCCAAAGGGATCATCTCCAGCACGGTCAAAGGCATACATCTGGCCAAAATCCAAGATTTGGATACTGCCAAAGAGATGTGGGAAGCCTTAAGAGACCTAGCCCTAGGATCTGAAGTTATGATCGAGAACAAGCTGTCTCTAGCCTGCAAGAAATATGACGAATTCAAAATGAAACCAGGCGAGACAATAGAACAGATGAAGATGAGATTCACTGGAATTCTCCTTGAGATATTTGCGTTCAAAAAGAACAAATATACTCAAAGGGAGAAGAACATGAAAGTTCTTAGAGCTCTTCCACCAAGTTGGGAGATCTATGCAGCCATGCAACCTCTAAGAGCAGACTTCAATGATCTGTCCACTGAAGCCTTATTTGATCATCTCGAAGGTCATGAGTGTGACATCCAAAGAATTCGAGGACCAGACCATCTGTCCAAAAAGGCAGAAAGCAGCTCGAAGAAGGACAAAGAGGTAGCCTTCAAGGCGAAGAGCAAACCAGATGATCCTTCTGAGCCTATTACTCCAGATGAAGAGAAAGGCTATGACAAACTCTTAAAAGAGTTCGCAATGATTGTCAAACGAATGGACAAGATGGAAACCAGATTGAAGAAATACAGACGCTTCTACAAAGATAACAAGAGAAACTTCAACAAGAAATATGACAATGATCGATCTGATGACAAGGATGAGTCCAAGAAGCAGTTCTCTAAAAAAACAAAGACCTCTAGTTCAACAGATTACACTTGCTTTGAATGTGGCAGAACAGGTCACTTCAAAACAGATTGTCCTAATCTGTCCAGAAGTCAAAGGGAAGAACTAAGAGCTAAAAGAGATCGAAAGCTTAAATATGAGCGCAAAGCCATGATAGCTGAACAGAACTCAAGCAGCTCGAGTCATTTCTCAGATAGCTCATCAGAAAATGATGAAGCTTTCATTGCTGACGATGAAGAAAGCTGGAATGAATGCTATGTGGGATTGGACAACGGGCTAGATGAAGTTGAGGTAAATTCTTGTTACTCAAATTCCTCAGATAATGATAATGATCTTGAACAGGAAGGTGAAGATCAAGCAGAATACTCATGGGATGAAATAGATGAGATGTTCAAAAGCTACTCAAGTATCAAGAGGCTATTTAAAGAAGTTGTTGAAGAGAATGACAGATTGAAGAAAGTTGAGCAGATTTTAAGCACAGCGAATACACAATTTGTTGCTAAAATAAACGATCTGGAAGAACAGATCAAGAGCAAAGACAGTGAGATTCACACGCTTAACTCAAAAGTTAAGGATCTGGTTACAAGAAACAATGTTGCTGAAGAAAAGATCAAGAAAGGGAAAGAAATGATCTACAAGAGTGATGAGCGTGCCAAGTTACTAATCAATCTGCAACAAAAGGGCACATCTAGATTAGGGTATCCAGGTCACTCAGAAAAGTCTTCTGGAACTGTAAACTTTGTACCAGAAAGGAAGCAAATACCAGATCAAGTGAAAGACTTGAAGAACAAAAAAGGTTATCCTCAAAAGATGATAATAAAAGATGCAAAGAACAGGCAGTATCATCAAACAAAGGGACAACCAGCTCACTACACAGAAACAGAACACCTTCAAAGAGCAAATGTCAACAGGACAAAAATTGTCAACAGGACAGTACATACTAAGAAAGGATCGAAGAAGGATGAAATAGAGAGATATCATCCGTCCGAAATTCACTCTGTATCTAAAGTAGATTATGAGGGAAACATCATTACCTGCTATATTGCTATTCCTAACCCTAGAATGTTCTGGATTCGAAAAGGAATATTTGCTAATAATCAAGCACCCAAACATTGAAAGGGTAGCTAAGTTTGATTAATTGCAGGATCAGAGAACTGCAAGAAGGAGTAAGGTTGCAAGAGGAGCAATCTGGATAATAGATAGTGGTTGTTCAAAACACATGTCATATGACAAGAACCTGCTAACAGATTACGTAGAAAAACCAGGACCCCAGGTCACTTTTGGATGTAATTCAAAAGGTTATACCAGAGGGTATGGAAATATCAAAGTTGGCAAGACTACTATCACTAATGTATCATACGTTGAGGGCCTTAGTCACAACCTGTTTTCTGTAAGTCAGTTTTGTGCTAATGGTAATCAGATTGTTTTTGATACTAACAATTGTCTGGTAAAGAATAAGGAAGGAGATGAGATACTCCTTACCGGTAAGTTGCAGGATAGACTATACATTGTCCAATGGACAAACCAGATCGAGACCTGCTTAGTCACTAAGACTGTATCAGAAACCAGCTGGTTATGGCATAAGAGATTAAGTCATCTTAACTTCAAGTCAATCAACAGGATTGCAAAGGAAAAATTAGTGGAAGGACTACCAGATCAAGTATATGATAAAGATCATATATGTGATGCTTGTCAAGCTGGAAAACAAACCAGATTATCCTTCTTAAGCAAAACAGCTCACTCAACTTCAAGGATACTAGAGCTGTTACATCTTGATCTGTTTGGACCAGTCAAACCTCTAAGCATAAATGAGAGAAAATACACCCTAGTAATCATAGATGATTACTCAAGATTCACTTGGGTCATCTTTCTGTTAAAGAAGAAAGAAACCCTAGACAAGCTCCCTGACTTCCTACACAAGATCACTAAACAGAAAGAGATGAGTATAACCTCTATCAGAACAGATCGAGGAACATAATTTCTCAACCAGAAGATTGAAGCATATTGCAACAAGATGGGAATCACTCATCAAACATCTGCTGCTCGAACTCCCCAACAGAATGGAGTTGTTGAAAGAAGAAACAGATCACTCAAAGAAGCAGCACGCACAATGCTTAATTCAACCAATCTACCGAAGAAATTCTGGGCAGAAGCTATATACACTGCCTGTTATACTCAAAACAGATCATCCATCACAATGAGACACGGCAAAACACCATATGAGATTTGGAACAGCAGAAAGCCTAAGATTTCATATTTTAGAACTTTTGGCTGTTTATGTTACATACACAATAATGGGAAATCACAGTTGAAAACCTTTGATAGCAAAACTGACCCTGGAATATTCTTAGGATATTCTGATGTCAGTAAAGCTTATCGAGTTTACAATAAGAATTCTCATATTGTGGAAGTAACACCTCATGTTGTTTTTGATGAGTCTATTCTTGAGTACAGGTCACTAGATAAAAAGCAGACAGAAAACCAGGTAACTACCAGAAGGATGAATGAACTTTTACTTGAAGATATTCTTATCTGGAATTCAAAGAGTGAGGATGAAGAAGTTATCACTCCACCTGCTGCTGAAGAAATCATACAGCAAGGGGGAATATCACTACACAATCTGGATGAAAATAGATCATCAACAGAAAACAATGAAACAATTATTACAAATGATGATCAACATTCAGAAGAAAGTCCAGATGAGAATCCATTTCAAGCTACATCAACTGCACACCCTGAATTTGAGGAACCAACAGATCAACCTGATCCTGAGATATCTGATGAAGAGATGACCAGGAGAAGGAGATGGATACATGACCATCCACCAGAACAGATTGTTGGGAACCCATCAGATCGTGTGAAAACCAGAAGAATGCATGGAGAAAGTGCATTGTTGAGCTGTTACCTCTCTCGCATGGAGCCATCTGATGCTTATGAAGCACTCCAAGATGCAGATTGGATAACAGCAATGCAAGAAGAACTCAATGAGTTCAAAAGAAATGAAGTCTGGTATCTCGTAGACAGACCCAAACACCAAGGAGTAATAGGTGTAAAATGGGTGTTCAAAAATAAATGAGATGAGAATGGTGAAGTAGTCAGAAACAAGGCCAGATTGGTAGCTAAAGGCTATAATCAACAAGAAGGCATTAATTTTGATGAAACATTCGCACCAGTAGCCAGATTAGAAGCCATAAGACTATTTCTAGCATATGCTGCTCACAAACGGTTCAAAGTATACCAGATGGATGTCAAAAGTGCCTTCCTCAATGGTATTCTTGAAGAAGAAGTATATGTGGAACAGCCACCTGGATTTGAAGAGGCAGATCCAGATCAGAATATATACAGACTGGCTAAGGCTGTCTATGGTCTAAAACAAGCTCCTAGAGCTTGGTATGAGACCTTATCAACTTTCCTACTAGAATCTGGATTCAGAAGAGGATCTGTTGACAAGACTTTGTTTATCATCAAAGTCAAAGAAAACATTCTCTTAGTCCAGATCTATGTAGATGATATTATCTTCGGATCTCAATCTACCTATCTGTGTGACAAATTTGTTGAACTTATGAAAAATAAGTATCAAATGTCCATGATGGGAGAAATGAGTTTCTTTTTAGGTTTGCAGATCAAGCAGCTACCAGATGGTATCTTTATTAATCAGACAAAATACATCAACGATCTGCTGACCAAGTTTGGATTAAAAGACAGTAATCCAGTGAAAATCCCAATGCAGACCAATGGGAAAATTGATCCAGATCCCGAGGGAAAACCAGCTAACATTACACAATACAGAGGGATCATAGGATCACTACTCTACCTAACTGCCAGTCGACCTGACATCACTTTTGCAGTAGGAGTATGTGCTAGATATCAAGCAAACCCCAAAGAGTCTCACATGGAAGCAGCTAAGAAGATACTAAGATATCTTAAGGGAACAACCCATATAGGATTATGGTATCCATGTGAAGACAATTTTGAGCTGACTGGATATACTGACTCAGACTACGCTAGATGTAAACTGAACAGAAAGTCAACATCTGGTACATGTCAGTTTCTAGGAAATAAATTGATTTCTTGGTTCTCTAAGAAACAGACATCAGTTGCCACTTCAACTATAGAGGCAGAATATATGGCAGCTGGAAGTTGTTGTGCACAAATACTGTGGTTAAGACAACAGCTTAAAGATTATGAGATTGACGTCAAGGAAATACCAATTTTCTGTGACAGCTCAAGTGCTATAGCAATCACACAGAATCCTGTTTTGCATACCAGATGCAAACATGTTGATGTGAGACATCACTTTATAAGAGACCATGTTGAAAGAAAACATGTACAGATTGAGAAAATACACACTGAAGTTCAGAGAGCAGACATCCTCACTAAGGCATTACCAGAAGAAAGATTTAAGATGCTTTGTGGAAAACTAGGACTTTTAAATCTTGAAGATAGGGCCAGATTGATCTAAATTAGATCAAATTCAATATTCCAACAGGGAATCAAAACCAGATTATCATGGCCCAGATTGATAAAAACCAGCTTATGTGAAAACTCCAACAAGAAATTAACACCAGATCACTGAGTATATGTGAATACAGATTGATCAAAATTCCAACTGGGAATTATTAAAGGAGTCAACCAGATCGATAGTTCTCACCATAAAAGAGATTGACCTTGACCAGATTACTTAATGCCACGTGGATTTTGAATTAATATTTCTTATTAATTACTCCATTACTTGGTTAAGGGGGAAAGGTCAACTATATACAGCGACTAATTATCTATATTCTGACATTAGATATCAAAATCTTTTATTTTTGATGATTATGTACAGTAATTGGGAAACGTGATCGAGGAAATATCTACCAAATCAAGAAAAAGGGAGAAACTGACTACAACAAAGACAACGCGCCACATCACAACCATTCGATCATAGCGCGTGCGTCACACGATAAAGAGAGGCGACTATAGGTTGTAAACCTAGAACATGGAAAGGCGGGAAAGCTAAAAAAGGGAAGGATTTCTGAATATTTTATTACTCTATTTATCTTCTCTTTCATGTATATAGTTTGATAAGGCGTTTCATGTATCACTCACACTTAAATATTTCTCGAAACTCTTAGCAAATTTTCTACCTCCCAAAATTCTCTCTTCCTTCGTAAATCTCTCTATTTTCTAGCAAAAATGGCTCCCAAATCATCTGTTTTTCTCGAGCAAGCAAGCTTTCTGAAACCTTACATTCACCAAGACCTTTTTGCGATTCTTGACACCTTCGGGTTTCACAAACTGGAAAAGGCATTTGATCTTGTCCGCCAGTGCAAAGGTTTCTTATTTAGTTTGTTTAAAATTATCTCTCCCACATGCATATGACAAACTGCTTTTACTCTGTATTACTCGTGATCTTTGTAACTATCAATTACTAGATTGCATAAATTGCTTTGTGACACTTATACCTCACTGATGGAAGGATAGTGCTCACATATGTACTACTGTGTTTCCTGTAGGTTTCTACAATATAATCACTTCACACCCAGTACACCTCCTACCCAAGGATGTTGCTGCCTTCTACCTCTCATGGCAGGGAGAGAGGGGTGGAGATGAGGCAACAATCAGAGTCAGCAAAGGGAACACGATTAGCAACACCTCCTACAACGTCATCAACATTATCAATGCCGCTTACAAAGTCAAGGATGAAGGCCTAGAACTTGGAGAAATCACTGCAGAACAGCTGCAAGAAGCTGTGGAGATGGTGATGATCATTCCCATCCAATACACAAACAGGATGTTTGTCCGTGCTCTTCTCGTGCCAGAATTCAGAATCTTATTTGAATTCGTACAGCGAATATTTCTCAACCACAACGGCTCATACGACCAGGTCACCCCTGAGAAATTCAGAATCTTAGCTGCTGTAGTACTCAACTTACCAATGAACTGGAGCCAGATCTTATACGATCTCTTGGCAAAGGAGGCCAAGATGATCTTGTTTGTGAAAGGCAGCTCACCTGGCATCGAAGTAAAACGGAGCACTCTTCGACATTCTACAAAGATCAGCTTTATGCTCGAGTCTTTCTTTCCTCAACACCAGTGGGATACAGTTGCTGAATTCAACACAAGGCAACATTTTCCCAAGGACCAGCATCAGATTCTGATTGCCAGAGTTCAAGATTCTGTAGTCTTTAATGCTCTGATGGAGATGGGGAACTCGAATCCCATCTGGATTCCTCCATCTGGTCAAGCAGATCGACCCACGAAATCCAAGATGACAAAGGAACAGCCAATAGAGAGAACCCCCACTAAGAGAACTACAAGAAGATCCAGCTCAATCGACACAGATACATCTACCGCAGCTCAGCCGCCCAAACCAAAACGCAGACGACTTCACAAATTGTCCACCGAAATTCAAACTGAAGCACCTGCTGCTGCAGAAGCTGTCATTCCTCAACAGGAGGTTGAGGAGGAAGGAGTTATGCTGGGTGATCAACCAGAAGATGTGGAACCTCTTTCATCTGTACACCCAGATCAGTCCAAAGACTTCTCCCCCGCACACTCTACTAGCCCATCATCTGCTGATCATTTAGTGCAGATTGATGAGGAGGCTGAGATAGAAGAAACATCAACAGATGAAGAGGAGGAGTTGAAGAAAGCAGAATCTGTAGTAAGAATGCTTGAGACAGAGGCAGATCACTCTGTGCTCAGAACTTTTCCGAGGATCCAGCTCACCCCAGAGTCATATGATGCTGCCAAGCGCCTAAAATTTCTTTTACTCTTGAAAGACAAGGAATTTTACGTACTAGATGCTCTGCTTCGCACCAGATCCATTCATACCCTCAAGATTGAAGAAGCAACTTTGCTTAAAATCTTTACAGCTGCATCAATTGCTGAGCTAAGAGAATCATACCAACCTGACATCCTCGCAATGTCAAAATTTGAGGCAGATGAACTGAAAGTTGATCTACGATCTGCTTATGAAAAGGCAAGCATGCTGGATTTTTATAACAGCATCGAGGAAGAAATTGTTGAGGAAGAAGCTGCTCATGCTGATGCTCACCAACAGGGTGCAGCCATTCCAGCAATAGAGATAGATCAGCAAATAGCTGAAAGCGAAAAGCAGGCCACTGCACCAACTGAGGGGGAACAAGCCATGCCTTCTGAAATCCCCAATGTAGTGACAAGCCAATCACAAGCAGAGAGTGAGCCTATTGGACAGAACATCAGAGGCGAACTTACAAACGAAATTCTCACTCCTGTTGTTGCAGCTGCACTGAATGTACATGTGCAGACATTCACCTTGGAAGATATATTGATGGACCAACATCAATCCCTATCTCATACTCAAATTAGAGATCTCATTTCCAAGAAGGTGGATCAGTACATGTATGGAACACTGACCACAGTTCAAGATGAAGCCACCCGCATACTCACAGAGTTCAACGACCACCTGAAAATTCATGTCGATCAGGTCGACTCTGATCTGAGGCGAATATGCCGGGTGAAGATTGAAGAACTTAGCAAGAAAATGGACGATGATCGAGCTGCTGCCGAAGAACGCAAGGCACAGATTGATCAGAGTCTGTTTACAACAGAGCTCAAAGTGAAGGAGATGTACAAGATCATCACTGCATTCGCTGACAAGGTGAAGGATATGGTGCATGCCATAGTGAAGGCACAGACTGATGGTATAGCAGCTGATGTCGTAAAGGAAACCATCTCCCACACTAAGACTATGTTCAGGGAGTTTGAGGTCAATGGAAAGAATTTTGTTGAAAGAAAGCTCAGCGAACTGCGCTATCCCACAAAGACAATGATCGACACTTACTTCAACGACTTTGGGATCGTCCAGGAAGATGTTGAGCGCCATACAGCAGAACTTGCCAACATCACCAAATCTTTCCAAAAGCAGATTGATGATTCAAATCTCAACATCACATCTCTGCTTACTCAGAAAGTGGAGACTGATAAAGAGATGGCAACAATGAACGAGGAGATCATTTCCCTACGAGCCCTTGTCAGTATGTTTATTGCTGATGTCGAAAAGGGGGAAGGGATTGGGAAGAAAACAAAGCCATCTGCTGCTGCTACGCAAGAGAAAGGAAAGAAAATAGCTCAACCGGAGCAACAGATCACATCACAACCAACCCTCAGCTCTCCATCTGCTCCATCTGCTCAAACACAGAAATCCAAATCATCAAGCAGATCGAGTCAGACACAAAAGAAGAAGAAAAGAACTGGATTCAGTTGGCCAACAGCTCACATCAGAACATCTGCAGCGACCAACTGAGTCCCAGTCCACTTGAGAGATGGATGGGAAGGACTCAAGAATGCATTCATTCTCTGCAGATACTTCCTGAAGGAACCTGC
>JAPKLX010000977.1:0-21136 GCA_026898415.1 Leonotis leonurus
TGTCAAAATACCAGTTGGAAAGTCAAAAGAAGAAAACATAAGGACGACTGTGATTGAGATGATTCTTCAAACCTATCACTTAGTCGATGAGGGAGACATAGTGATTGAAGAAGTTACAGATGCGCAAATCCAGAATGCTCTCGACATTATCCTGGCTTAACCATTCCAATGGATGGGAAAAGCATTTAACCGATCCTTAATGCTACCCAGTTATCGCCTTCTCCTAGATTTCGTCCAAAAGGTGTTTCTTGGACACCAAGGAACTTTTGACTCAGTGACAGCTGGGAAACTAAAGATCTTGACGGCTGTTCTATTCAATCTCAAGGTCAATTGGGCCAGATCGTTGTTAAAACTTATAGTTGATGAAGAACAGCAGATAGACATTCGTCAAGACAGCAATGAAAATTGTACCAGATTGAATATCAAACGACCTCTCCGCCTCTCCACAAAACTAAGTGCCATTATTGCTGGTTTCTTCCAGAAGGACAAATGGCACAAATAAGTTGATTTTAGCAAGGACTGGATTTTACCAACGACCAGACATCAGATGGAAATGTCGTTGGGCATTGCTTCCCAAATTTTCCTCAAAGTCACGGATGACAAGATGAAACAAGAACTTATCCGTGTTGGCAAATCAAATCCAGAGTGGATTCTACCAATGAAGAAACCAGAAACTGTTGGTGAAGCAGCAGCTGCACAAGCACAAGAAAAGGTGGCAGCAGATCGACCAACAAAGAGGAAGGCAGCTGGTAATCCTAAACCAGCTGCTGCTGGCAAAGAATTCAAAAAGGCAAGGAAAACCAAGAGCAAACCTACTGCTCGAAATCTGGAAGATGAAGCAACAATTGACAAATTGAAGGAGCCAACTGCTCTAGAAATAAATGAAGCTGAGGTGGAACTTAATATACACGAGCAGCCCGTTGATGATATGGAGAAATCTGCTAAGCAAGAGACACAGCCAGCTAATAATCATAATGAGGAAAAACCATCTGCTGATATGGAGAAAGCAGCGCCTATTATGGAACCATCTGCTTCATCACCTACCGAAAAAGTCACTGACGAACTCATTGAAGAGATATTCACTCACGGCACTGCACCAGATGGTTTCCAAATGCACACGTTGGAGGAATTGCTCTCTACAAATCTTGGTTCCCAAATGTCAGCAGATCAACTCAGCGCACTTGTTCACGAAAGAATCAACAATCGATCTGCTGCTTTGGCGAACTTCATATTTTCAGCTGCAGAGAGCGCCCTCCACACGGTTGAAAACAATGTCTAGCTCGCTCATACTAAACTCTCCGAAGAACTGCATAAAGACTTGGACAGTGATTGCGAAGTTTTTGATAAGTTTAAGGAAGAAATAAACAGCAGATTTGCTGCCATTCAAGAAGAAACAAAATCCTTCAGAACCAAGATGAATGCAACCGGTGCAAAGATGGTGGAAGAAGTTAAAAAGCATGTGGAGAAACAATACGAGGATATGGAGAAAACCACAATACCATCTGTGGTTAAAAACGCGCTGCCCGCTTTGCTAAAAGACCTGCTGCCAGAAGCCTTGGAAGAAGAAGATGTTGCCACTGGGAATGAAATTTTCTTAATCAACAAAAACATCACCGACATGAAAGTTGCTCACAGGGAGCTGACAGTTAACTTCAACTCCCACCTTCAAGCTGCCACAAAACAATTCAATGAAGTAAACGGCAACATTTCATCATTCCTCCAATACAAAGAAAATTCTGAAGCACAGTTCAAAGCACTGCATGACGAGATTGCTTCCCTTCAACTAATCATTTCAAAAGAGTTTATTGCTGATGTCGAAAAGGGGGAAGGAGAGAAGAAAAGTCAGCCCGCTGCTTCCGCACAAATAAAAAAGAAGCTCGTTGCTATCAAAAAGAAGAAGCTAACTGCCAAACAAGCTGCTGAAGCTAAGCAGCTACAAAAGGAAAATGAGGAAAAACGCAAGAAAGAGGAGGAAGCCAAGAAGGCTGCTGACAAGAAAGGAAAGAAAGCCATGACAGAGGATGATGAAAATGAATAGATGTTTCTGGATGGATGCACAGCGGAGCAGATCGCTAATCCTGAATTCAAAGAGTTATGGAGAGCGGAGAAATTAAGGCAAGGAAAGACTGGTGCCCAAGATGAAGAGATTGAATCTCCAAATGAAGAAGAAGAAGAATCATCAAATCCAATTTTCAAATTCTTCGAAAAATTCCAGTTGACTGACCCTCAAAATCTAACATGGATTCATTCCAAGCAGGCTGCTAAATGGAACAAATTGGTCAAGGAGTTCATAAATGCAACACTATTATTTGATGGACCAAGATGTTCAAGGAGGGTCAGTGGACGACCTGTTTCGAGAATTCCTCTCTCAACACAAGAATCAAACCTTTGTAGAATATCTAAGAAGACAATCTGCCATGACCAACACTCCTCTCACTGCTCCAAAGAAAACAACTCTCTTGTATCCAAGGATCCCTGGAACAACAGAAGTTGATCACACCGCAGTGCTGAATGCTATTAATTGATCTGCACAGCTAATGGGTTACCCCATTGATTTCAATAATAAAGACTACCGAAGGATCTTCAATGGAATTTATGCAAGCTTCGGTGTGCCATCTGAACTTAGACAACGAGAAATGGTGGAGAGGAGAAGGCAGCAGCTAGCTGATCAACAGAGCAGACAATCACAATCTTGAAGATTAGTTCTTTTTGATTTTGCAGCGAACTGTTATAAATGTACTTTGTAAAAACCTGCTTGATCAATAAAGTATGAAAGTCTATTTTGAAAAACAACCTGATGACAATATCTCTTTGTCCAGGCAATATTTATGATTGTCAATTTATTATTTTGCATAATACCTGCTCTATATTAAATCTTCATATTTAAAAGAAAATATTAGTGTAGGTTTCGACATCATCAAAAAGGGGGAAATTGTTGGGAACCCCATGAATTTATATTTGTTTTGATGATGTTCCTCGAAACTACACTTTGATGTTTTGGAAACCAAGTAATCATTGTTATCTATTAAGGATTATCTCAAGTGTAAAAAGAAGCAGATCGTTTTTAGTACATAAATAACGATCTGTATTATTCTAAGTAAAAGGTATCCTGGACACAATGATTACTAAGATAACAAGTTCTTCTTTTGTAAGTCAGCTAGCTCCTAATGAGGTGAGCAGATCGTTTTCTATGCATTAATAACGATCTGCTTCCGACTTAAACAGCTCGCTAACACTTTATACTTGTTCTTGGTTTCAATCTTTTCTTTTATCTATCAACAGATCACAAATGTAAAAGTGGTTTGAAGTTTCAAACACACTTATAACGATCTGGTTCTATAGACAAGAATTAGCTTAGAAAATAGAATCTACTTGTAACTTGTTACAAGTGGTTAAGCAGCTAGTTCTTCAAAGTCAGCCCGCTGCTTTGAACTAACATCAGATCGTTTTCATCGATTACCAATGGATGGGCAACTTGTTCTCAAAGTCAGTCCGCTGCTCGCTCGCCAGCAACATTATTTCAAGTCATTACCTTTGGCGGAAGCAGCTCATTCCAAATGATTGCATCAATCTGTAGTCATCTCAAGCAGCAGATTGTTTGTGCCCAAAAATGATCTTACCATCTCTACCATATATATATAGCAGATCGGTTTATACCAAAAACGATTTGGTCGTCACATTCAATGAAGAACCAAAGAGATGAAGTTCATCACGATGGACATCGAGCTGGTATAACATCAAATTCAAGCTGCTCCTCACAGTAACTACGGTGGACTGCCGACATACCTAAATTTGTGACAAGTCAACCACTCCGTGTATTGTCACATCAACAACATACTTTAAGGAATGAAGTACAAGAAAATCAAAACTACTGTACTAAGGATCATTCCCAGTATGGCAATACATTGGGAAATATCGTGATAGGTGGTAACAACTCTCATTTGACAGCGCGTTCTTCAACAACACTGCCATGCATTTAATGCAGTCATTAATGCGATGAAGAAGGACATCTTCTTCTCCAACGGATAGTTTTCTTCAAAGAGGCTATAAATACCACCTTCACTTCCAGAAACGAGTACGAGAATTTACGATTACAAAGCTCAAACTCTGCTCAAATGTCTGCAAATATTCAAAGCTCTAAAAAGCGCTCCTTCAAGCTCTAGAATTCTCTGAGTGCTTTATTATTCTTTTGAAGATTGTTTTTGGAAATCTATTGTTTACTAAACCCAAAGTAGGATCTAGTTTTGATCCAAAAGGTGTAAGTGTTAGATTGTAGTTCTTCAATCTAAGAAGTGTAAACTCAAGTTGTTATCTAGTTTTGATAAAACTTAAGGCTCGTACTCAACGAGTAAAAAGAAAGGAGACATAGTTGATCTCGATCTAGCTTTGATCGAGCCGTGGACGTAGGGAAAGTTTATCTCGAACCACGTTAATTCTTTGTGTTCTTACTTTCTGTCTCTCTTGATTATCATTCTCTTCATACTCTTGCATTAACTTGGTTGTGTTAAAGTTTAACTAAAGAAAATGTTCTTCATCTTAAAAAGAGCATTAACCACCATATTCCGCACACAACTTTAATCAAGTTTAAATCTATGTTTATCACTCTTGATTATTTTCATTCACGCATAAGGTATTATTTGAGTGAGACTTAATCTTCCTAAAAAGAAGATTTATCTTACTACTTCAAGCTATCTTAAGATATTAAGAGTGCTGAAGCCTTATACTTAAGCATTGAACAAGAAAACCTTAAAAGTTTTGAATTGGTGTATTCCCCCCCCCCATACACCAATCTTGCTCTTTCGGGACCAACAATTGGTATCAGAGCACAGGTCACAGGTTCAAGTCCCCCTGGCGTAAATAGTGGTATGTTTGGTGAAAGCCATGCTACTGCTAGGGGGGGGGGGGGGATTGTTGGGAGAAATCCTAGCAGTCTCCTGCTGTTGGGTCCCGGGAGAGCAGGTGTGGTGTATGGGGGGGGGGGGAATACACCAAATACAAACTTTTCAGTTTACTTGACTAATTAAATCTGAGAGATGTAAGCTTTCTGAAACACAGATTGCTCAAGGTGATAGACCAGATTGATTTTCTAATCGATCTTTGTTCTATCCAGGTAAAGTCTCTCAAGTGAGTGATGATACAAGGCAGAGAGTAAGATTTAGACTTAAACTCTAACAGTGTATCGTGTGCGGAATAATGGTGGACTTAGTCGGTGCTCTTGTTAAGAAAATTTTTAGAAAAACTTAATCGTGTATTTAGGAGATTGATTAAGAATGCAGATTTGAATGAGTATGATAGATAGAGAATAAAACAACTGAATAAAAATGCAGAATTTAAATGACACAGTTATTTTTACGTGGTTCGGGAAACCCCCTACGTCCACGGTCTAATCCAAACTGGATTAGATATCCACTACTAGGATACTCTTCTTATTTAACCTCGCTGAGAACGAGTCACAAGTTCCAAGTACAATCTAACTGAAACTTATGCACGAATAAGGGTCGTGTCCCTTTACAACTTACAGAAAACTACTGTAAACAGATTATCTTCACGTTAATCCACTAGAAAACTACTAGCTAGTGAAGATCTCCTTCTTCTCTCGATAAGACAGACTTGAATCGAGGTTGGGTTGATGTGATTACGATCACGAACTAATTGAAGCTTTATGCCTGATGAAAGAATGAAGCGCTTGAATGTATTTTTGTGATATAGCTCTTGTTCTTATTTTTCAGACTTTGAAACTTCAAACATATATAGGCTCTGAATTTGAAATTCTAGCCGTTTGTTGATTGGCGTGATTTGATTTGAGGATTGCCAATCAATCATATCTCTTCTTTCCTTGTAGAGTTGTTGATTGAATCTTCTATGGATTTTAATGCCTCACAGACAGGTTTGGTTCAGCTCTTTCTGTTTTGCTTCAAGCCTTCTGGTTATGTCCTTTCTGGTCTTAGTGCCTTTCTGGTAGAACACTGGTTAGACATTTTCTGGTTGAAGTGTTTTTCTGGTTGAACACTATTTAGACACTTTCTGGTTGAAGTGCTTTTCTGTAGGTTACTTGCTGGTTCAGCTTTCTGTCCGAGACATCTTCCACTTTTCTGGTTGAAGCTTTCTGGTTCAACTTTCTGTTAAAGTTGACTTGCTCTAGCTTTCTGTTTGAGACTTGTTGGTTTGAGACTCTCTGGTTTAGCATTCTGTCTGTGACATGCTGGTTTCATCTTTCTGTTGAAGTTGTCTCGCTCCAGTTTCTGTTTGAGACTTGCTGGTTTCAACTTTCTGTTAAAGTTGTCTTGTTCCAGCTTTCTGTCTGAGACTTCTTCCATCTTTCTGGTTGAACTGGCTTCGACTATCTGGTTTATAGAAATCAAAGAGAAATGATACAGAACATGAATAATACCAACTGTGTTTTGAGAGTACATCATCAAAACTCAGAATATTTATGGGGTTCCCAACACCTGCCTTTCAGCGAGTTGCGCTCAAGTCTGTCCGTTCGCTCGATTAAAGGCATAGTTGCGTGCCGCCTGTGTGCGCCTGCAGCTAGATATGGGTTAAGGGAAATAAAGTAGCACCTCACCAAAAGTCCGGGCTTTTGGTCTAGTGGCAAGCGCTTGATCCTACATCTTCTATCATGCGTATGTGTTTTAATTTTGATAAATTATGATTTTGAAGCATGATGAGAGAGGATTGGAAATTGGAAGTATTAGTGAACACTAGTACAAATTTTATCGTACACTACGGTGCATACACTACGGTTTTTTCATCTACCGTAGTGTATGTGCGTTTTTTTTGGTAAAGACTACGCTTTATAAAAAATCCGTAGTGTATGTAAATAATAGACTACGGTTTTTAAAAAACTGTAGTCTATGTGCTTGTATTTTCATACATAGACTACGTTTTTTTTTAAAAACCGTAGTCTATGTGCGTGTAATTTTAATACATACACTACGGTTTTTAAAAACCGTAGTCTATGTGCGTGTATTTTTAATACATACACTACAGTTTTTAAGAACCGTAGTCTATGTGCGTATAATTTTAATACATACACTACGGTTTTTAAAAACCGTAGTCTATGTGCGTGTATTTTTAATACATACACTACGGTTTTTAAGAACCGTAGTCTATGTGCCTGTATTTTTAATACATACACTACGGTTTTTAAGAACCGTAGTCTATGTGCGTATAATTTTAATACATACACTACGGTTTTAAGAAGCGTAGTCTATGTGCGTGTATTTTTAATACATACACTACGGTTTTAAGAACCGTAGTATATGTGCGTGTAATGTATAAGTTATTTTTAATAAATTAACAAAAACACTTATATCCACAACAATTTTAAAAGTGTAGTGTATAAGTTATTTTTTAAAAATTAACAAAAAATACTTAGGAGGATTCAACCCAATTCTTCTCAAACTATAATTATTAAGAATATATAAGTTGATTTTAAAAGCATAGTATATATAGGTTGTTTTTTTAAAAAACAAAACAAAACGTTCTCAATTAAGAACATAAAAATTGATTAAACTATAATTATTAAGAATATATAAGTTGATTTTAAATGCAGTATATATATGTTGTTTTAAAAAATAAAAATATATGTTGTTTAAAAAATAAAATAAAAAAACGTTCTCAAGGAGAATCGAACTTCAATCTACAAAAATTACAAAATCTAAGGTTAACAAGTTAGCCAATCCACCTATTTTTCAAAACCTTGTCTTCTTCGAAGAAAATAAAGGGTATATCTCAATCTGCGATTTGCAGATGTACACTTGTACTAAAACCCAATTTCTTCCCCAAGTTATTTCATTTTGAAACAGCGCCGAACCCTAACTTCCCTTTTCCTCACTCCCCAACTCCCAGTAGATCCAATCGTCCGTCGGCGAGATCGTTCCCTGCGAAATCCCTTTTCCTCCAGAATTTTCATCGTATTACATGGAGATGGAACGCGTGACGGAGCTGACGATGGATCGCTGGCCAAGAAAGAGGCCGCGTTTGGGCTGGGATGTTCTTCTGCAATTTTAGATTTGGTAATTCGGTTGTGTATAGTGAATTTGGAGATGAATTAATAGTGCAGTTTTGTTTTCAATTGCGATTTGTTTCGTTGCTCATTTTACTGCAATGATCCTTACGACTTCCTGTACTTGGACGCTGGGCTTGTCTTCTAGTTCAGGATCGCCTCTCATCTCATATATATTGCTTTATCTTGTTTATTTTATCGAGTATACGCGTCAATGTGACAGTGAGTGCAAGATTATGCTTTGAACTTGTTTCGATCGTTGGGATTGAGTCTTTTAAAAGTAGATGATTCTAATATTGGTATAGCTCGTGTTATTTGCTCACTGATATAAGGCTGTTGAGATTTTGCTGCATGTGTGGCCGTCTGCTGCTAGAGCAAGATTACGGCTAACTTTTTTGATATATAAGCTTTTGTAGTTTTGTTTGGGTGGGGAAGTAAGAACATCAAGTGCAAATTATCAATATATGCAGAAAAGTAAAGAACTAGGAATGGAAAGTCAATTAATTGTAACATCTGATAACTAACTGAGGGGCACAATTCAGGAAACAGAGAACATAGGGATAACTAGAGAGCAAATACGCTCAACAAGTTTTGATCATCTCCATGTACATTTGACAAAGAAAATAACTTACATATCTGTCAAAGTTTATAAACTGACTTGTTTATACTATACTTTCATCTTATTTGTCATAGTTTCCATATAATTGATTCTATGTGGAATGACCAAGAACCGATTGGCTGCCCTAATAGTTGCTCCTCTTAGCAACTTAAAGTCTCTGATAGCTTGTGCTGGTGAACCTAATTTTATTTTCTATGGTTATACTCGATTTTTTCATATTACTCGATCATTAATTGATACGTCCCTGCAGTATGTTTTTTGTGTTCTAAATCCTGTAAATCTTTTTCTACCTGCAGATAACTTGCTCCAGGGAGAAATATGGATCCCCTTTGCATGGCACTAAATTTGGAAGCTTGTGATTGCTCATCAGTTGAGCAGGATCTTAATAGATGCCCATTCTTGAGGAATATCAATAAACCAACCAACCTCTCTTTTGCTCCTCTGAATTTATCAGTTCCTGTAAGTTTTTTCCTCTTTCCCTCATTTAATAATCTGAGCTAACCTTAGTTTCTCTAGTGGTAGAATTTATGTCAGCAGTATCGGTTCAAATCAAAATTTAAATTTCACTATTTTTTTCAGCCTAAAGGAGCCAAAGGCCCAATTTTTGAGGATGGCCCCAATTTTAACTTGGCCTTCAAGCTTTTTCATGGGAAAGATGGAGTTCTTCCTCTCTCGGAGAACTCTTCAACGGACTTTGAGAAAATGGAAGCTGGGGCAGTGTTGGAATTCAATCATTTAGAATCAAAAGCTGCATCTATCAGTATGTCAGCATTTGGACCAGGAGGGCCTTTTGGTTTTCATTCTTTCTTCGGGAAGAAAGTGAATAAGGAATCCGAGTCATCAAGAAAGAAAGAGCATTCCACTAAGGTATTTTGGTTAAGGCGTCCTATGTTGCTCTATCATGAATGACACATGCCATCTGTAGTATGTGTTGACTCTCTATCCTTAGTAGTGGCGAACCATGTCATCTTATGCAGGGTATTCAGTAAATTATTTATGCTGATTTTGCATATTGAACATTTCATTATCTTGGTTTTTCATATGATAAGAACATGCAAATTAATAATGTATGAACTTGCTCTTGGTTTGGATGAAAATTTAACTATTTCTACATTATGTGATAATACATAGTTCTTGCTTTCATTATCTTGGTTTTCTAGGTTTCCCTTGTTAGCAATGCTCTCTAGTTTGATTTGAGTCATTTCCTTCCTTTCAATTGACAGAATTGGGTTGTGAGTATGTATGCAGATTCTATCCAAGATTGAGAATGGGTGATATCTTTGTTTTTCTTGAAGTAAAGGTAGTTTTTCCCCTTACTTTCTCACATCCAATTCCCTAATTTAATGTTTCCATGCTGATATTATCGTTGCAATTTGTTCATTGTAGCCTGGATTTGATGCTTATGTGAGCGACTTCCATTTATTAATGAGTCTGAAGTATGATCCAGCTGATAAAATAGTAAGCGCACAAGCTATAACTCTTGCTCTCAATTTGCTAAATTTGAGCAAGTGCCCTTTTATGATAACCGTTGACCTTGTCGACATGTGGTTTGCAAGTATGGCTGTTTTACCATACTATATATAGGTGTTTTATCTTCCAATCTATTGATTTTTTTTCTTATTTTCTTTCTTTATGCTTAGTTCGATAAAACGACATTCTCTGTGCTGACTGAAATTTTTTACTGATAGACTGACTTGTCAAAGCCCAATTCCTTAACCCTTTCTTAGTTAAGTAATGAGACCATGACTCGGTTAACTTAGGAAACTCTGGGAAATGAAGTTTATTCTCAAGGATAAATTGAATCAAAGTTTTCGCAGGAATTCAGGGCAGGTTCGACACCTTAACTTCAAATGCACATAACTTACTCATCCGGACTCCAAATTGAGATCCGAAAGAACCGTTAGAAAGGTATTGAAAAGATCTATGAAATGGTACCCATTGTACCTGAATTCGGACAGATAAAACGCACAGAAAAGGGTTTTCAACCTGCTGCCCTGTTTCTATCGAAAACAAAATTCAACAATTTATGGTCTCGGGTTTCAATTTACCAAAGGCAAAGCTCAAGTAATTAAGAAGAAGGGTTAAACATGATGATTCAACAAGGAAATTACCAACATGGATTTCATAAGCTGAGCAAACATAATGGTACCAAACATTCAGATTAACAACCAAAAGAAAACTAAGGTTCACAACGGAAAGAGTGGTTGAGTTATATGTATGACGACATATAACTCTGGGCTCACAAGTATGTTTCAACAAAATTCAACAAAATAACCATAACCCACTCAATAGTTTACATGTCGAAATAACTATAGTGTTCAGCTCCATCGCCATCTCCCAGCTCAACCTGCATGTTTAGAAACACATGCAGGGCGTGAGTACATAAAGCACTCAGTGGAATCATACTCTTTTCTATGAAATCATCAATTCATAATCTCATTCTTCTTCTTGTAATTTACTTGATTATCAATTAGTATAACTATAATTTCTTCAGCTTTTGCATCCTTCTATCTTAACATTACATTCATCACTTATCTTATTTATATTATTACATCACTTCTTTACATACTAAACTAACAATTTCTAACTCTTACATACTTGGCTAATAAAATCCCATAAATTCACATTAGCCACTATATTCATTCTTTATCTCAAATATCATATTAAATCAAACAAATAAAATCTCTATATATAGCTTTTACTCATGCCCTTCTTCTTGAAAATTATAGATCTTAATGTAAGAATGGTTCTATCTTTAATCTCTTGATTTATTCATGCTTAATATTGCTTGATAAACTCCAATGCATCATCATTTAAACTAAATAGTATACACATATATATAAACTTTGAAACTCCATTAACTACTAAATTTTTGAAAGTTCATTTCTAGTGCTTGGAAAATTCTCAATAAATTATTCTAGACATTATTCATACCAATAAACTCAAATATGATTTCAATTTAAACAAATAAAATCAAAATCTCATAGGACTCATAAGATGAAATTTTCGGTCCTTTTCATTAAGGGTAGAAAGTTTGATTTTTGCTCTAATTTCTTGTTCTAATCATGTCTATTGATATCTAATGATACTTATTCATGCTCAATTCAAGGAAATTCATACAAATTCTAATGATTTAAATTATGGTTTATGTAGGCAATTTAGGGGAAATTAAATTAACCATCATTTCTTAAGATTCTTTGCATAATCTTACTTAAAGCATGCCTTTCTATCTATTTGCTACAACATAATTAAAATCAAAGCCATATACTAACATGCTATAGGGCATGGAATTCTCATGCTTTAAAAGAGGGAATTCTTCATCATTTTTCAAGCTAAAACATGAAGAAATTGGATATTTACCTTGATTGGATGATTTTCTCACAATTTGGTATTGATTTTTGGCTTAATTCTTTAGATTTGAAGAAAAATTTGTTTACTGTGTGTAGTGTGTGTGAATAGTAACGAAAATTAGGGTGGAGATGTTGGAAGATGATGATGATCATGAATAGTAAGTAAAAATCTTACTTATAAGCTAAGTAAATAATTTTCCCAATTTAATAATTAATTTATTTAATTTTTCTACACTTCTCTTGGGGCTTCTAGAAGCTTCTAGAGTCTTCTTTTCCGGGTTTTGAGACATTGATACTGGATGATTCGTCTCGACACCTAGAATCCACTGGTTCAGACCGTTCATGATTTGGAGTTCGTTTGAATAACTTATTCAAACTTTAAAATACCGAATAAATTTAACTGAACAAATTCTTTCTATAATAATATTTTTCTAATAAAATCTTCAAAATAATCTCTTCTATATATATTATAAAATTGGGCATAATTTGTAGATATTACTACAGCTGTTGAATTCTCAAACTGAATTCTAAACGAGAACTTATTTAATTATTGCCGAAATTGCAATAATAAATTTTTATTCCCTATATTATCTGTTTACTAACTTAATGAAATTTCTAATTCCATTTTTTTATATTATCTAATAGATAAAAATTTTCTCTTCTGAGGGGTATGCTTAGTCTGAATTTATTCTGCCTCAACCTCTTTCTTTTATTCTTAATATGGAATTAATAAATTCCATTTTCTTTCTTAACTAAATAATTAAAATTCTTTCTTCTAAATTATATAATAAAGCTTTCAAGCTCTTCTTAATCTCATAAATATTATCTCTTAAGGATGCAAAGCCTTATTAAGACTCTAATTAGCAATAAAGTACTAATTAGAATTTGAGGGTATTACATTCCCTCCCCCTTAAAAAAATTTCGTCCCGAAATTTAGTACCTTAGGTAAATATCTCGGGATACTTCTCTTTCATTTGATCTTCTAATTCCCAAGTTGCTTCTTCCAAACTATGATGTCTCCACTGAACTTTAACTAGAAATTTTGATGGGTGGTTCACCTGAAGATGTGGCTCCCATTTCATCCTTGAACCCTGCTCAAACCAAGGATTTTTCACCCGCACACTCTACCAGCCCATCATCTGCTGAACCCCTTGAGCAGATTGATGAGGAAGCTGAGGAAGAATAGGCATCCACTGATGAAGAAGAGGAGTTGAAGAAAGCAGAAACTGTTGTGAAAATGCTGGAGACAAAGGCAGATCACTCTGTGCTCAGAACTTTCCCGGGGATCCAGCTCACCCCAGAGTCATATGATGTTGCCAAACGGCTAAAGTTCCTATTGCTTGTGAAAAATAAAGAATTTTACGTTTGGGATGCCCTTCTCAGAACCCGATCGATCCATGCTCTTAAAATCGAAGAAGCCACTTTGCTTAAAATCTTTACAGTTGCATCAATTGCTGAGCTAAGAGAAACATATCAATCTGACAACCTCGCAATGTCAAAATTTGAAGCAGATGAACTGAAGATTGATCTGCGATCTGCTTATGAAAAGGCAAACATGCTGGATTTTTATAATAGTATTGAAGAAGAAAATGTGGAGGACAAGGTTGAAGCAGCTCATGCTGATGCTCACCAACAGGGTGTAGCCATTCCAGCAACTGAGATAGATCAGCAATTGGCTGAAAGTGAAAAGCAGGCCCCTGCACCAACTGAGGGGGAACAGGCCATGCCTTCTGAAATTCCCAATATAGTGACAAGCCAATCTCAAGCACAGGATGAGACTGTAGGACAGAATGTTGGCGGCAACCTTACCAATGACATCTTCACCCCTGCTGCTGCAGCTGCACTTGGTGTCTATGTGCAAACATACACCATGGAAGACATACTGATGGACCAACCTCAATCTCTGTCCCATACACAAATCAGAGAACTTATTTCCATGAAAGTAGACCAATACATGTATGAGACCCATACACCATGGAAGACATACTGATGAAGCCACCCGCATACTTACTGAATTCAACACTCACTTGAAGACCCACGTCGATCAAGTTGATTCTGACCTGAGAAGGATCTGTCGGCTGAAGATAGAAGAAATCAGCAAGAAAATGGACGATGATCGTGCTGCTGACGAAGAACGCAAGGCACAGATCGATCAAAGTCTGTTCACAACTGAGCTGAAGGTCAAAGAAATTTACAAGATCATCACTGCTTTTGTAGAAAAAGAGAAGGACATGGTGCACACCATTGTCAAGGAGCAAACGATGGTCTGACTGCTGACATCATCAAGGAAGCCAATGCCTACACCAGGTCCCTTCTTAGGCAGTTTGAGGCCGATGGGAAGAATTTTGTCGAAAGGAAGTTAAGCAATCTGGGCTACCCAACAAAAACAATGTTTGATACATACTTTAATGATGTTGGGATAGCCCAGGAAGACATTGAGAACCACACAACAGAACTAACCAACCTTCAGAAAGCTTTCCAAAAGCAGATTGATGACGCCAATCTCAATATCACTTCTCTGCTTGCACAAAAGGTTGATACCGACAAGGAGGTTAAGGCGATGAAGGACGAGATTAATCATCCAGATAGTAGTTGATGATGTCGAAAAGGGGGAAGGGACTGGGAAGAAGATAAAGTCAACTGCTGCAAAAAGGAAAGGAAAGGAGATAGCTCAACCTGAGCAGCAGATCACTGCACAAACAGTCAGCCCTCCATCTGCTCCATCTGCTCACACTCAAAAGTCTATATCATCTAGCAGATCGAGCCAAACTCAGAAGAAGAAGAAAAGAACTGGATTCAGTTGGCCATCTGCTCACATCAGACCATCTGAAGCAACCAACTGGGTCCCAGCTCACTTAAAAGATGGATGGGAAGGGCTCAAGAATGCCTTCGTTCTGTGTAGATACTTTTTGAAGGAACCTGCATACATGGATGGATCTCCAAATGAGGCATTCAACTGGTACCTAGACCTAAACGACACCAGTGATCTGGTAGAAGAAATAAGGAAGGCTGCTGCCCAAGCAAACGTCCAGATCACTGCGCCCGAGAAAGAATACAGATCATGCCCCACCATTCCAGGGACTAATCTACCGGACAAAACCTTTCTGCTCACCTTCATCAACCAGCTAGCAGAGAACAGAGGGTACAAGGTGGATGCAGAAGACCCGGACTACATAAGGATCAGAGAAGGGATTTATGAGAGTGTGCAGCTTATCTCGGACGAGACCAGAGCAAAAATGAAGAAGCAACAAGAAGAGAGAAGAAAAAGCAAATAGCTATAACCTTTTTATCTTTATGATCTGCATTTCTTATTCTTGTGATGATAATCTGGACCATGACGATCTGGCTTTGATTCCCTGTTGGAATATTGACTTTTAGCTGGTTTAGATCCATCTGGTCCTTTCTTCAAGATTTAAAAGTCCTAGTTTTCCACAAAGCATCTTAAATCTTTCTTCTGGTAATGCCTTAGTGAGAATGTCTGCTCTCTGAACTTCAGTGTGTATTTTCTCAATCTGTACATATTTCCTTTCAACATGGTCTCTTATGAAGTGATGTCTCACATCCACATGTTTGCATCTGGTATGCAAAACAGGATTTTGTGTGATTGCTATAGCACTTGAGCTGTCACAGAAAATTGATATTTCCTTGACATCAATCTCATAATCTTTAAGCTGTTGTCTTAGCCACAGTATTTGTGCACAACAACTTCCAGCTGCCATATATTCTGCCTCTATGGTTGAGGTGGCAACTGATGTCTGTTTCTTTGAGAACCAAGAAATTAGTTTATTTCCTAGAAACTGACATGTACCAGATGTTGACTTTCTGTCCAGTCTACATCCAGCATAATCTGAGTCAGTATATCCAGTTAACTCAAAATTATCTTCACATGGATACCATAATCCTACATGGGTTGTTCCCTTAAGATATCTTAGTATCTTCTTAGCTGCTTCCATGTGTGACTCTTTGGGATTTGCTTGATATCTAGCGCATACTCCTACTGCAAAAGTGATGTGAGGTCGACTGGCAGTTAGGTAGAGTAATGATCCTATGATCCCTCTGTATTGTGTAATGTTAGCTGGTTTTCCCTCGAGATCTGGATCGATTTTCCCATTGGTCTGCACTGGGATTTTGACTGGATTACTGTCTTTTAATCCAAACTTGTTCAGCAGATCGGTGATGTATTTTGTCTGATTAATAAAGATACCATATGGTAGCTGCTTGACCTGCAAACCTAAGAAGAAACTCATTTCTCCCATCATGGACATTTGATACTTATTTTTCATAAGTTCAGCAAATTTGTCACACAGATAGGTAGATTGAGATCCAAAGATAATATCATCTACATAGATCTGAACTAAGAGAATGTTTTCTTTGACTTTGATGATAAATAAAGTCTTGTCAACAGATCCTCTTCTGAATCCAGATTCTAGTAGGAAGGTTGATAAGGTCTCATACCAAGCTCTAGGGGCTTGTTTTAGACCATAGACTGCCTTAGCTAGTCTGTATACTTTCTGATCTGGATCAGCTTCTTCAAATCCAAGTGGCTGTTCCACATATACTTCTTCTTCAAGGATACCATTGAGAAAGGCACTTTTAACATCCATCTGGTATACCTTGAACCGTTTGTGGACAGCATATGCTAGAAATAGCCTTATAACTTTTAATCTGGCTACGGGTGCAAAAGTTTCATTAAAATCAATGCCTTCTTGTTGATTATAGCCTTTAGCTACCAATCTGGCTTTGTTTCTGACTACTTCACCATTCTCATCTCGTTTATTTTTTAATACCCATTTTACACCAATCACACCTTGGTGTCTGGGTCTATCCACGAGATACCAGACTTCATTCCTTTGAACTCATTGAGTTCTTCTTGCATTGTTGTTATCCAATCTGCATCTTGAAGTGCTTCATATGCATCAGATGGCTCCATGCGAGAGAGATAACAGCTCAACAGTGCACTTTCTCCATGCATTCTTCTGGTCTTCACACGATCTGATGGGTTCCCAACGATCTGTTCTGGTGGATGATCTTGTATCCATCTCCTTCTCCTGGTCATCTCTTCATCAGATATCTCAGGATCAGGTTGATCTGTTGGTTCTTCAAATTCAGGATGTGCTGTTGATATAGTTTGAAATGGATTCTCATCTGGACTTTCTTCTGAATTTGGATTTTCATGTTGGTCATCATTTGTAATAATTGTTTCATTGTCTTCTGTTGATGATCTGTTTTCATCCAAATTGTGTTGTGATATTCCCCCTTGCTGTAAGATCTCTTCAGCAACAGGTGGAGTGATAATTTCTTCATCCTCACTCTTTGAGTTCCAGATAAGAATATCTTCAAGTAGTAGTTCATTCATCCTTCTGATAGTCACCTGATTTTCTGTCTGCTTTCCATCAGGTGACCTGTACTCAACAATTGACTCATCAAATACAACATGAGGTGTTACCTCCACAATATGAGAGTTCTTATTGTAAACTCGATAAGCTTTACTAACATCAGAATATCCTAAGAATATTCCAGGGTCAGTTTTACTATCAAAAGTTTTCAATTTTGATTTCCCATTATTGTGTATGTAACACAAACAACCAAAAGTTCTTAGGTAAGAGATCTTAGGCTTTCTGTTGTTCCAAATCTCGTATGGTGTCTTTCCATGTCTAAGTGTGATGGATGATTTGTTTTGAGTATAACAGGCTGTGTAGATTGCTTCTGCCCAGAATTTCTTGGGTAGATTTGTAGCATTTAGCATTGTACGTGCTGCTTCCTTGAGTGATCTGTTTCTCCTTTCAACAACTCCATTCTGTTGGGGAGTTCGAGCAGCAGATGTTTGATGAGTGATTCCCATCTTGTTGCAGTATGCTTCAATCTTCTGGTTGAGAAATTCTGTTCCTCGATCTGTTCTGATAGAGGTTATACTCATCTCTTTCTGTTTTGTGATCTTGTGAAGGAAGTCAGGGAGCTTGTCTAGGGTTTCTTTCTTCTTTAACAGAAAGATGACCCAAGTGAATCTTGAGTAATCATCTATGATTACTAGGGTGTATTTTCTCCCATTTATGCTTAGAGGTTTGACTGGTCCAAACAGATCAAGATGTAACAGCTCTAGTATCCTTGATGTTGAATGAGCTGTTTTCTTGTGAAGGATGATCTGGTTTGTTTTCCAGCTTGACAAGCATCACATATATGATCTTTATCATATACTTGATCTGGTAGTCCTTCCACTAACTTTTCTTTGGCAATCTTGTTGATTGATTTAAAGTTTAAATGTTTTAATCTCTTATGCCATAGCCAGCTGGTTTCTTATACAGTCGTAGTGACTAAGCAGGTCTCGATCAGATTTGTCCACTGGACAATATATAATCTATCCTGCAGTTTACCGGTAAGGAGTATTTCATCTCCTTCCTTGTTCTTCACCAGACAGTTGTTAGTATAAAAAACAATCTGATTACCATTAGCACAAAAGTGACTTACAGAAAACAGGTTGTGACTAAGACCCTCTGGTATATCCTTTTGAATTACATCCAAAGGTTACCTGGGGTCCTGGTTTTTCTATGTAATCTGATAGTAGGTTCTTATCACACGTCATGTGTTTTGAACAACCACTATCGATTATCCAGATTGTTCCTCTTGCAATTTTACTCCTTCTTGCAGTTCTTTGATCCTGCAATTTATTAAACTTATCTACCCTTTCAACGTTTGGGTGCTTGATTATTAGCAAATATTCCTTTTCGAATCCAGAACATTCTAGGGTTAGGAACAGAAATATAGCAGGTAATGATGTTCCCTTCATTATCAACTTTAGATACAGAGTGAATTTCAGATGGATGATATTTCTCTACTCCATCTTTCTTCAATCCTTTCTTAGTAGGTACTGTTCTGTTGACAATATTTGTCCTGTTGACATATGGTTTTTGAAGGTGATCTGTTGCTGTGTAGTGAGCTGGTTGTCCCTTTGTTTGATGATACTGCCTGTTCTTTGTGTCTTTTATTATCATCTTTTGAGGATAATCTTTCATGTTTTTCAAGTCCTTCACTTGATCTGGTATTTGCTTCCTTTCTGGTACGAAGTTTACGGTTCCAGAGGACTTTTCTGAGTGGTCTGGATATCCTAATCCAGATGTGCCCTTTTGTTGCAGATTGATTAGCAACTTGGCACGCTCATCACTCTTGTAAATCATTTCTTTTCCTTTCTTGATCTTTTCCTCAGCAACATTGTTTCTTGAAACCAGATCCTTAACTTTTGAGTTAAGTGAATGAATCTCACTGTCTTTACTCTTGATCTGTTCTTCTAGATCGTTTATTTTAGCAACAAATTGTGTGTTTGCTTTGCTTAGAGTCTGCTCAACTTTCTTTAATCTATCATTCTCTTCAACAACTTCTTTGAACAGCCTCTTGATACTTGAGTAACTTTTGAACATCTCATCTATTTCATCCCATGAATATTCTGCTTGATCTACACTTTTCTGTTCAAGATCATTATTATTATTTGAGGAATTTGAGTAGCAAGAATTTACCTCAACATCATCTAGACCGTTGTCCAATCCCACATAGCATTCATTCCAGCTTTCTTCGTCGTCAGCAATGAAAGCTTCATCATTTTCTGATGTGCTATCTGAGAAATGACTCGAGCTGCTTGAGTTATGTTCAGCTATCATGGCTTTGCGCTCATATTTAAGCTTTCGATCTCTTTTAGCTCTAGGTTCTTCTCTTTGACTTCTTGACAGATTAGGACAATCTGTTTGGAAGTGGCCTGTTCTGCCACATTCAAAGCAAGTGTAATCTGTAGAGCTGGAAGTCTTTGTTGTTTTGTTAGTCTGATTCCTGGATTCATTCTTGTCTTCAGATCGATCATTGTGATGCTTCTTATTGAAGTTTCTCTTGTTATCTTTGTAGAAGCGTCTGTATTTCTTCGATCTGGTCTCCATCTTGTCCATTCGTTTTGCAATCATCGTGAACTCTTTTAAGAGTTTGTCATAGCCTTTCTCTATATTTGGACTAGCAGGCTCAGAAGAATCATCTGGTTTGCACTTCGCTTTGAAGGCTACCTCTTTGTCCTTCCTTGAGCTTCTTTCTGCCTTTTTGGACAGATGATCTGGTCCTCGAATTCTTTGAATGTCACACTCATGCCCTTCGAGGTGATCAAACAATGCTTCAGTGGACAGTTCATTGAAATCTGCTCTTAGAGGTTGCATTGCAGCATAGATCTCCCAACTTGGTGGAAGAGCTCTAAGAACTTTCATGTTCTTCTCCCTTTGAGTATATTTGTTCTTTTTGAACCCAGATATCTCAAGAAGAATTCCAGTGAATCTCATCTTAATCTCTTCTATTGTCTCGCCTGGTTTCATTTTGAATTCATCATATTTGTTGCAGGCTAGAGACAGCTTGTTCTCAATCATTACTTCAGATCCTAGGGCTAGGTCTCTTAAGGCTTCCCACATCTCCTTGGCAGTATCCAGATCTTGGATTTTAGGCAGATGTATGCCTTTCACAGTGCTGGAGATGATCCCTTTGGCAAAGTCATCAAGATTTGCTTCTCTCCTTTCTTCAGGCGTGTATTTTCTGGGATCTTTGAGTACATCCTCTTTAACAACTCATGTTTCAGTGATGCGAGTTGTTTCTTCAGTAATGGCCAATGGTCCTTCTTCAATTACCTTCCACATTAGGCAGTGATGAGCCTTGAGACACATCTTGATTCTGAAACTCAACTCTCTGTAGCCTTGGATTGAGAATTCTTCGCATGCCCTGATAACAGATGACTCCATAATGACAGATATGATGCAAATGATGAAAAAGATTTTCTAGATCTATTCAAGTTGACCACGTAGGTGTTAACCTTGTGAAACAAAACAATGGTCGTATGAACCACTGCTCTGATACCACTTGTTGGTCTCAAAAGAGCAAGGTTTCGTGACTAGACAGATCGACGTGCAGATCGATAGCAGTCTTGGTCCAAACAGATTACCCTCTAGTGAGTACACTTAGCTAATAATAAGAGTGATCTTATTACTTTCTCAGTGTTGAGTGAGTGCGGAATAATGGTGGATTAGTGATTGCTCTTGTTTAGAACACCTTAGTAATTATCCAGAATGTTAAGAAGATTGATTGAGATGCAGATTTGTTGGATCGGGAGCGCCCATCAGAATTGACGTACTGGCCCCACAC
>JAPKLX010000977.1:21146-31558 GCA_026898415.1 Leonotis leonurus
ACGGAGGACCCCCCCTCCGGGAGGTGCTGGAGTCCACTTCCCAACAAGATTGATGATAGTGCAGAGAGTTAGAATAATAAACAACTTGAAATAAATATGCAGTAAAGTAAAGCACACAGATGTTTAACGTGGTTCGGGAAATCCCTATGTCCACGATCTGGTCCAAACTAGACCAGATTATCCACTACTAGGATACTCTGCTTCTTTATACTCGTGGAGAACGAGTCACAAGTACCAATCAAAACTAGACAGATACATATGCACGAATTAAAGGTCGTGTCCCTTTACAACAGATTACCTCTACGTTACCACTAGAAAACTACTAGCTAGCAGGGTGATCTCATTTTGTCTCGATAAGACAGACTTGAATCGAGATGATTGATGTGATGTAAAATCACAGAGTGTTGAAGCTCTTAGTCTGGATAGCAGATTGCTTGAAAGTATAATAACAGTATAGCTTGCGTGTGTGTTCTCTAACCCCTTTCTCCAGATCTCTAACTTCAACTATATAGGCATTGAATATAAAATTCTAGCCGTTGTTGATTGGCGTGAGATAGATAGTATATTGCCAATTAATGGTTTCCATCATATCTGTTCTTGCCATACAGAAAAGGTTGACTCAATCTTTGAGTTTATGGGAAGTGTATTACTTAACGGTCTCTTTCCTTCTATATGTTAATCGAAGATATTCTTTCCAATCCCAGTTGGATGGACTTTGATCTTGACGTGGCAAGAACATATGATGTGTAGGATGATGTCAGCTGGTGAGTTGATGACTCAATCGTTCTGGTTCCTCGCTGTAGGCATCGATCTGGTCATCGATCTGGTCGCTGTCTGTTACAGCAGATCGGTTCTTTTTGGCATGAAATCTTGACCTTCATCCTATACTAAGTTTGAGATTGACTTCTATAGGGATATTTCCTTTACATATCAAGTCATCTCCTAATCTGTTCCATAACACAATACACTTTATATATAGTGATCTGTTTTACATTTAGAACAGTTTCAAGTGTGCTTCGAAAGGCCATCATCAAAACTAAATAACTTTAGGGTTCCCAACACTTGCTCTTAAATCAGGTACAACAACAAGAGTTCATATGATACTCTTTGTTGTTTCTGGTGGTAACACCACTTCTATTCTCATCTTATCGAATTCCCTAAGAAATTCTTCTTTCTGAGTGAGAATAGCGCTTAAGGCACTTTTGCTTTTTCGTCTCAATGCGTCAGCTACTGCATTTGCTTTTCCTGGATGGTATTTGATTTCACAGTCGTAGTCTTTAACAAGCTCAAGCCATCTCCTTTTCGAAGTAATTGAGTCATTGGTCTCGTAATCCTAGAAAATCCTTCAATGAACCTTCGATAGTATCCTGCTAGACCCAAGAAACTTTGAATCTCGTTTGGCGTTGTAGGAGATTTCCATTTTTGGACAGCTTGTACTTTTGCAGGATCTACCTTTATTCCTTCTACTGAAACTATGTGTCCAAGGAAATTTACTTCTCTCATCCAAAACTCGCACTTGCTAAATTTAGCATATAACTTTTCGGTTCTCAACGTTTCTAACACAATTCTTAAATGCTCTTCATGCTCCTGTTCGTTCTTTGAATACACAAGAATATCATCAATAAATACGAGCACGAATTTATCGAGATATTCATGGAAAATACGATTTATCAAATCCATGAATACTACTGGGGCATTGGTTCGGCCAAAAGGCATCACTACAATTTCGTAGTGACCGTATCGTGTTCGAAAATCGGTTTTAGGTATATCTTCTTATCAAATTTTCAGCTGATGGTACCCTGATCTTAAATCAATCTTAGAGAAAACACTAGCTCCCTTCAATTGATCAAAAAGATCATCTATCCGAGGTAACGGATATTTATTCTTCAAGGTGAGCTTGTTTAATTATCTATAATCTATACACATTCTTAAGGTACCATCTTTCTTCTTAACAAATAAAACTGGTGCTCCCCAAGGAGCAACACTGGGTCAAATAAATCCTAAGTCTAAAAACTCTTGTAATTGGACTTTCAATTCTTGTAATTCTTTTGGGGCCATTCTATAAGGTGCTTTTGAAATAGGTACCGCTCCAGGTTCTAGATCAATTGTAAATTCTATTTGTCTATCTTGAGGTAATCCAGGTAACTTTTCTGGAAATACATCTTGATATTCTCTTACTATCGGTACCTCTTCTATCTTCTTCTCTTTCTTATTATCTTCATTTAAATATACCAAATAAATACGAGTATCGTTACTCTTCATCAACTTGGATGCTCGTAGGGCTGAAATTATTGGTATATCTCTTTTCTTCATTTCCATACCATAAAAATAGGTAGGTTCTTTTCCTGGAGGTTGAAACGAAATCTCTCGTTGCTCGCACCTAATTGTAGCGTGATTCTCTATCAACCAATCTATTTCCAAGATAACATCTACATCCCACATGGGTAGCAATTTCAAAGATTTCGCTTCTAGATCGAGAAGTCCTAACTTAAATTCTAAGTTAGGGCATATGTGAGAAACTATGGAAGATTTACCAAAGGGAGTTACTACTTTTAAACTTTGATCACTTCTTTCTGTCTTAAGTTTAAAAGTATCAACGTATGCTGTTGAAATGAAGGAATGCGAAGCTCCAGTATCGAAAAGAATTTTTATAGGTACATTATCTAAAGTACCCATACCTGTAAGATTCTCAGCATTTCTTCCCCCTTGATTTTGGGTCAAGGCAAATGCTCTTTGATACTGTGGTTGTTGCTGCCATAGCTGAGGTGTCTGTTGTAGTTGAGCTTGCGGTGGAACACCTCCACTTATTGCCTTCATCTGTAACGCTTGCTTCGAAGAACCTTGCTTCCTTCCGTTCCCAGACGTATTCTTCTTATTAGGGCAATTGTTGGAATAGTGACCCACCTGGCCACAAGTGTAACAACTATTGCTGCCCCACTTACAGACTCCCGCGTGTGCTCTATTACATCTGGGACATAAAGTTTTTCCGGTGGAATTTGGAGAGACCTGAGTCAAATTCTGGGATGATGATCGAAATTGAGTTGGTGTAGTCTGACTCAACTTCTGCCACGGTTTTTTGTTTGGAAAATCTTTCATTTCCCACTTCCTCTTTCATTTAAATTTCTGGTTTGGAAATGCCACATTCGGTGGAATTTGTATTTGTGATGACGTTGGAGTAGATTCCATTACAATCTTTTCAGATTGCATCTCCAATTCCATGTCTAGCGCTCGATTTAAAGTCTCAGTATACGATAAGGAGGGTTGGCTCGCCAATATAACTCTCATTTCTTGACGCAACCCTGATCGAAATAGTTCTGCCATCTTCTCATCTGTCTCGATTTTATAAGGAGCATATCGAGATAGACTGCAAAATTCTCGGTCGTACTCAGCCACCGACTTCCTCTCTTGCTTCAAATTTGTAAACTCTATTTCTTTCTGCTTCCGATAACTTCGTGTAATATACATAGCAAACAATTCCTCCTTGAATTGTTCCCAAGTAAAGCTTTCCAACTGTTCTGGCGTAAGAGTTTTCTGACGCGCTTCCCACCAAAAATTGGCGGGACCCTTTAACTGAAACGAGATGCATAAAAGACACTCTCGATCTGAACACTCCAGAAACTCAAAGATTCGTTCTATAGTACGAACCCATTCCTCTGCCTCTGCTGGACTACCTGTTCCGCTAAAAGTGGGAGGGTTTTGACGAAGAAAAATTTCAAAAAAAATCTTTCGGTTGGGTTAAGGAAGTTCAAGTGCAGAAGAATGTTGAGGAGCGTTTTCACTTTCTTGTTCTACTTTTTCAGGTGTAGGGATACGACGTCGAGGTGGCATACTGTAATTACAATTTAATGAGAACAACATATGCAGTATGTACACAATCAATCTGAAAGGAATACAGGTTTTTTTTTCTCAATAACAAATCAGACTCAACAAAAATAGTTTCTCATGTTTAAACAATAAGTTCAAGTAAGGAAGGATCAAAATGTTAATATCACAAGTTCAAGTTTGCATGTCAAAGGAGAAACTTCTTTTAAGGAAAACAAAGTTTTATTTACCAAACAAAGTTTTGGTACATGGTAGTCTCCCACTTATCTATTTCACATTATCCCGTACTACACCCTATTTTACTACTTCCTTAACTATTTACATGTATACATCAGTAAACTTTCCCCTTGTTCCTCTTTCATAATGGAGAACTCCTCTCTATCTTTAATTTAGCCTTCGTGATAAATCAACGTTACTTTCATCTCGCTCCTGGTCGGTGTTGATTCTACTGTTTTCGGCATCGTTTGTTGCTTCATTAGATTTTAGCTCCTCCTCATCATTCTCTAACTCCGACTCTTCTTCTATGCTGTCTGACTCTGGTGGTGGTGGTCCAAAAGAGCGACTAGTAAATGAGAGTGATGGTTCTAATTTAGAGGGATCTTTAATGAAAGACATTTGGCTAATTTGGAGGGGCTGCTGCTTCGTAGTGCCAATAATGGGCAAAAATTCAGGTTCATATTTTTGAAAGATCTCTTAACTTTGGATGATCGAGAAGATCCTGCTTCTGACTGAAAAGATTCAACTGGAAGTGGAATCTGAGGTGAAAATGAGGTCTCAGATAGAAATTCATTTGGAATAGCTTGAAGTGGAGTAGCTGGAATTGAGGTGGTTTGAAGTGATGGGGAAGCAAAAGGTTGATCATACCAATCCAAATCAATAGGAAACATCTCATAATCCAGATCAGAAAAGTCAGAAGCATTCTGGGAAAAATCATCATAAAAAAGATTTGGTGAAAATTCTAAAATGATCGTTTCATGATCCGAAGGAACAATGGAATCATTAGGCTCAACAAAAGGGGGTTCTTCAACAAGTGTTTCTAGAACAACGGTTTCTCCAGCCTCTGGATGAGAATGTTCATCCCGGTTATGAACACCGGATGAAATAATGGAATGAACGGCTGGAATAAACTCTTCCAAAGAAGGATAAGAACCCAAGGGTGGACTCTAAGTAGCTCGAGATTGTCTAATGATAACATCTATAAATCCATTAAAATCAACGGGTTCAGCAATACCCTGATTATCAGCAATGAAATCAAGTGCACGAGAAGCAGCCCATTTTTTTGCCAATCAACAGGTAAAACATTCACTAATTGAATTATACCATCAAACTCAGTTACTCCAAACTCTCTGACCCAGCACCACATGCTCCGAAATTGCTCCAGAAACTCGATCAAATCTTGTCGTTCTCCTCTTCTAAGCTCGTAGAAAATATTCGTTCTTCCCATAATCGTAGGTCTAGGCCTCGTACTCTTTCGTGGGGTAGTAACGAATCTCACCATCCTATAAAATGCAACTTATGGGTTTATACCATAAATTCTTATCTATCATACTACATTTTCTTTCTATTCTTCTCTTTCTATTCTTATCTTTCTATTCTTCTCAAGATTCATATAAACTTCACATAGATAGAATAACTGAACTCATACTTTGCACGCATTCTCAAATCAAACTCTATACAGAAACACAACACTTGCATGCTAAAATTAAAATTCTCAACTTATCTGAAAATATCTTTATCTTCTTACCTGGTTGAGCTGTAGGAGATGGATTCTGAACACTGAACTTTTACTAACTCTTAAACTCAAGAAAGAAACTGCTCTGATACCAAACTGTCACAGCCCAATTCTTCAACCCTTTCTTAGTTAAGTAATTAGACCATGACTCGGTTAACTTAGGAAACTCTGGGAAATGAAGTTTATTCTCAAGGATAAATTGAATCAAAGTTTTCGCAGGAATTCAGGGCAGGTTCAACACCTTAACTTCAAAGGCTCATAACTTACTCATCCGGACTCCAAATTGAGATCCGAAAGAACCGTTAGAAAGGTATTGAAAAGATCTTTGAAATGGTACCCATTTTACCTGAATTCGGACAGATAAAACGCACAGAAAAGGATTTTCAACCTGCTGCCCTGTTTCTATCGAAAACAAAACTCAACAATTTATGGTCTCGGGTTTCAATTTACCAAAGGCAAAGCTCAAGTAATTAAGAAGAAGGGTTAAACATGATGATTCACCAAGGAAATTACCAACATGGATTTCATAAGCTGAGCAAACATAATGGTACCAAACATTCAGATTAACAACCAAAAGAAAACTAAGGTTCACAACGGAAAGAGTGGTTGAGTTATATGTATGACGACATATAACTCTGGGCTCACAAGTATGTTTCAACAAAATTCAACAAAATAACCATAACCCACTCAATAGTTTACATGTCGAAATAACTATAGTGTTCAGCTCCATCGTCATCTCCCAGCTCAACCTGCATGTTTAGAAACACATGCAGGGCGTGAGTACATAAAGCACTCAGTGGACACATGCCAAAACATTTAAAACTTGCTCTTAGAGCTATATGATTGACTTGCCAACTTTAGCATATACAGGGTTTTCAAGAAAAATAACCTGCATACGCTTCTTAAAACATATATATTTTCTTTCTGAAAACAATAAAAACTGAATATGCATGTTCTATGTCTGCAGACAAATATCTTAAATCGGTGATACCATATCTACTTTCTTGTGTTGAGAGGTAGGCCTCCCCCTCAAACACTCTGACCGGCCAGTCCGCTCACCGGCTCACGGTCTAATGTGTACACAAACCCTTACAGGTAGCTCGTCCGGCATAGGACCGATATCGTAATTCTGGCGTAGATAGGTACATGCAACATGCTCAAAAATAGGCAAGTCAACTTCTTTAAACATCAATTCATAATCTCATTCTTCTTCTTGTAATTTACTTGATTATCAATTAGTATAACTATAATTTCTTCGGCTTTTGCATCCTTCTATCTTAACATTACATTCATCACTTATCTTATTTATATTATTACATCACTTCTTTGCTAAACTAACAATTTCTAACTCTTACATACTTGGCTAATAAAATCCCATAAATTCACATTAGCCACTATATTCATTCTTTATCTCAAATATCATATTAAATCAAACAAATAAAATCTCTATATATAGCTTTTAATCATGCCCTTCTTCTTGAAAATTATAGATCTTAATGTAAGAATGGTTCTATCTTTAATCTCTTGATTTATTCATGCTTAATATTGCTTGATAAACTCCAATGCATCATCATTTAAACTAAATAGCATCCACATATATATAAACTTTGAAACTCCATTAACTACTAAATTTTTGAAAGATCATTTCTAGACATTATTCATACCAATAAACTCAAATATGATTTCAATTTAAACAAATAAAATCAAAATCTCATAGGACTCATAAGATGAAATTTTCGGTCCTTTTCATTAAGGGTAGAAAGTTTGATTTTTGCTCTAATTTCATGTTCTAATCATGTCTATTGATATCTAATGATACTTATTCATGCTCAATTCAAGGAAATTCATACAAATTCTAATGATTTAAATTAGGGTTTATGTAGGCAATTTAGGGGAAATTAATGTAATGACCCGTAAAATTTTCCTTAATTATCACGTATCAGAAATCGCGATAATAAAATTTCGTTGTATATATTAAAATATCGATTTACTAATTGATATTAGTAACAATTGTTTTTGTGTACCTTATAGTCTTTGTGCAATAATAGGCATTATGCAAGCTCGTTCGATGATAAGATCATTAAAAAGACGAACTAATAAATCATTTCAGTGCATGATCGAGAATTATAGTTGGATGAGATAATTGAATTACTTAGCAAAGTATCTAAAATAATATAGTATGGTTATATACCATAGGAGGGTATGCAAATTGTTAATTAATAAGAAATGATGTATAAGAGATTATAGTTTAGATCCTTAATAATAAGGTTTGATTGAATTATTATTAATGGAATTGGTGTACTTAATAAGATATTTGCTATGAGCATTATTTAAATGAGGTATCTAGTAAGAAACTAATTATCCATTATTAAGAAATTAACACTTGTGTTTTATAAGCAGACACACACACACGTTTCTTATATATATGTACATATACATGTTTATAATTATGATGTAGTATTAGATTAATGTTGGGAAATATAGATATGATTCATAATAAAAAGGATTCCATTGCACTTTATAGCATGGTTCATTACTTGTGTAAAGAAAGGGAAGCGCACACACACGTATATAGATATAGGAATGTATAATGCATTAGTACAGTAGTAAGTAGATGTACAGAATGATAGCAGTAAAGTCTAAAATATATATATATATGCATGTACAGTAGTCTAAGAATATATATATATATATATATTTACATTGCTGCAGAAATAGAAGGAGTATAACATTGGTATTGTTTCAATCGAGAACAGGTGTGTCAAAGTCTTATAGAATATGCAAAACAACATCTAGCAAATCTTTGACATAAATAATAGATTTAGTTGGCTGCTCAAATCTTGTACACATTAAGGCAGTCTTGAGGAGATTGCAAAGTAGAAGTGAAGGGGAGGAAAGTGTAAGGAAAGGACTGCTGCAGGAAGAAACCATAGCTGCCTCTCTTCCATTATCTCCCATCCGCATTACACCTGCAAAGAGAGGGGAACAGCTGCATTAAGACAACCCCAAAAGTCAAGTAATAGGGCAGATGAAGTGTTAGGATATAGACTGTAAAGTATGTAGCAAACTCAAGTGCAATAGCAGTCCAGATTTATTAAAGAACCTCTATACATTAAGACTCAATCAAACACTCTTCTATATTCTACCCTAACACATACTTTCACTCCCACAAAGAAAATACACAGCTTCCTTACTACGTAGAAACCTCCATCCATCCAAGGGAAGAACCTCTTCACCCTCCCAATTTCAGTTGAAGAACAGCAAGGTAAGCCTAAGGTCAACCTATCAGTCTAAGTGTTGGGCACCACTGAAACACTTCACCTTGTTTTCTTTTCAAGAACTCAGTTTCTCACCCCCTAAAGCTTTTACAGAGCAGTTTCTACCCACACCCTGAGAAGTCACCCCATTCAGAATTTTCAGAAGTTAAGGTAAACACAGACCCAACATTCAGTTTGTGTCTACGCAGTGCTAGTAAAGAGTTAAAACTAAGTTAAGCATGCAGAACCTAAGACTTCAAATAGGTTTCAAACTAAGAATATATATACTTACTGGCTTCAGAACATAGAAATAGTTGTAAATATGTGTGAGTGTACACGGTTAATACTCTAGCCTTATTTCATAGCATTAATTCAAGACATTCTGTTATTTTCTTAAGACTGTGTTGCTGAGCTTATAAAAAAAGAAGAGAGAACTGAAACTTGATCCATCTCCTTCTAGAATTAAAGAACAAAGTGGTAACAATTAGAAGCTTTAAACTATTAAGTTCAGAATTTACAGGCCTAAGAACTTAGAAGGACTGAGAAGCTTTTAAGTTCTAATGCGTTTAGAAAACTTTCTGCAGATTTAAAGACATACATACATAAAAATATATATACTTTCTGAATCAAAAGAAAACAGAACAAGCAGATAGTTAAACACTTGTTTATGTATGCATGCAGACTTTAAAATAGGATACACCAACACTTAATTTTTATATAGTTCTGATTGTCAGAACTGGACCTATGTCCTTATGTTATTCAATATCCAGATCATAAATCTTTACACTCTAAACCTACAAAATAAGAAATTCAACTCAAAAGATAGGATCATATCAGAAATTTACAATACATAGAAATCCAATATATGTATGTATATCCCTCAGCCATGAATGAGAACAAAATCAAAAGTCAGAATTTGTTTAAAACGTTAAACCAATAATGAATTGTAACTCTTAAACTAAGCAGAAGCTTCTTTTCACAAACCGGATTCAAAATAGAGCTAAAGTATGGCCAAATGGTTAACTCAGGAACTCAAAGGAGTATTAATGCCACAGAAAATGAAGGAATAAAAAAAAATCCCAAAATCTAAAATCCCAAACTGAAACATAGCCAGTCAAATTCTGAAACCATAAACTGAAGGGGATTGAACACGCAGTAAGAAAATAATGTGATCATTTTAAATCTGAAGCTAAAACTAATGAAATTTAAATCCAAATAAAAGAAATTAGAAGAAGGTAGGAAATTACCTAGGAGAAGCCAAGGCTTGTAGCCCAGAAGCAGCTCCGACCACCCCACCGTCCAATTTCCCTACCAAATCGAGAAAGAACAGAAAGTAGGGATTTAAGAAGTTAGAAACAATTTCTGACGAAGAATCTAGACTTACACATACAGAAAGGTAAGATAAAGATTGGGAATTAGAAGCTTGGATTTTATAGTATGAGATTTAAAATCTGGAATAAAAAGCATACAGGAACTAAGATGAAATAAAAGGTTTGAGAAAGGGAGGGAGAGGTACCCGGAGGAGGGCCAAATGAGAGAAGAAACGATGCCATTGCTGCTCTAACCGGGAACACGGGCGAACTCCTCGCTGAGGGGAAATC
>JAPKLX010001436.1:6068-21138 GCA_026898415.1 Leonotis leonurus
TAAGTAAATTGTTTAACATTTGTAGTACTCCCTCCGTCCCGCTATAAGTTGCTAGTTGCTTTTGGGCACACGAATTAAGGTAAAAGTGAAAAAGTATAAGTGATGTGATAAAAAAAGTGAAAAAATATTAGTGATGTAATGGAGAAAAGTGAATAAGTAATGAAAATAGTGTAAAAAATATTGAAAATAATAATAAAGAAGTGAATAGTAGTTGCCAAAAAAGGTAAAAAAACAAATGAGCAACATATAGTGGAACGGACGAAAATGACAACATGAGCAACTTATAGTGGGACGGAGGGAATGTCATATTTTTAAAACAGGCTTTGATTTATGAGATATCTTTTCAAAATCACTAATTTGTGATGAAGCATGGTTTAACAGTATTACAGAGCTTACTTCCGTGGACCAAATTAATGTAAGTTTTTGTTATAAAAAAGAAATAGAAGCATCGCTAATCGGTCGAAAAATGATCCTTTTGACCCTTAGTCATTGTCGATCGCTAATTTTCGATCGGTAATTCGCGTATTTTTTGTAGTGATTACTCATACCGAAACAAATTCAGTTTATTCCATCAAATTAGAATCCATGCCACATAACTTCAATCAAGGGTGCTGAAGTAGAAAATCGGTATTCGGGCACTTTTTGACCATCGTTTTGATGGTTGTTAATATTACGACAGCTGTCGCTAAAGCATATTAATGACCAAAGAGCAGTCGCCAAAATGCTCATTTTTTATTGGAAAGAAATGAATGGAGAAGAGTCGAGATTAAAAGGCAAATTAAATGGGCTGATTAATTCTCACCATTAAAAGTCCAAATGTTTGAAGAGAGGCCCAATATCTATAATCAGGCCATCCTGAGTCAGTTATACATATATTTAGAAATTAATTGAAATGAAAGCAAGACAAAAGAAAAGGGAGCAGCAGCGGAACAACTACTATTCAACCACCAAAACTCGATTGAAGCACACACCCCTTGTAACTCCCCCTATAAATTATAATAATGTTAATTGATTTATCAAATGAGATCAAACTATATATATATAGAACCAAGAATCTCATCTTATTTTGCTTCTAATGCCTTCATGTATATATATATTGTGAAATGAAATTAAATACACACTACAAAAAACTCGCGCATTACCAACCGAAAATTAGCGAACGACGTTGACTAATGGCCAAAAAGAGAATTTTCCGACCGATTAGCGACCGCCTGTAGTCGGTCGCTAATTTGGTAAGTTGTCAAATTAGCTACCGCTAAATTCCGAATTCAGAAGCAGTCGCTAAATTGCCCGATTCGATGTTTTTTTTAGCGATCGTGTTGGCGGTCGCTAAATTTCGAATATAGAACAGCTTCTGCCATTTTCTTTCCTTTTAATTCACGAAAAATTACCCAAAATCTTCAAAAAATCTCTCAAATGTGAAGAAATATTGTTTCAACGTGTTGGTTGCAATTGTTCGGGTCTATTGTCACATTGTGCTCGTTGCTTTAATTTGACCGCACGTTTTCACATTTTTACCGTTTAATTTCTAATATTGAATAAAATTTATTTTCTTGATAAAATACATGTTAGATATAAAGCATATTTGTGTGTTCGATTTGTGATAAGTTTAGCATTATTTGTATGTTGTACATTAACTATTTATGGATATATTTATCTTTATTGGAGATTAATTCTAATTTTGTTAGAATTTTGTGGTGTAATTGATGAATTCTGCTCGGTTGAAGAACAAATTCATGCTCGATCGAGCATCAGAAACGTGTTTCTTCTTTGTTTTGCAACTCTTCCATTCTTCTTTCCTTCGCAAACGTTGACGGTGGCTGGTTAGCTTCGGGCTTTGGCAGATTTCCAGCGAATTTTGGTGGAGCTTCTTTGAATTTCCGGCAAGAAGCGTGGGTAATTCCGGCTATTGGGCAGAGGCGTAGAGACTTCTCCATTGACGGCAGGAACAGGGCAATGGCGTAATTTACGGCAAAAATGGGCTGTGGAGTCGAGGCTTTCCGCAATTTCCGGCGTGAAATGCAGCAAGTGGACGGCCAGCTTTCAAGCTTTGGACTTCGAATACAGCGGAAGTGGCAAATTCTGGCGGACTTGACGGTGAGGACAGAAGGTGGAGGTGAGAAATTCCGGCAACAGGGTTCTTTCCGGCTTGCGGCGTCGAGCTTCAGGTGCGACGGATTTCTTGTGGTTTGAGCGCGATTTCATCTTCTCCGGCAATTGTGAGCGCAACGGTGGTTGCTTCTTCATCAACAACAGGGGCGGCTGTTAGAAGTGAAGGGCAATGGAAGAAGCTTCATTTTCCAGCAAGCTTTCTTCTCTCTCTCTTCTCCTGTAAAACATACCTTTGTGCTGAGAATATTGTGGTGGTCCTTGAAGAAGCAACGTCTCCCTCTGTGTAATTGCACCTAGATTTCCCTTTAGGAAACAAAAGATTAGCAGAGGGACAATCATGGAATTTTTGTTGTACTTTCTGTAACGGAACATTGTACTAGAGATCAAACTATGCTATGGTTGGTGCAGGATTGCTTTTATCCTCGTTTAATGCATTGGATGGATACTTAATCTGTAGTGATTGAGCTCAATCTGAATCTGATCCTAATTGAGTTCAATCTCATGTGTTATTTCAGTTGGCGCAATTCTTTTTAAAGGCAACCCTGCCTATAACTTTTAAATCGGATTCGGAGTACGATCAAAGTCATTTCTCTGCCTTGCCATTCTCACCCTCTCCATCTGTGACGGATAAAACAAACTTTGTATTATTATTAATTAATCACATATATATAATTGAAATTACTCTGCAAAAACACATTAAATTTTACCTATTACGGTCCCACAATTGTGAATATATAAGTCCAACCTGCCATAAATCTCTATATTATTACATAATTGAAAAAGATAAAAACTAAACGTGAAAAAACGGCATCCATACCAGAGAAAATCCAATGAAATGTGAATGATGCTTTTTCTTCTTTGGCCGCAAACCGCAACTTTTGTTTAGCCATATACATAAGACTCAAGAGATGCTGCAAGATCTACTACATGAGGGATAACATTTCATAGATGTTGACGAAATATTTGGGGAGGGAGGCGCTGATGGTGTTTATTAGTTAGGGTTTGTACCTGATCCTTTTATAGGCAGATTGGTGTTGGATATTCCAAAAATAATGGGCCTATGAAAGAAATTTGAAGAGGACGGCCATTGGATCAAATTTGAAAAGTTTTTACTCGGGCCTTTTTGGGTTGATTTTAATATATAGATTGCTGTTTAAATTTGGGAAGTTTGTAATGGCCCAAATAAGTAAGTAATTGAATTTTTTTAAGTGAGGTATGACAAATGGTGGTAGGGAATTCTGGAATCATGTAGAAACCCTGTCACATTCTTTGTATTTGTACAAAACATTCGAAATTTATAATATATACATGCAAGTCTCTTGACTTGTTTAGAAATTTAAATTCTATTTTGACTTTTTGCACTTTGGTGGATTTCTCAAGACAACGAGTTGCCCCAAATTTGTGATGGATTCCATTAAACGTGGGGTATCATTTGAGTTCTTGCTTCTTTTCACAGTTTCTAGTGGATTTATTTAATAAAAAATAAACTAAATATTAACGCTGCAGTACTTTTATGTCTTCTAAGTAATAAACTGCTCACATAATGAATATAAGTTACATGAAAAAAAATTAAAATTTAAAAATATAAGAAGAAAGTAGTCTGGAGTTGAGTATGTAATTGCATATAGTTATTGGGACCTTGTAATGATGGGTATTTCTTGTACCCATTATTTTGAAGTTTAATATAATTCCTTTTTCCTATCAAAAAAAAAAAAATAAAAATATAAGACCAAAATAAAAAAATAATAAAGTTACAAAAGGGAAAAAATTATTTTCCCTTATAATACTGATGAAACTAAGAATTGTTGATCAAAATTTTAAAACTAGGTTTTTTGCTGTTCTCCACTATTATGCAACTGCAAACAGATATGAAACATCTTTTTACACATGAAGCTTGGACACATTTTTTTTGATTGATTAAATTTTCATGTCAATAAAATACTTTTAAGACTCAAAAATAAAAAAAAACGTATTTTGCTAAAGATTTTAATTAATGGGCAACAAATCATTTTAGTAGCGAGCTAACATTGTAAATATATATATATATATAGTTGTGGCAAAAGTTAATGCTAAAAAGGATAACAGAGTCTGAGAAATATCATTTTAGGGAATCAAACTAATTCGTTCAAAATTGAAACACTTTAGAGGGTGTTTTATGCTGAATCATGTATGTGTTGATAAATTAAGGGAAAAATAATGCAGAGTCTTCAATTTAACATTTACTTTTTTCAAGGCATTTGATTGAAAATCTTTTTGTTCGATGATATAGAGCTGGTGTAGCTCAATGTTAAATGATGCAAATAAATTAATGAATTTGTTTTCTTGGTGATGATATAATGCAATATCAGTGGCATTCGATTGAAACAATTAAAATTTGACTGCGGCTGAGATAAGAGTATCATCTCTTGCCATTTCTATCTTAATTACAGTCTAGACATTGCACATTATTATGAAAAAAGCAGTTTAATCAGGGCATCTCCAACAATGTCCTCTATTTTGAAGTACTCTATCCTTCATTTTGAAGGATAGAGTCCTCTATATCAAAAATCTTCTCCAACAACAACACTCTATATTATTATATTTTCTACTTTTTTCTTTTTTTTAATTAACTTAACACATTTAAATGACAATATTGTAATTAAAACCATCCTCCAAAATAAGGATGGAGTACTCCAAATATAGAGGATTTTGGATGATCCTTCATCCTCCATATGATTTTTAGAGTATTGTTGGAGAGGTGAAATACTCTAAATCCAAGAGTATCCTCTATTTTGGAGGATTGTTGGAGATGCCCTCAGAAGAAGTTTGAAAAATTAAAAGATTCTAGCTTCCATTCTGAAATATACGTATTGTTGAACACAAACATGAAATTAAAATTTTGTTTATATAAAATTTTGCATGAAGAATATGTAACGTATTTATTAAATGAGAGCAAAAATAGAAGTAATAACTTGGAGTGTTAGATTGTTTATTGGTGTAAAGGGTATCTCTTATACCCTGAGTTTGTTCGTTAAAGTAATAAAAGTTTATTTTTGCTAATAAAAAAAAAAAAAAGAGCAAAACCGGAAGCTTTTGGATGCTTCAACTAACTAACTATGTTAGAAAAAATGAGATTCGTGAATTTATAGCACGTGTCATCTAAACGTTTAATTAACCAAGTGCTTAATTTAACAAATAAATATAACCATAATTGTGCATGACTCTAATATAAATGAAACTATTCATATTGTGTCGGTTTATGGAGCTATTAATTAGTCCCATTGAAGATGGCAACAATGACTTGGAATATTTTGAACGGAAAGATCCCCACAAGAGAAAGCTTGACAATCAGATACACAAGGTTGAGTAAGACTACTAGACTTGCTAGAATCTGAGATGACCACCCTAATGATGTTGGTAAAACATTTCTTTCAAAAGTGTATACAGGAGAAAAAATGAAAGTTGTGGTATTTGGAAATGCGTGATATAATTTAAATGGATCAATCTAGAAAACTTCATATCTACATTGACATAGAAATCAAGACGATCAAGTTAGTAGAAAAACAGCGTGTTTTATTTTGTTTGGAAGACAAGCTTGCTGGTAAATATTCGTATCATATTGGGTATTTAATTACATAGTAAGAGGTGACCGTCTCTTATATCTTTTATAGAATTCTCATGATCTTTTGGTTTTGAGTAATTTTGTACTCTACTAATAAAATTAATTTATTTTCGATAAGAAAAGAGAAAATGTAAAATGTTTAAGGAAAAATAAAAATAATAAAAAAATTACTTTTGTCATATCACTTGTCTATACAATAGTGACAATAAAAAATGTTTAGTCGCACTCATATAATTTGTGTGTGTAATACTCAATGATTTCAATGCTGTAAAAGAACTAGTTTATTTGCCCAAAAGAATTATTAATGAAGCAATGATTAATGGGCAAATGATAAAAATGAGGCCTGATTAAATGTTGATGAATGTTCTATAGTCATACTTAAATCAACAATGAAGAATAACAATACTATGACAATCATCAAATCATCGATCTCCACATACTTGAAAATTCTCGATTATTTTTCACTCGTTCGTCTTTAGACACTTCATAAGAACCACATAACATTCATCGATCTCCACATATTCAAGGCTATATTTGTAATAACATCAATTCAGGTAACGATTAATCGCATCAATCATGTATAATTCCATTCATTTTCTACCTAACCATGAGGATGGATACACAGATTACTCAAATATTTTTTCCTAAAAACATAGAATGGAATTGAATAATGAGTCAAAATTTGTGAAGAGTACTAATTTTTTTATTAAACAATATTAATGAAAAAGGGACAAGAGGGACTACATTTGTTTTTACTCATATTACAAGTGCGAAGTTGGACAAAATTAAAATTACTATGCAAAAACACATTAAATTGGCTTCACAATTGTGGATATATAAGTCCAACGGATCAATTTTCTTTTTTGCAAACCACACCTTTTGTTTAGCCATATACATAAGACTCAAGAGATGCTGCGAAGGTCTTACTTATGAGGGATAACATTTCATAGATGTAGACGAAATTTTCATTTGTTTTCATCTTCCTCGCGAACCCTAGCTACAAATTCCTTCCTAGAAGGTGCTCTCCTCTTCTTGGCATATTTTTCTTCAATCAGATGAGCATTATCTCCAATATAGAGATTCCCATTTGTGAAAAAGGATCTAGAAAAGCTGGAGGAGGATTACGATTTCGGATTCAACACGAATACGTATGGTGGATCTGAGGGAATTGGGAGCTGAAGAACTCCGGATTGAAGACTTTGGCGAGTCTTGTGATAATCTGTACTTAAAACAAAGGATATTCCGGATATTTGTCCTAGATTGAAAGGTTGCAGCAAAAAAAACAAAGTTAAGATAGAACAAAACATCAAATTAAAAGCAGTAATTTGTACTTAAAAAAAATATATATGATGTCCGAAATACAACAAATGCATAAGAGAATGGAAGTGTTTTCCACAATAAAATAGAAATTACAATAATTGCATCAATACCAGTAATAGTCAGAAGAATGAGAATATTATTTTTTAAAACCCTTTTAGAATTTGGTAAATATATATATACATTTTTTCATCATAGATCCTGCAGAAAACAAATGGTAACAACATACCCTTTTTAAACTCGTCCCTAAAGTCCATTGAACGATCTTCTCTCCATCTGCAATCACCAGCTGAAGTTAGTATAAAATACTACAAAATATATATGAACTTACTTGGGATTTACAGAATTCTTAAAACTTTTTGAATTAATCACATAAAATTGAAATTACTCTGCAAAAACATATTAAAATTTACCTATTATGGCCTCACAATTGTGAAAATATAAGTCCAACCTGTCATAGATCTCTAAATTATTACATAATTCGAAAAAATAAAAACTAAAAAAAAAGAACAGCATCCATACCAGAGAAAATACAAAGAAATGACGGATCCATTTTCTTTGTTTAGCCATATACATAAGACTCAAAAGATCCTCCAAAGCTCTAGCACATGAGGGATAACAATTTATAGATGTGGACGAAATATTTGGGGAAGGAGGCGCTGATGGTGTTGAATAGTTAGGGTTTGTACCTGCTCCTTTTATATATAGGCAGATGCTGTTGGATATTCCAGAAAATGGGCCTGCATATGAAAAAAATTGAAGAGGACAGCAATTGGATTAAGTTTGAGAAGTTTTTACTCCAGCCATTTTGGGCTGATTTGAATATATAGATTTGAAACCTAAGTCTATAGAATAGCCGGAAATTGAGGCACGCAAACTAACTCTTACTTTATTATCTCAGTTAGGAAGAAGGTTTGGGCCAATTCTTACTTTATAATTATCTCAGCCCAATGTGTTTTAAACAAAGGATTTTAGGCCCATTTATTAAAAAAGGGCGTGAGATGAGAGGATAATATATATAATTGTAAGAGGGGGAGAGGTTAGTATTGGAGGTAGAATAGGCCGGGGAGAGCTTTTTACAAACATTTTTTAATTCTTGTTTTAGATTTTTGAGATTATATATCTTGTTATCTGGATTGATTCGTGAACATATGTTTTGATGTTGGATTACATTTATTTTTGGAACTTTAAAGATTCATTTCAAGTTTTATTTAGCTTTATGCAAGTTATTTCATTTCCACAATTTCTGGTGAGATCATTCTATTATTTGATTTCTTTATGTCAAGTGTTATGCGTTTTGTTATTACTCCAATTTTTATTCCTCAATTAGCCATGAGCTAATTTTGTTCTGCTGAATTATGAATGTATTGATGAAGTGAAGAGGAAAGTGATATAGAGGCTTCTATTCAACATTCAATTTTTCCAAGGGATTTGATTCTGTTGATTGAAAGTTTTTAATTTAATGATATAGGCTGGTGTAGCTCAATGTCAAATGATGCTAATGAAATAAGGAATTTGTTTCCTTGGCGATGATTCATTCAATGTCAGTGGCATTCCATCGAAACAATGAAAATTGGATATGGCTGAGATAAGAGTATTCTCTCTTACGATTTTTTTCTATATTATAGTCCGGACATTGCGCATTATTATAAAAAAACAGTTTAATCAGAAGCCATCGAAACAATGAAATTTGGATATGGCTGAGATAAGAGTATTCTCTCTTGCGATTTCTTTCTATATTATAGTCCGGACATTGCGCATTATTATAAAAAAAAAAGTTTTGTCAGAAGAAATTGGAAAAGTTAAAAGATTCTAGTTCCATTCTAAAATATGCGAATTGTTGAACACAAATATAAAATTAATTATTTTTTTATCTAAAACTTTGCATGAAGAATATATGATATATTTATTAAATGATTGAGAAAAAAAATAGAAACTTTTGGATGCTTGAGCTAACTAATTATGTTAAGCAAAAATGAGAGTTGTGAATTTATAGCACGTGTCATCTAAACATTTAACTAACCAAGTGCTTAATTTAACAAAATACAACTGTAAACCATGCATGCCCATAATACGAATAAAACTATTCACATCCTGAAGGTTTATAGAGCAGTTAATTAGTCCCATTGAAGATGGCGACAATAACTTTAAATTTTTTAAAAGGAAAGATCCCCACCAAAGAAAGTTTGACAATAAGACATATGAGACTGAGTAAAACTACTACAGATTACTAGAATCTAAGATGACCACTCTTATCAAGTTCGTAAAATATTTCTTTTGAAGTTGCAAATTTCTAGGAGAAAAAAATGTTGTGAAAATATTTGAAAATGCGTGATATAATTCAAATGGACTAATCTAGAAAACTTCATATCCACAAGGACATAGAAATCATAAAAATGTGTTTTATTTTGTTTAGAAGATGTTGTATTTAAATACATAATAAAAGGCGACCGCCACTTATATCTTTCATAAAATTCTCATGATCTTCAATTGCCCAGTTTTGAATAATTTTTTAACTTTATTAATAAATTTACTTTCAATAAAAAGAGAAAAATTAAAATTAAAAAAAATAAAAATGATTACTTTTGTCATGTCCCCTATCAATACAATAGTGAAGCTAACATATTTAGAACAAACAATGTCCCACTTATCTATAAAATTATTCTTTCCTCACCCTCCCCTCCAACCACACCCTTAAAAGCTCCTTATTTACTATGGATTTTGGAGCATAAAAGAAAATGTTATAGAATAGTAAATTGGTGAGGACGAAATTCAAATGATTTTTATATGTTGAATTCTGAATAGCTTATGTTCGTATGACTTACAGTGGATTAAATTTAGCCTAATGAGCAATCTTAAACATAGAAGTTTTTAAAACACCAATAAGATCGCACTACATAAAAATAAAAAGATGAGCAACCTATAAAAAAAATTAATAATCAAAATGTATATAATTTTTTTCACAAATATATATATATATATTATAATTTATTTTATTATACTTAAAACTGCAAACATGTACAAGGGGCAAAGGCCGCCGCTTCCAACAATACAAAACATCTTCACTCACCTATTCATTTTCCTTCATATATGTTAAAGGAAAACAGCTTCCAACAACACAAAACATCTTCACTCACCTATTAATTAATTGTTGTTACAACACTAATAAAAGATAAAGAACTGAAATTCAAATATGACTAATTCAAAGATAATGGCCTGAATTTTCAAGATCATTCAGCTACTGATGTTGTTTGGGAGGAAAGAGATGAACGTCAGCTGGTTTCCTTTTAACTGGAACATCGACTCTTCCTTGATCAACAGCAGTTGGCCCAACTCTTTCATCAGCCGACAACTCTTCCCTAAGATGTCAATATTCCCATCTGTCAAAGATTATTCTTCAATTTAATTAATTATTAATTACATATATGCAACTGAAATTAATCTGCCAAACCAAATTAATGTTTACGTACCCAAATTCTGCCTCACAATTGTGAAAATATAAGTCCATCCTGTCAAAGATCCTTAAACTGTTAGATCATTCGAAAATATATAAATTGAATTTGTAAAAAGAAAAAACAACATCCATACGTGAGAATATCCGATGAAATGACGGATCCTTTTCCTTCTTCCGCCGCAAACCGCAACTTTAGTTGATCATGAGATTCAAGAGATGCTGCAACGGGGAGAAAAGCTCTAGCGCCTTCCAAATCATTAATTTCACACATGTGGAGGATAATTTTGGAAAGAATATCATTCAATTTGGGGGAAAACAAATCAAATCATGTGATTATAAAAAAGAAAAGAAAAAGAAAACAGAGATGTGCATCATTCAATCAAGTTTAGATCCGTGATTTTAATTTTAGAAGATAGGTGACGCTGTAGTGCAAGTGATGCCTTGCAGAATTTCCAGATGTCTCATTTTATAGTTAGGGGTTAATTGTATTTGCTGCTTCTAGAAGCATCCAGCCCTATTCATAATATTAATTAAATTGAGGACTTACTTGAAAAATTAAAAAATTTTGGATCTATATTTAGTATATACCCCAGTTGTTATGTGATATATTTTGTTCTCACCTAAGGTGAAATAGGTGCTGTAGTACAGCTACCTAATTTAAATACAATTAACACATACCAAAAAATTTGCTCTACTCTTTTAAGGAAAAAACATTCCTTAAACAGGTTGGAAAATCATTAAAAAGAGGTTGACTTCTAGAATTAATAATCTAATCTAGAATTGAAAAAAATCACGTATAAAATTTAATCCCTAGATTTATACTCTTCAGATATAGTAATAATGAATTAATCACAAATCAAATCATCTGAACATATATAATAAATTAAAAAAACCAAATAAAGAAAATAAAGATAAAGCATTTCATTAGTAATTAAATGTTGTGAACGAAAAAATAGTAACGAAATGGTGAACATTCCACATATATGACAAAAATTTATATACAAATTTCCACCATACAAATATTTATTTTTGAAAAATTCATGTGTCTAAACCAGGTCGAGTCGGATTTGAACATTTTTTTCTACAGCTGTCTACAGCTACCTGTAGAGTCGGTAAGGAATTTACGGTTTAGTACAAAGTCTACAGCTGTAGAGTTAAACTCTACAGTTGAATGACTTTGCAGCTGTAGTTTTCCTTTTTTTTTTACTGATTTCCAAATTTTCCAGGTTTGTTTTTGCAATTTAGTGATTTTCACAGAGTCTTTTTACAATTCTAACATTCCCAAATTACCTCTCAAGATTGAAAATCTTGATTCACATAAAGGGTTTGTGAAAATATCAGCAAGATTCAAATCAGTATGAATCTTTGTCAATTTCACATTCTTTCTTTCAACATGATCTCTTATGAAATGATGCCTTACATCTATGTGTTTTGATCTAGAGTGTAAAACTGGATTCTGTGTGATTGCAATAGCACTTGTATTGTCACAGAATATAGTTGTTTCTCTTGAATCAATCCCATAGTCTTGTTATTGATATTGCATCAATAAGATTTGAGCACAACAACTTCCAGCTGCAATGTATTCTGCCTCAGCTGTAGAAAGAGCAATTGAATTTTGCTTTTTACTATGCCATGCTACGAACCTTTCACCTAGGAATTGGCAAATCCCACTAGTACTCTTGCTATCAGTCTTGCAGCCTGCAAAATCTGATTCAGTGTACCCAATGAGTTCAATTCCTCCTTCTTTAGGATACCATAATCCTAAATTTTGTGTGGATTTGACATACTTGATGATCTTCTCAACAGCATTTAAGTGTGATTCCTTAGGATTTACTTGGAATCTAGCACATACCCCAACTGTAAACCTGATATCAGGTCTGCTAGCTGTAAGGTATAGCAATGATCCAATTAGTCTCCTATATTTGGTTACATCAACACTTTTGCCATTCTCATCTTTGTCAAGACTCACAGAACGTGTCATAGGTATATTGATAGGCTTTGAATTATCCATTCCAAATATCTTTATAAGCTCTTGAGTATACTTAGCTTGATTGATAAAAATTCCATCAGTCATTTGCTTAACTTGTAATCCCAAAAAGAAATTTAGATTTCCCATCATGCTCATTTCAAATTTCTCAGTCATGAGCTTAGAGAATTTTCTGCACAATTCCTCATTGGTTGAGCCAAAGATTATGTCATCAACATAGATTTGGACAAGCAAAATATCATTCCCATGTTGTAATCTGAATAAGGTTTTGTCAACCATTCCCTTTTTGAATCCATTTTTGATAAAATGATCACATAGGGTATCATACCATGCTCTTGGTGCTTGTTTAAGTCCATAAAGGGCTTTTCTAAGCTTATAAACCTTGTCTTCAGCTGTAGATTCCTCAAATCCTAGTGGTTGTTCAACATACACTTCTTCAGAAAGTAAACCATTGAGAAATGCACTCTTTACATCCATTTGGTAGACTGTAAAGTTCATATGTGCAGCATAGGCTAGAAATATTCTTAAAGCTTCTAATCTTGCAACTGGGGCAAAAGATTCATCAAAATCTATGCCTTCAGATTGACAATAACCTTGAGCAACTAGCCTTGCTTTATTTCTGTTTACAATTCCATCTTCATCAAGTTTGTTCTTGAATACCCACCTAGTTTCAATCACTTTGTGATTCCTAGGTCTTCTTATGATGGAGTCTTCTTATGATTTTTGACAATCAGGCATCTATTCTGGGTATAGCATGCAGTGCTTGTAGCTTCTGCCCAAAATTTCTTAGGCAACTTTGCTTCAACAATCATGGTTCTTACAGCTTCTTTGAGTGTTCTATTCTTTCTCTCAGCAACTCCATTTTGCTGAGGGGTTCTGGCTGCAGAGTATTCATGAACTATTCCATGTAGTGAACAATACTCTTCAATCACTTGATTTGTAAATTCAGTTCCTCTATCTGATCTGATCTTCACAATCTTCAGATTTCTTTCATTCTGAATCCTTCTTAATAGTTCTGGCAACCGCTGTACAGTTTCACTCTTCTTTCTTAGAAACACAGTCCAAGAAAATCTTGAGTAATCATCTACAACAACCAAAGTATACTTCTTCCCACTTATACTTACTGGTTCTATGGGTCCAAAAAGATCCATATGCAGTAATTCAAGTGTTCTTGAGGTACTAAGGTGTATCTTGCTTTTGAAAGTCTTCTTGATTTGTTTCCCTTTGACACAAGCATCACATAAGTGTTCCTTCCTGAACATGGTATTTGGCAAACCTCTTACAAGTTTGTTATTTACAAGTTCATTCATGGTTTTGAAGTTTATGTGATTCATTCTTTTGTGCCATAGCCAATTAACTTCATTGGAACTATTAGCTAGAAAGCAGGTTGTTTCAGCTGCAGAGTTCCACTCCACAATGTAAACATTCCCTTTTCTAGTTCCTGTCAGTTTAGTGGTTTGGGTTTCAACATCTTTGACTATGCAAGTATCTTGTGTAAAGTCTACAGAGTAGCCTTTGTCACAAAATTGACTTACACTAAGCAAATTATGTTTTAAGCCTTCTATAAAGTAAACATCATTGATCTGAACATTTCCTTTAAGTAGACATCCAGATCCTTTAGCTGTTCCACTGACATTGTCTCCAAAAACAACTTTAGGACCTTTATGATCTTTCACATCTTGTAGTAAGCTTCTGTCTCCAGTCATATGTCTTGCACAACCACTGTCTATGTACCAAATCTCTTTTGGTGGTTGTAACATGTCCCTGCAAAATAGAATAAGTTATTTAGAAATCCAATGCTTTGGATTTCCTCCAGTGTTACTCTTTGCAATCCAAACCTTTTTGGGAGCTGTAGAGTTGTTAATTCTACAGGTCTTGCTTGATCCTCCTCTTTGTGTGTTTGAAGAGGGAGACATATCTGACATATTTCCATTCCAAATCTATCAAAGTTGAGTCTTTTTTCCATATTCAGTTTATGATAGATTTCTTCTTCTGGCAGTAGGATTGACTCTGCAGTTTGTTTCAGAGTTATGTTTTGAAACATATTTGAGACATCATCTTCAGAGTCATCCATGATCTCCTTGATTTTTTGTTGACTTCTTGGTGACAATTCTTTGAATGAATTCAAGAATTTCAAATCTTCTGGCTTTAGAGTTGAATCTACAGTTTCTTCATGGGTTATTTCCTTGATGAACTTTCTCTCAGGTCTTGGAATTGACTTTTGTAAATATTTCACCCAGACACAAGGGTTTTATCCTATTCCTGTCAAATCCTTTGAATGTCTTTGCTCAGACAACATCTTTTTTAGTTGTTAGGATGATTTTCCAAAACAATCCAGCTTCTTTTGAGAATAAGCATTATGTTCTTCAAGTTCAGCTATCATTAGTTCTTGATATCAGATTTTCTCTTTCAATTCAGCACAGTCTGCAGCTCTACAACTTGCTTCATTGAAAAGTTCTTCATTGTCTTCTTTTAGACAAATGTAACCTTCCTTCAGTTCTTGTAGAATCTGCAGTTGTTTCTCAGCATCTTCCACTCCAGCTAACAAAGCTTTCATTTGTTCTTTCTTGAAATGACTATCTGTTCTAAGATCTTCATT
>JAPKLX010000072.1:1699-104326 GCA_026898415.1 Leonotis leonurus
ACTCTACCATAGCCTTATATCTACATAAGGTCATTAATCCACATATATAACGATTTGCTATTAATACATAGTTAGCGACGTCGGCTCCTTCCATAAATTTTGAAATTCTAGTTTCAAAATTCGAATACAGGTTCATAAAATTTAAGAGGTTCGCCATTTTTTTTTTTGAATTAAAAAGGCGGGGCATTACACCGAATGCTCACCCGTACCTTCGTCCTGCTAAATGTGACCATATTTCTTTTTTGGGCCGTCGCATGAAAAGTGAAAACTTTTCTGAAAAAGAAAAAAAATTTACCTTTAAAATACATATTTCCTATTTTTTTAAAACATTACACTTTACTTTCTTAATCTCATTATCGGAGCCTTTCTGACCGCATTTAGCAGGACGACTTTTACCACTAAATTTTAATATATTATATTTAAAATACAATTTTTAAATTAAGTACATGTTCACTAACATATAAAAATTATTTTATGGAATAACTACAATAGTAAATGCATTTCATATATATATTTCAAGGTATGGAATTTATATTAGTTTAAACTACTCACGTTTTTAGTGATATTGGAGCAGTTATTTGAAATAAATTGTGGGTGGTAATTAGATATTTAAAAATTGTTTCATATATATATATTTTCTTCAAAAAGTTCTAGAATCGATTAAAAAAACTAGAAGAGAAATTATGTATGAGATTAGTGATATTGTTGAATTTCCGTTATTTCGAACTTTCACTATTATTATGATGAAAAAGATTTCGATAATGTAAATTTTTATATATATTCTATTCATATATATTTTATTTATTTACTACATATGTTCCAATAAGTTTGGCACAAGTTATTATTTTAATACATTCAAATAAATATAAATTGTGTCATATTTATTAGGACGAATGGAGTATTATAAATTATTTTCTCTCTAATAATCTTGCTTTCTAGTATTGTTGGCATGGTAATCTGATTTCTTAAACTTTTAGGTATATATATACATATTATTATCATACTAGAACATCATAATTGAGTCGATAAATTTTCATAAATATGAAGAAATTTTTACTTTAAATATAAAAAAAAATATTGTTCTTACATATAAAGAAAATTAATCAAAATTTTTATTTTCTTTTAATTATAAATCAATTTCTAATACATTGATTCAAGATATATATAAGGGTAATGATTTTAAAATACACGAACTTTTGACGTTTTATTAATTTTAACACGAACTTTAAAATATTATTTTTTAAATACATGACCTTTAGTATTTAATTGATTTTTGACATAGAGTCAAACTTTAGACAAAATTGAATCTGACATGTCATGACTTATCTGATGTGGACTTACGAGTCATTCAATAAAAATGGTATGACATCGTTTTGACTTTCTCACAGGTTGGATACATTAAACTTATCTGATACTCACTTTTCGACACAGTGAAGAAGAAGGAGCTGAATTAATTAATAGCTTCTTAAATTGGTTCTTGTGCAGAGATTTCAAATCATAGATCTCCCCCAAATTCTATTTCGGTCTACCTCTCCAGCTCCTCGAAGCTTGCTACATAATTCTCGTAGCATCAGTTCTCGACAGCCCTGCCGTCACATCCAAAATTCCATATCAAGGGATCAAATTCAGCAATTTAAAACCAGACACGAGAAGATCGGTGATGGATATGAAATCGAAGAGAATCGAGGTTAAAGCTATGCTATCACGTTCAATCAAAGTCATAGAGTTGAGATCGAGCTCCTTAGGGCGGAGTTACAGCTGCCAAGGTAGGTAGTGTGGTCGCACACATTGGGAATCCTCTCAAATATGATTACCTACGAGCTCTCTTCGGGAAAGCGTGGAGGACACCAAGGAGCTGCAGAAGAAGGGGTTTCTAATGAATAAGTTTCAGAATCATCAGCTGCTAGTGGATAGAATCAGAGGCATCAACACATTTGGAATGGATAACTTTGAGAAAGTCAAAACGACGACGTACCAATCTTACCTGTATGACTCGTAAGTCCACATTAGATAAGTCGTGATAGGTCAGATTCGATTTTTTCTAAAGTTGACTCTATGTCAAAAATCGATTAAGTACTAAAGATCATGTATTTAAAAATATGTTTTAAAGTTCGTGTTAAAATTAATAAAATATCAAAAGTTCGTGTATTTTAAAATTATTACCTCTATATATAATGATACTACTATATTTTAAAGATTTTATCACATTAGATTTGCATATTAATATACATACATATAAATGTTTAAAAGTTTACTTAATTGTTATTATTATTTTGAGATATTAAAACATAGGATAAATGTCTCTAAGGTCCACCTGGGTGAACTTGTAGTCAAAAAAAACCACCATTTTTTCTCATTGTCAAGTAGGTCCATTCTAATACACTTTTGTTCAATTAAACCCAAAATATTGATGTGGTTTCACGTTTTTAACCTTAGTTGCAGAAAATCATCTGCGAATGAAATTTTGCATGATTCGCCGTCCATTATTCCTTTTTTTCAGAAATTTCTTCTTCTATATTTGATCGTTTGATGCTGGGTTGATTGTTACTACATTTTTCAGATTCAATTGCCTATTTTTTCTGTTCTAATTTTTGTTTTTTTGTATCGACGGTTTCATCGTCGGTTCTTCTTTGTTCTGATTTTTTCTGATTTTTCTGTTTTCATCGTCGGTTCTTCTTTGTTCTGATTTTTTGTTTCCTAATGGATTGCAGTTTCTCATTGTTGATTAAGTATAGAGAGGAGACGTTGGTTGTCAATAATTCACAAGTTTCAAGTTTCAATGATCTGATTTCCGCTGTTTTATCGAATTGGTGTGATATCAACGTTGGTTTCTTTTGTATATGTTGCTGGTTTACTTTTTACTCACTGATGGTTTAGTTATCTTCAGTTGATGGTTTTTTATTGATTTATGCAGTTTTGAACTTAACTTTATTATTCTATCCAGATTATGCAAAAACCAGAATAAACTAACAAGAGAACCATCAAGATAAATTTTTGAACCATATGCACATAATCTTAAAACCATTAGATTTGTTTTTCATACGAGATGGTTTATTTTTTATATGTTACTGGTTTACTTTGTACTCACTGATGGTTTAGTTATCTTCAGTTGATGGTTGTGTGTTGATTTATGCAGTTTGGAACTTAACTTTATTATTCTATCCAGATTATGCAAAAACTAGAATAAGCTAACAAGAGAACCATCAAGAGGAATTTAGGTTTCTGGTTTCTGGTTTCGCGAGGGTTTTGGCAGAGACGAGCGAGAACCATTACATCAGACATTGTGAACCATAAGAACAGATGTAATGAACCATCAGCACATAAGTAATGAACCATCTAGTTTGAAATCCAAAACCATTACTGTTTTCATTCAGTTGTGAAATATAATCTCCAGCGAGAACTGTTTTCATGGATGTATATATATCTGCCCTTGCACAATCTCCTCCTCTCCTCGCTGCCGTCGACGGCGGAGGTGTTACTATCACTAGCACAGGAAGATTGGATCCTGGCGACGGCGAGGGATGGCAGAGACGAGCGATCGGAAGCGTAGATAAGGAGATACCAGAAGACGAAAATAGTGCAAGAAGCGATCCAGAATTTTTTGAGTGATCTGGGAGTCTCCATGGCTCTTCTAGAGAGTGCGGCTGAGTGAGAGAGAGAGGGGGGGGAAGAAGGAGGGGATAATTGAAGTGGAGAGGCGCGATTTATATGGGTGGTTTTTTGGTCCATCCACTTGTAATTTGGGGCCGCATGATAATAAGTTTTTTTGATGGTTTTTTTTGCCCAATATTTGGTCATAATGGACCGGCCCGTCTTTTCCCCTAAAACATAAGTGTTAAGACTTAATTGTTATCTTATTGTTTCAAAATTACAAGCATAATTAATAGAAAATGCCTCATGAATTTTTAGCTTACCATACATCCTAACAAATTGAGATTTTGATGAAAGAAATCATGGCTTGAGTATACATATGTGAGAAGAGAAGAGAACATAAGATTTATTCCAACATCAATTAATATTAGATTATGATCGTGCATGGCACGAGATGTTATAGTCACGACATAGTTAGGAATTTTAGAATCACTAGACGGAATTTAAAAAAAAAATAGTTAGATTCATCTTCGACATACATATTAATATTCAAAATTCTTATTCAACGAATAAAGTTAAAATAAAATTTTGGTACGATAAGAGCAAGTTTGGTGTATGAGAGGTGGGAGGGGGGAATACAACAAACTCCACTTTTGTTCGGTTACCTTGAACAATAAAATCGAGAGGTCAGCTCTAATCAACTTGCATATATAACAGAATAGTTTCTCTATGTGGGTGAGAGAGAGAGAGAGATTGATCTACTCAAACATATAGTCTCAATACAGGGTGTGATGAACTGTATTCTCAAACAGCTTAGTTGTGATGACACAGATCGTGTGCGGAATCGGTGATTTTTTGGAGCTCTTATACTTAATGTTAGGTATGTTATACTCGTGTTTTACACGAAGTTTCGAGTCTCGTTTCATAGCTTTAGGTTTATTTTATTTTGTATTTTGGTTCGTTTTTACGCCGGAATTCTGTAATTGCATGTAGGTTGTTTGGTGTGGAAATTGGCGCAAAATGGAGTTATAATGATGAATCTTAGATAGAATAAGATTAAAATTCATCTCGAGAGGAGTATGTAGCCGCAAACAGATCCAAAATCGAAGTTCAAACAATAGAGAATGGGCCGAAACAAAATCGCTGCGCGCGAGGGCCAGCGGCCGCTAGACCCCAGCGCCGGTTGGGCGCGTTCCTCGGCCAAGTCAGAACCTCGACTCCAGTGGCAGCTGGATCCCAGCGACCGCTAGGCGCAATGTTTGGACGCGAATTTTGTTATTTAAATCCGTTTTTAGACGTTTTCTTTCATCCACCTTTCATATTTTCTCTTCCGAAAAACTCTAGAACACGTTTTTGAGTTGATTCTTTTGTAATTTCGCATTGGGATGAAGAATTGAGGGCGAGTTTGACGCTCAATCCAAGATTCTATCTTAGTAAGTTTTATTTAATTCATATCTTTGATTGCCTTATTATGGATTGAATTATCATTCTCCACCTAGGGTTTAGAAATTCTTGATTATTTATTGATTGTTCTGGATTCATGCTTCGTGATTTAACTTATGCTTATTTAATTAAGACGATTGGCCCCCACTTTTAATTATTTTTGTTTTGGTTAAGATCGAGAGACAATTCCAATAGAGGGGTTAAATCATTAATAATTTTAAATCGGAGACGTATGAATTATATTCGCTATTTATTTGTGATTTTCCTATCATGTGATTCGAATACGTAAGTTAGAATTGCGGCTTAATTATCGAATAAGTAAGTTAGTAAATAAGAAACTTTAGGAAATCATTAATTAACTTCGAATCATTGTTCTTAATTTAGGAATTCTTCTTAAGGTAATCTAATACGTGAGTCGTGATTACTGTCTAATTAAGAATACATAAGTAATTAACTAGACTATCTATTAAGAAGCCCTTAATGAACGAAAAATAGCATGAATTTAGGAGCATGATTTAATTGATTTTGGATTTTCTTAACTCTAGGCCCTTGAATCCGGAATCCCACATTTTTAGTATTTTGTTTATTTATTCATTTCTTGTTTTTTCATGCTTATTATTGATTAGAGTGTTTAGGATTTCTATTTATTTGTTCTTGATAACACTTAGGATTAGAATCGTCCTGCTAAGCTTTCCGTTGAGATTCAACAGGGGTTTAACTTTCCACATGTAATTGACCTCGTGTATTTGCGAGAGACTAGAGTGTACACATTTTAGGTCAAACACTTAGAAAAATATTTATTTAATTAGTCGAGTCTTCTTTAGACAGAATGATTGACTCACAAATGCATTTCTCGTTTCTCTTTACAGATAATCTCGTTAGTGATAAATGAATAGGTCAATGCAATATAAATAAATACAGAATGTAAAGAACACCTATATTTAATGTGATTTGGGAAACTCCTTACGTCCACGATCGATTAATACTAGATCGATGAACCTATTAACCTTCGATCTCTAACTTGTTTATCCTCGTTGAGTACGAGTTCAAACTCTCTTATTTGTATTTGTTGTACAAGATTATACCTCTCTTATTTATTCTCGTTGAGTACGAGTTACTTTTGTAGTTTATAGAGTTGTCTTCCTCATTTCTTCTCTATTCTAGAGCTTAGAACATGAATGAATATGGAGGAATATCTAGAACTAATGACTTGAAGGTTCTAAACAAAAGTCTAGTTCTTGATGGATTTGTCTCCAAAATATAGTGAATTCTCTCTAAATAATCAGCACTAAAGTGTATATATAATTTAATCAAGTGTTGATGATCTATGGAAATCTAGAGAATTTTTTGTAGCATTTAGCTCTCTTCTCTGGGTTGAATGAACATCAATTCTGGAGAAGGGCATGAAATATTTATAGTATTCACATTTGAAAACTAGTCGTTGCACCTGCATTTAATGCAAATATGACCGTTGGTGCTGACTGTACTTCTAGATGTTGGAGTTTGTCCTACGTTTCATATGACATGTCACCTGACGTGGCATGTTAGAGGGTGGGTTGTGATCTATTTAGGAAGATCATTAGCTTCCTTCAATCTGTATATGAATAGTTCACTAGTCACAAAGATCAAGTCATCTCTTGATTTATGTTTTGAGTTGTCTCCTGATGATCTACTCTCTTGACAGGTCATATGTTCCTCTTGGTCTACTCTCTTTCAAGTTGCTTGATCAATTTTCTCTCTATCAATCTGTCCATGTCGATATGCTCATCCAACAGGTCTAGTCTTGTGCAATTCTGTTGATGCAACACTTAGTCTAGAAATCAGATTGATCATATGACCAAACCAATAAAACAATTTGTCCTTACACTTTGATCAATCTGCTACAAACATTAAGGTCGATCATAGGGACAAATCGTAAATTTGATATGTCTTTACATGTTGATCTCAATTCTAACACTTAGACTAAAATAAGATTCCAGATCGTTAACATGATTTGTCATTACATTGTAAATGATATGCTACTAAAAACAAAGATGATCTCTATGGACCGGATCGATACTTATCGATATGTCCTTACACATTAGATCAATTTGTAAGTCTAACACTTAGTCTAGACATATATAAACTACACATATCATTCTCATATGGACCAGATCATTTACTTGATATACTCGTTAACATTGAGTCGATTTGTAACAAATAAAGCATAGTAAAGCTAAGCATCAATATAATAATTAGATATAAGCACATATAATTTCTATAGTATCATCAAAACATGTGATAATTTTAACAACATCAAAAAGTTTCTCAACATAAACAAAATGAATAATAAAGAAATAGACAAAAGTTTCCCACCCCAACAATTAGCTTATTTGACAGTATATAAATGATACCTAATTGTGGCGGGCAAAATTTAATTTGCATGTGACTGAAGTGACATGTAATGTAAATAATTATTAAATTTTAACAATTAATTACTAATTTTTATTTTTCAATTCTAATTTATTAATTAGATTATAATTATAATGAGCGATTCTAATATACTTTCATCAATTAGCTGTATTTGATAGTAATATTAAATGTTGAGACTGCAAGTCTTGAAATATAGTATTTTTCAGTTAAAAGTTGTTATAGAATGTTACCTGATTATCTTTTAGAAAATTACACAAATTCAGATATTCATATTTTACAAATTCATAATAAATAAATTAATTAAATACATGAAGAAATAGAAAAGGTAGAAGCAACAAAAACTTGATAGGCCATGCAAGAAGACACGCAATCAAGATTCAAGAGAAACCCTAAATTAGAAATACTTGAAAGTTGAAACAGAGTCCAAATCTTTGGGATTTTAATTGGAATATTTGGAAGCTACGAAAGTTGTCGTTTTGTTCGCGCAAAGGGTTTTTGTAGGGTTTCACTCATCGTCTATTTCTCCCTCAAAGAAAGATATAGATAAGAGAAACCCTCTTCACTATACATTTTCTTTTCTTTCATTATTTGCGGACTAAGAAACATGGGTTCTTTAATAAATGAAGAAACAGAGAAAAGATTGTTTGAGCAGAAGGAAATTGAAGAAGGAGAAAATGATCAAGAACCCATTTTGATGGAGCAACCACAGAGATTTTGCATGTTTCCTATCAAGTACCCACAGCTTTGGGAGATGTACAAGAAGGCGGAAGCCAGTTTTTGGACCGGTAGTGTGTGTTATATACACAATTGTGATCTTGGTTAATTTTCATTTTCATAATAGTGTTTAAATTTGGCGTGTTTTATCCAATTATTAAATTTGTCATGCCTTGATACCATGGTACTTTTGTGGATTGTTTTGTATGAATGAAGGAATGATATTGTGTTGTTATATATTAGATTAGATGGTGTTATTGTTGGATGAGTGATTGATAATTTGTTCCAAGATTGATATTTTCAAGACTCATGTGTAAAAGGGTTCAATGATGAGTAGTTGAACTCAATTTTGAAGCTGCACTCTTTCCCTCCTCTGTTTTTTCTAGTCATATAATATGCACAATTGTTTTTCCAAATTATGCTATACTTGTGTTTGACACATAATTTTGGTTTTTCAGCTGAGGAGGTTGATCTCTCACAAGATGTGCAGCAGTGGGAAGCTCTATCTCAACAAGAGCAGCACTTCATAAGTCATGTGCTGGCATTCTTTGCTGCCTCAGATGGGATTGTTTTGGAAAACTTGGCCGCTCGTTTCTTGAACGATGTTCAGATTGCAGAGGTGATGAACAATTATGTGAATACTATCTGTAGAAGAATCTTGGTACTAAGGCGAAGATACCTATGTTTTGTGTCTGATTATGGAATTGTTAGCAGTTTCAATGATTGATGCAGAGTTACCTTCTTTTGTACTGGAAGATGAGGAATTTTTTGTTGGATATTTTTCATTTGTCATATTTTATTCTATGACACTTGTTTCTCTTGGCATGATTTTGATACTAATTGCCATCTATTTAATCCTGTTTTTATAACTTCACACTATCGATGAAAACATGTTCTTCTCTATCAAAATGTGGTTTTGTACTATCATTCTACTTGCTGAGGAAAGTATATTTTGATTTGAGTTTTATCTATATCTTAGATGGCTAATATATTGACTCTTTGGATTGTTATAGGCTCGGGCCTTTTATGGGTTTCAAACTGCTATGGAGAATATTCATTCGGGTATAGATCCTTAAGCGTTGTTTGGTATTTTTGCAGCTTTTCTTGCTCCACAAAGCTAACTCTTGACTTCCTTCCCATTTTCTATAGAGATGTATAGCTTGCTTTTGGAAACATATATCAAAGACTCGGACGAGAGGAACAGATTGTTTAATGCAGTGGAAAATATTCCTTGCATAGCCCTAAAAGCCAAGTGGGCTTTGAATTGGATTAAGAGGTATAATTACTGTTTGAGTCTAATTTTTCAAGTAATTTGATAAATAATGGAATTGGATCGTGGAGTAGGCCTCGCTAACATTTCTTATCAGTTATTGCTAATGTACAGAATAACAGAATATTTACGAGTGATTTAGGAATACATTGAGTATCAGTGAGTGGAAATCAAGTTTCATTCTGCTTCTGCATCAATGCGTCTTACATTTGTCTTCACTTTTGATGGCTATATATCACAATACATACCTATGCCAAAACATAAATGTGCAGCACAAGCTCGTTTGCTGAGAGACTCGTTGCTTTTGCTTGTGTTGAAGGCATTTTCTTCTCCGGAAGGTATACATACCCCACCTAGTTCCCATTTTCCATCCATTTATTTTACCTTATAATGATGTCGTTGCCTTTTATTCCCAGCTTCTGCTCGATCTTTTGGCTTAAAAAGAGGGGATTGATGCCTGGCTTGACATTCTCCAATGAACTTATCTCTAGAGACGAAGGTCTCCACTGTGACTTCGCATGTCTCCTATATAGGTAAGCTACCCTTTACTGCTCCAATATTCGCTACTAAAGGCTATGAAAATGAAGGAGTTATTTAATAATCCCTTACAATTCTGCAGTTTACTCCGAAAGCAACTGAGTTTGCAAAGACTTCTTCTTATCGTGCAAGAAGCCGTTGAAATTGAGATTGAATTTGTTTGTGATGCCCTCCCTTGCGCTCTCATCGGCATGAACTCTGCATTGATGAGCCAGTACATCAAGTTCGTTGCTGATCGACTACTGGTACCTCTCTCTCTCTCTCTCTCTCTCTCTCGCTCTCTGTGGGATCGAACGCTTCACTACTCATGTTTTATTTTGTCCCAGATTTCTTTAGGGTGTCCGAAGGCATACAACGTTGAGAACCCTTTTGACTGGATGGAGTTCATATCCTTACAGTAAGTACATACAAAGAAAACCAAGATCATGGTAATACAATCTTTTAATCCGTGCTGAAGCAAGATTGTTGTTGTCGATATGCACAGAGGAAAAGCCAACTTCTTCGAGAGGAGGGTGGGCGATTATCAGAAGGCGTCCGTCATGTCAAGTTTGCAAGAAGGGTCCAAAAATTTCGAGTTCAAGATGGACGAGGATTTCTAGAAGAGGGATGAGGGGTTCCAGAAGTCTTAGCATGTCTGTCTGTCTCCCTTCTTCCTATTGCAAGCTAGGTACTTGATTTTGAATGAGAGCATTCTGTATTCTTACGAACATATGAGTGTAGTTAGTATATATGTATATGTCTAATAAATAACAAGAGCAATATATAGTCATCATCAGCTGAGAGAACCATAGAGTATGGAGCAATGCAAATGAATTTCTTTCTTCAATTTATTCTGATTTGATTTCGTATTGAAGTAGAGAAGAGAGCTTCCACGAGAACGTGGACAAAATAACACCATTCTGATTAGGGTTCTAAACGAACAGATTTACAGGCAAGCTATTCGATGGCAAACGAGCCGAGTTCAAGTCCGATTTTGAGCTCTATACTTTTATTGAGCCGAGCTTGAGCTAGATGATGTTCAGTTGGCTGAGTTTGCGAGCATGTTCGAGTTTGTTTGTTCACGAACATGTTATTCAACCTGTTCGCGAGTTTTCATGCATTCAGTCGAGGCTCAAGCAAAAATAACTAATTTGTAAAATAAATAAAAAAATATGAAAATATTTTATCTTTAAAATACATCATTTTTAATTTTTTTTTAAAACACAATACTTACTTTCTTAGTCTGGATCCCTTGTGATTTGTGGCCGGATTTAGCATTACGGAAGGAGTAGTAATTGAAACATTTCGGAACTAGTGTTAATTTTTTATAAATTCAAATGATCATTATATTTTTCCCGCAATTACCTTTCAAGAATATCAAATGTGTGTATGTATATATATATATATGCGTGTGTGTGTTATAATTAAAACTGGTTATAAACTTTTGAACAGAAATTGCCACTTGAAAATGGGAATGTTGTGATAGAGTTGTCTCAGTTAGTCGCATCACTTTAAAGTTGGATAATAACGCTCCCACTTCTTTTCTTTGAATTATTGCAATTGATCAACATTTATCACTTGCAAGAAATAATTTTTCCTATCTTTATGCAGATCATGACTACCACCAATCTTGAAATTATTATCAATTTTCTACACCTTTCTTCATTTTCAATGTTTTCTTGATCATGTGTTGAATTTTTAGGCCTTATTCCAATGGCAGAAACAATTGTTGTCCCAATGTTGTCAACACAGCCTGACACTTGTGCTGTTGTGATTGGCCAACAAACCATGTTTTTTGTCCCTAATTAGGTTATGCCCTAAAACTCAAAGAGGGCCTCAAACTTGTCCTAAGCACACAGATATTTTATTTGTGTGACCTTATATTAGCTGGATAAAACTAGTACAATTTTCTTAGGTCCACTCCTTTATCCTCTTGTGTAGATGTTGGTAAAGAAAATCTTATCTTTAATTCTTTTTCATTAACTTAAGATAAGATAATGAGAAGTTCAATATAAAGAGGATGATAATATCTTCTCTTTGCCCCTCCTTTGAATGACAGTAGGGGACATATTTAGAACTTGATTTGATTGTCATACCATTATATGATTCATTAATTCTTATTTCTAAATTTTCATACTTTTGCGATCGATAAGTAATTGTTTTCAACGAGCACTACAATCAGGGACGTAGCCAGACTTTTGTCTTAGAGGCCAAAAGTAATTTTATTTATATAAATAATTAAGCAAAACAACTTGGGTTTCCCACTTACCAAATTAAGATCATCCATGTCACACTTAAACCCTTTTAAGTAGTATGTTTGCATAATAGGGCTAGATTGATTCAACCTTTCAAAAGAGAAAAAAGAAAAACACTAAAATAAAATAATTTTAATATGTTCTTGAAAAAGTCAAGCAAGGTGGCAAAGAAAAATAATGGACCCTTAATTACCCTTTGGAGAGACAAATGATATAACTAATATATAGGTTCATGTTCATTGGTTTAGGTCGTCTCTAGGAAGCTCCATGCACTATATATATATATATATGTATATATTATCGACATATATAGACCAATGTAAATGGGGGAAAAGATTGTTTTCTTTGTTGAATAAGATGGGTCTCGAATTGGCATACCTAAAAAACACATTATATCACACACACACGGTTGGCAAAAATATGCAATGATAAGTTGTAGTTAATGTGGATTTAGATAGGGTTATTGCACGTGATGTTTGTGGACTTTTAGGGCACACATTGTCCCTACAATGTAATCTACGTGCGAACATGTATGGAGTTCGAGTCCTATAAATCCTTGAGCTTGAATGAATGAATTAGGGTTTAATCTGAGATTCGAGTATCGATCAATCGTTCGAGGCCGAGAAGGTGAAGCATGGGAAAGAGGTATGAGAAATGGAGGAGAGTGGTGAAGCAAGTGAGAGGAAAGCTCTACATTATCAGAGTTTGCATAACTATGCTTCTTTGTTGGGACGACAAGTACTATTCTTAACCTAGCTAGCTATAGTAATTAGTTTAACCTTATTTCTTTTCTTTCTTTTTTTTTTCTTTTCTTCTGCTAAGTGTAATAATAGGACTTGATCGTAGCTTGCTCTGGTTTGTAGATGCAGCTGGGCTCTTCAAATGTAAATTAGTAGTTAATTTTGAGATCATTTAGAGCTTCATTACAAACAAACAAAAAACACTCTGTAATGACGATAATATTGATGATAATAATTTTTTTATCACTATAGGTATATGTATTGTGATAATAAATCTTTTTATCGATATTTTAATAGCGACAAAGTTTAGTGTTTGTGAATATTTATTGTCACATGCACAAAATGTAAGATGCATGAATGGAATATTGTACGTACAGTTAAAAGTTTAAAGCTTAAATTATAACAAGCGCCTGCTGATTTTATTTACGTGTATATTTATTTATTAATTAATGTATATAGCGGTGGTAGTTTGTGCATGTCTAATAATGCACTATTGATTTAATCAGCATATATCACTTAACAATTACTAAATATTTATTATTTGTAGTAAATGTACGTGTGTTAGACTAGTGATAGAATGTTAATGTTCAAATTTAAAAAATTTGGATTCGAATCATCCTTGGTGCAATCTTTAAAATTTAATGTAACTATTAATTTTGAGAAGAATATATGTATTTTTAAGTACTAGTGTATAACCCGTCGAAAATCGACGGGAAATTATTTTACATTATGATTTATAAATATAAATTTTAAAATAATATACATTGATGAATCACAAAAAAAAAAATATTATTAAAAATGCAATAATCTGTTTAAAAGTAATATAAATTGATAAGTAATTTATCGTATATATAATGTATTGGTAAAAATTACATTACATTAAAATAATATATGTATTTTTAAGTATTTGGCATATGTGCATATAGTGAGTACTACCATATACCATATATTATATATATTAAATGGGATTTAGTATCCAACGCTCTATGTTTTAAAATTAACTTTTAATAGTATGTTTTTTTCGTCAATTTTAATTTTATATATTTTAGTTTATCCTATTTAAATAGAATATATAATTATTTTTAACATTTAATACTACTTTTAGACTATTTTTAAAATTTGATGTATACATATAAGGTATATAATTTTTATTTTGTTTTAAATAAATATTTATGATTTATTATATTATAATAAATATTAATTATGATATGTTATATTACAAAAAAAATGATAATATGATTGAGGAAATTATAGGATAAGACAAGGACGTGCAGCACAGTACACTTCTAATACTCAATCTCACTATCATGCACAATACTACAAGAAAAGAACACACACACTAACTTCCAATCTCATCCTGAAAATCAGCTTATATTTATGGAGAAATCCCATTTCCTGCTACACACAGACAAGCCAATAAGCATATATTTGATTAAAAATTCAAGAAACTGATGGCTCTGCTCGTTCATCTTTTCCAAACAGTGGGTCCCTTTCTTTAGTTGGCATCACAAATCACAAGCTCATAACCATTGCCAACACACACTTATGTGTTATGTGTGTGTGCATTCATATATAAATAGCACCCATGTTCATATCTTAGCCATGTATACTACATACAAGTATATTGTTTCTTTTCTTTCTTTTTGAAGAAAGAAGTGACTAGAGGTTTGAAAAATCTGGAAGAGGATGGGCTCGAGTCGAGTGAAGAAGGTTCGATCGTGGCAGAAGTATACACGTTGTGTTCAAGAGCAGCGGACACGTCTCTACATTGTGTGGAGGTGCTCTGTGATTCTCTTGAGATGGAGATTTGAAGGAGTTGGTGTTGATGATGATTGTGATTGAAGTCTTGCAGAAAAATTGGTCCCAACACCAACATGTGTTGTTTGAGATGATTGTTAGTGTGGAAAGTGAGAGCTTAGAACAAAGGCAGATTCTTAGTTGTCTTATTGTTTTGTGTTCTTTATTTTGTGGAGAATCTCTCTCTCTCTCTCTCTCTCCATTTCTTGATGATCTTTGAGTAGTTAAATATGGATGTAAATTCTGCACTGAATAAACAGAACAAATTTAGATAATGGTTTCTTGAGATGAATAATATTTCATCATGTAGCGACTTCAGTTAGAAATATACATACAAGCATAAAAGCAAGAAGCTCAACTAATAAAAGCTACAGCAAACTACAACACTTGATAGATTTTATTGCAAACTGCAAAATTTTGGGTCTACATATAAAGAATATAGCTATTGCACAAGCTGGAGTTTTTCTTGCCTTGGCCAGAATCACAGCAAACCCCTCTCATTATGAGTTTCCCTATCACCGAACCACCTTCACCGTATTGGTGTAGTCGTCGCCCGCTTTTTTCAGGCTCAGCCCCTTGTTGAACTGTGATCCCTGTGTGCACAGATCAAGTATGTGTCTGAGAGAGAGAGAGTTTTCTATATATGTAGCATATACAACAATATAAGTGCAGTGGGAGAATCAAGATCACCAAACTATAGAAGCAGATACTAGCTAGCATTACATATATATTAACAACAGTTATTTAAGTTTTTCGAGGAGATTGCTTACTCCCTTCTGCGCCGCTGTAAGCTTTCGGATTGAAGGGGCTCGTGCTACTGATGATGCAGCTGCAGCTGCTGCTACGCGTATCCTGCAGCACAGAAGAATGTCATTACTATATACGCGTGTGTGTGTGTGTGTCACATCTTTAATTGCTATGAAAACAAACCAAATCTTCGATTCTCAAGTTACCTTTTGTGGACATCGACATACTCATCTGTCTCATCAACAATTTCCTCCTGCATCATGCAAGATAAAGCCATAAACAATCTCAATTAATTGCAGTTAGAAGGCAATGTGCAGAGGTGATGGAGTTGATAACAGGTGGGGTTCTTTACCTGTAGAAGTTCTTCGAAAACATCTTCTAAGGTGATGATCCCAATAACCTCACCATCGTCGCATTCTTCTGGTGTAACCAACCCGCTCACAACTGCATCACTGTATATGAGGCTAGTTTTGGAAGGTGGCCTTGAAACCTTTTCAATGTCGACAACAACGACATTCTCTGTCTTGTCTCCTTTCTTTGCTAGCAAAGGAGTAGTTACATCTGAATCCCCGTTTGTAGCCTCATTCTCTTCGGCCTTCTCTAAAATAGACGGAGGCCTTTTGTTATCGCCTCTGGGCTTCACAACAGCTGCCATGTGGCTGCTACCCTTTTGAAACTCATTGAGTATGTCGTAGAGGGGCATATCTGCAGGAACACTGCAAAGCAACGGAACCCATAGCTGAATAATATACGATCAGAGAATTTTTTTAGGTACGGAAATATGTCACCATACCGAGGAATTCTTCGAATAGAAACAGCACTAACAGGGGTCTCTGTTTCTGCTCTCACCGTGAGAAGACTTTTTACCTAATTATCGTTATGCATGTAAGAGTCGCGCATTGAGGATAAGGAATTAGTGAAGTTACTATATTCAGAATCTTACAAGTAAGAGTCCGATAATGTTCTTTGGATTTCCAGAATAGACAGGAACACGGCTATGACCACGAGCTAGAACCTTACCAATCGCTTCCCTAAGAATGTGCAAATAAATTGTATGTGATTTCTCTTAAATCAGTTGATCAATTTAGGTAGAAGTGAACACGGACGTATAGACTCGATTTGTGTAATGTCATACTCTTCAAAGAAAGAAGAGTTCTTACCAGTCTAGCTTTGAATTAACATCCAGCGAAAATGTGGACTCGATTGGTGTCATGGCCTCCTCAGCGGTCTGGTCGGAGTTGCAGGTAAATAATAATAATAAGAGCAACGTAAAATTAGACAAAGATGTTTTCATAGCATTACACAATTGAGATTATTATGATCTAAAAGCTATCTTGATCTACAATATAGAACTAGTGAAAGAATATTAGGTAAAAGTTGAATTAGCCAAGAATAGCAGCACACTTAGGAATTTAAAGCATTTAAAGTTCTAAAGAGATGATAATGAACATTTCTGATACTCCTAGAATCAAAGGTGCCAAAATAGTTATTGATGGTCTTATTAATCTTGGGTGGAAGGAAATGGGAAGCTGTGAAGAAGAAACAGCAATCCCAAGTTTCGAGTGTGAAAGTTTGTGAACTTCGAGAGGAAGTAACACAGTGTTTCTTAGTGAAATGGAATGTCATGCAAGGCTGCTAACACCATACCTTCTCAGTCAGATCTAATGCTCCACTAATAATTGTTGTCTCATCATGCGTTAGTTCGCCGCCTTTTCCAGCCTAAGAAAAGGAAAAATTAATGTCAATACCTGGCAGTCTTATAGAAATCAAAAGGTAAATCTGAAATAAAAAATAAATAAAAGACTCTTGCAACTTGCACGTGTTTTATACCTCCTGGCTGTGGATAGAAACAAGAGCCTTCAGCTGAGCTCGTCTAAATAACGCTTCATTGTGTCCCAGAACCCAATCCAGCATCTGAACTCATTGAACAATCAAATTACAAGATTCAGAACCAGTCCAAGTTCAAACTTCAGCATTTAAAGGGTAGGATGAATCTAAATATTTTGTTCGTAAATTTTGTCTCACAGGAGTATGCAATAATGCAAACAACACCTTCTAAAATTAAAATGCACAATACACAAAATGTTCTTATGTAACCCGAAATATAGGTCTCAGTAAAGAAAATGACAATAAGATACATGGCAATCATAGAGGGCTAAACTTGACAAATGTATCATACTGGCAATCACAGATTACCTTGCCAATTGGAAAAGCAATTGGGTAGCAAATGATCATCAGGAAACGAACAAGCCACACACAATTAGCTCCCACTGCGAGCCCATATCTAGTGCATATTGCTTGAGGGATGACCTGAAAAATATAATTTAAAACTTTAGGAGAACGAATACAGAAAGTTAGGGGCAGGGAACACAAAAGAGTAAAGAGAATACCTCTCCAAATGCTAAGACGAATGTTACTGATAATATAATGGCAACATATTGATTGAAGATCTTATCTAGGTATAGCGGAAGGGCCTGCAAGTTGCAAATACGAACTAATTAGTACAAGAATACGCAGCTTTTGTTAATTTTTGGGTTTTTTAATGACTGAGAAATACTTTAGAACACAAATAAAAGGACAATCTAGTACCTCCATTGAAGCAGCATTACACAAAAGCAATGTCACAAGAAGCTGGTGCTGCTTCTGTACCACCGGAAATATCGTAGCTGAAGACAATTAACTCAAGATCAGAGGAAGAGAGAGACAGAGCTCCTTCAAAAGTGCTTTACTATGTCAACTGATGAAGTCTAACCCGACCACCACAATCATGTTCACAAAATTCCACAGCGGCTGATGTATTTTCTAGAACTGCAATCCTAAATATTAAAAATTATACCAACATTTCCTAGGCTTGCAAAGCATCAGTCAAGAAAATTGATTGTTTATCATTAAACTCCATCTGGACCATCTCTATCATACTGACAGCCCAAATTTATTGTTCAACTAATAAGTAATAATGATAAAGCATTATCAGAGCTTTTAAGAACAAAAATGACAGCAATTATGTACATCTAATGAAGAAGACCGGAGTGACTCCGCTATCACAAAAACTCCATCTTTATCAAGTTATCATCAGAAACACAAACCTATTCCAAGCTTCCAATAATCCCTATGCAAACCTAAAATTATTCTAGTCTAAGTATACAAGACAGAAGTAGAACCCCTGAAGTTGACTTTTAACCAGCAAAACATATCAGCCTAAACCATCAAATTCAATCTAAAATATTGACATTTGAACAAATCCAATCTATTCCTTCCCTAAGAAGATTATCACTATCTACAGAATTAACTGTAGCAATAAAATCTATAGTGAAGAACAGCATCTAAAAGACAGCTCCCAAGTACTTTTAACTGAAAAACTCCATCTTTATCCAATAATTCACCATAAACTCACACCTAAGGAAACATACAAAAGCCACATCTTTCCTCATCAGTTCTAGCAAAACCACCAATCTACCAGTAGTCGGTAGAGCTACAAATTCTCATCATTCCTGATAACTAAACCATCAGAATCCTAATCCTAAGCACCCTCACCTAGCTACAATTCCAATCACCTCAAATAACAAGAAATCGAAAACAACCAAAGTCAAATCCAACCACAACCATCACAGAATCAACCATGGCAACCGAAAACACAACAAATGAAAACAGAGAGGTCAACAATAACCCAGAAACAAGATCAACAATTCCCGGTAGATAAATAGGATAAGATTTGCAAACCAGCTTGTTTCTTCTCGGTGGGAGTGCCGCTGCGCTGGAGGATCTCGAGCTCGACGAGGCCCAACGACATGAGGCCCAGGGTGAGGCCCGACATAATTCCCGCGAACAGCACGAGGAAGCAAGATATTCCCGCATACACGTACCACCATACGGTGCCGAACTCTATCTCCGATCCTAACAATCCGCCTCCGCCGCCGTTCCGGAACGCTATAGACAGCAGCGCCGCCGCATTTACAAAGTGCATAATTCTTTCTTCTCACCCAACTCCGACTCCAATTCCGGTAATCGCGTGGCAGCAGAGTGAATATCCGCTCTGAAGCGCTGCGTGAGAGAGAGAATAGGTAGGTGGGTGGGATTTGTACTGTGTGACAGAAATGATTCAATATATATTACTACAACAAATTGGGTCAGTTGTAAATTGAATTATTACATAGTGATAACATAATTACTTTATTTGGACATACTAAAAATTGAAAGGTTCCCTTATGCTTTATTAAAGAGGAGGGGTGATCAAAATTTGGCCAAAAAAATCAAAAATCAAGCTGAATCGAATCCATAAATTTAGTTTGATTTTTTTTTTCTTTTCGGTTCAGTTTCAGATTTTATTTTATAAATTTTCAGTTTTTCAATTTTGTTTCGATTTTCATATCAATTTGAAATACCAAAAATCGAATCGAAACATATTATATAGTACTCCCTCCGTTCATGAATGTTTGTTACATTTTGACTCGACACGTGTTTTAATGTAGTGTTTTGACTTTAAATTGAAGAGTGTAGTTAGTGCAGTTTGGATCTCACTTGTTATTATTATTAAACTGAAGTGTGTGTGATATAAATGAAAAGTTTAAAAATGTAACAAAAATTGGTGGACGGCCCAAAAATGGCAAAACGTAATAAACATTGATGGACAGAGGGAGTAATTATTTATTAAATAACTACTTATTTAATATTAATTATTAAATATACAAATGCATATTAATTATTAAAAATATTATTTAATTAATATTTTCAGTTTTGGCATTTTCGGTTTTTTGCCGAAACCAAACCGAAAATTTCGGTTCATTTTTTTTTGTTCAAAGTCATTTCGGTTCGGTTTGATTTTTTCTTTCAGTTCGGTTACCGCATGGGGGAAATTTCAGCTTCTGAATCTCAATTAATTGAATCTCCTGCTCGAGGTTTGCCTCTAATTGATACCGCTCTCGTGGCCCGCACCAAAACAGTGACTGAATCATGCTCATCCAGTAACGAGTTTGGAAAAAAGTTATTCCAAGTATAATACAAATTGAGTTCAAGACATATTTCGAGCTTGATATTTATATTGAGTCGAGTTCAAGTCTGATAATGCTCGGCTCATCGAGTTTGTAAACATATTTGAATTTGTTTGTTTAGGAGTCTTCTATCGAGACTTAGAGCGCTCATTTAGTCGAGCTTCGGACTAAATAACTAATTATACAAGTTGTGACTTGAATTCAAGCCGAATCCAGATTCAAGTTCGAGTTTGAAAATTATTCATATGAATATCAATCGATTCAAACTCGAGTTCAAGTTCCAAAAATAATATTATCCAATTTTCTACAAGTCAAATTCAAACTTCATAATTACATATCAATCCAAGATCGAACAACATATCAATATTCAAATCGAACTTGAGTCGAACTCAACCACATTAATATTTTAAATGAGTCAGAATCGAGGTAGATACTATTCCGCCTAATGTTGTTATGATGTTTTATGGCATTACTTTTAAAATTCTAAGCAAGGAAATATACTTATACTTTCATTATTATTGATTATATGTCGGACCTATATTGAGCCATAAGTTATGATTGAGTGGATACAAATTATTTGGTATGTTGAATATTTGTGATATATATATATATATATATTTTCTACGTTAAATATTTAATCGATAATAATATGAAGGAGACCACAATTTTTCTTTAAAAAAAATATTATTTTAAAAATAATAGTTTGCAAACTACACTAAAATCTATAAAGACATTGATGTCATCTGTTAATGAATAACGTGTGTTTTTTTTTTTTTTTTTTTCTCTTTGGAACAAGTGTTAATAAATTTGACGAGTAATTTGTGATTGAAGAAACGATCCATAATTTTTTATTTTTTGTGGCGTTATGTTAATTAATTATGCTTTAGTGGAACTACAATGCCTGCGCTTTTGTCAAGTTGACAATTTATAGAGCTCATTTTTTTTAAATTGTATTAATAGAGAGCATCATTATTCGAATTCATGTTCTCATGCAAGAGTTCGGACTTTTTAAAATATTTTATTATTTTTTCCTTTCCTTTTTTTTATTTTATTTATTATTTATTAATAGATGATAAAAAAATAATAGTGAGTTCATAAAATAGTATTAAAATAATTAAATATGACTAATGAAGTGGGACGGAGGGAGTATATAGCTTGATATATATTTATTTTGAAATAATAAAATCATAATAATAAACAAAAGTTATAATGATTCTTATGTTTATAAGTCAATGTTATATTAAGTTGTGCATTTCATATAGAATGGAACGATCCTAAATATGTATATTGATGATGAAGATTATGCACTTTTTATTTACCGACATATAAAAATAATATTAATTGTACTTTTTTGTGTGGACATATGTAACATAGCTTATTGAAATGGTGTTAGTCAAGATAAATGGATCACAATGGATCCGAATATGCATAAACATTTAATGACACCACAAACATCACGATCAAATTCAATTGGGTATGTGCCTTGTCCTTTTATTTTTCATATATATATATATATATATATTAATATATATGCATATTCATTAGGATGGTAATTTATTTGTGAGTACTTGATACACGGATATCCGGTCTTAATAGATATAGATTTGAGAAACATTTGATATTCATAAATAATTTTGTAGATATAATTTAATATTCATTTAGTTCATGATATAAGTATAGATAGATAAAGTCCATATTGAAAAATTCATATACTCGCGAAGATTACTCATGAAATATACACGAAATATTTAAAAATTTTGCAAAATACATGTGAAATACATGTTTATCTACTTAATATTAGCCACATTATTATATGTTTTTTTATAAACTATATCTAATACTCCCTCTGTCCCACTATTATTGGTCCCTTTGATCAAAAAGCACTTACAGTTTTAGTCAAATGGGCCAAGAATGGTAGGACGGAGGGAGTATATTTTAATTCTTAATTATTAAAATTAAATGTTTCATGAGTGATTGATATACGTGGATATATATTTACGAGTACTCAACAAGTGACGGGTTTGCGAATACTTGGTGGCGAATACAATCTCTCTTCGTGAATATGAATAGTTACTATTGTTACTCACACTAACCAATTATGGTTTCTTAATCACATATGCATACATCCATGTACAATTTGCAAATTTACTATCAAGAGTTATGCTTTCTTGAACCTTTTCTATTTTTGTATTTGGTCTATTTGGATTCGGTATTTGTTTTATCCAAAATAAACATTCAATAATTAATGACTACCAATTCATTCACTGTCAAGAAAAGGAAAGTTGGGAAAACGAAAACGCATGCAAAAAAGGTAGAGCTTTAAATAATTAAAAAGCCCAATAAGTAAAATTGAAACCCAGCCCATTTGGTCAAATGAGGACCATACTACAAACTATATTTCAAAATTACATAAATCATGATATTTTAAAATTATTCAATTTCACATAAAATTGATTTTTCCCTTGAAATTCATAATTGGGAGTTGATAAATAAAAGTATACTGCTGGTAAGGAATATAGAGATGTAAGTAAATATTTTTGAAGACATTATTATTATTCAGATTTGAATTTTGAAAGAGAAAATTCAATTTTACCTTAAACATAGAACTTGTAAATGTCATTATTTAAATGTAAATAAAAATTAGAAAGTTCAATTTTTTTCATATGAATATTTAACCAAAATTCAGATTTAGAAATTTTACTCACACTTAATGGAATGATTGATTTACAAAATCATTAGAATTTCATTAATAATTGGGAAATGAAACTGCAAATAATTTGGTCTTCAAAAGGAAATAAACATTGACAGCAAATAATTAAAAGAAGGGGAAATTTTAAAGTGAGAAAACGCTCGACAGTGAAGATGGATTACTTGAATTTCAATGGAAAATTCTAATATGCATCCATCCACGCCATCTTCGATCTCTGCGCCGCCGCAGCCGGCGTCGGGCGGCACTTCATGGTTTTCCGGCATTGTCCGCAGCCGCTCCTCCGCCTCTGCCAAGATTCCCAGCAACATCTCAGCTTCCGCCGCTGGTGACGGCGCCGGAGGTGGCGCCGGACCCATCAACAAGAAGCGTCAATTTCGCGGGGTGATGTTTAAGTACGGCCCCAAAGCAATTCAGGTGAGGGAAATTAAAAGTATCGACAAGTTTTGAAAATTATAGAGAAGAGATTGTTTTTTTTATTTTATTGGTTATGATTAAGCTAGCATCTGTAGTTGGACTCTTTAATTGAGCTGGTTTTTTAGGTTTTATTCAAGAAATGATTTTTTTGTTGATTTACGTTGTGGGGTTTGGAGTGTGTCGCAGCCGAAGTAGTTAAGTTAGGGATCAAGATTTTGAAATGCAATTGCTTTACATTCATATGGTTTGAGGGTTTTAGCAATGATTAAGTGTGATTTCTGTTCAAAACGATCTATGATCTTATTTTAATACCGAGGATTGAAGGGTGATCTTGAGATTGAGCTTGTGGATTGATATGGATCAACTAGACTTCAGTGAGTTGGAAATGGCTATGCAAAGACTTTGATGTTGTTTTCATTTTTTAACTGTCTTTCTGGGAGACGTTTAGATCGATAAGTAAAGTGGAACACACACAATTTGGTTGATAACTCTGTAAAGTTTATACTTGACTAATTAACCACATCTTGTATATATGCTAGAGAAGATGCTCAAATTATTAACAATGAAGAAAGTATGCCAGATATCCATTTTTCTTATGATGCATCTAGATCAAATTCTGCTTAACTATGTATATCAACAAGAAATAGTCTTCGATCTTTTTCATGTAGCGACTGCAATTATTTTGTGTTGGTTCATGTAGAAGCAGAAAAAAGTAGACTAGTGATCATGATCAGATGGAGATTTCAAATTTGAATTTCAAGATTATACCTTAATACAAATAATGGTATCTCTCTTTATATATAGAGTAGTATATAGGCAATATGTTACGTGGTTCTCATTATCTGAATATCATTTTGTCCCTCGTGCTGATTATGCTCTTGTTATAATTTTATAACTACTTTTTTCTTCCTCTTTCTTGCTTTTGGCACAGGTTGCTTTCAAAACAGGTGATTACAAACAGCAAGTTATTTTTATTGGTGGGCTCACCGACGGGTTTTTGGCTACTGAGTATGTAAATCTATACTGGTTCTGATGCTTTGCCACTTTTATTATTATCTTTTCCTTACCCTTGTGCTGATTTAAGGTTTTAGTTTCAATTTTCTCCCTCCCATTATCTTGTTCGCACATCACGTGTTATCAAATCAGTGAATCACCCTAAGGTTATGGGATTAGACAGAAAAAGCTGAGCACTTGTTTTCTCATCCTCAAATGCTTAATGACCCAATGAAGCCATCAACATTTGAAAGGTTGGGACTTGTACCCACCAACATAAGGTTTCTTTCATAAAGTTGGAACTTAGAGAAAGTCCAACCATATCTCAGTAGTAGAACTTTATTGTCTGATAATTCACCACAAAAAAAAAGGTACTGGTAAATGGAAAATATACAAGTAGTAGGGAACTCCTTAAGAATGCATATCAAAGAGTAGTCTGACAGTTCAGTACTGAGTGTACACTAATTAGGTATTACAGTGGTACATCTTGACAAGGAGAACATACTCATAAACCTCAATATATCTCGTTTTTATAGGCAGATTTTGGCGCCTGTTGAATTCGAAATTAGGTCAATGTTTCCACATTCAGGTTATTCAAATATATGCACAGCATTTCTTATTTAACTTAGTCTCTGCATACTATCTTGCTCTTTGGTAAGCACGTTTGTTTAACTAAAACCCATGATTTACACTCTAATGACATCAATTTGTTTCATCCTAATATAGATGATTCTTACTTTTCTAGCTATTTGGAGCCTTTGGCAATTGCATTGGAGAAAGAGCACTGGTCACTAGTTCAATTTCTGTTTTCGTCATCGTACAGTGGATATGGCATCTCAAGCTTGAAACAAGTAAATCTATCCTCTGTCATATTCATGTTTTATGGTGCCAATAGGGTGTATCTCAATCCCTCCTCAGCAGCCGTGTTAGTTGCTGTCATTTTGTTCCCATTATGTGCTTATTTTCAGAAAGGATATTATGCGTTCGACAATTATAGTATCGAGTGTTCGCCTCTAAGTCTATGGTGTATTATGTTCTCGTATGATTATATATATTTTTTTCTCTATTTGCTAAAAGATCATATGGTTGGCATTTCCTGAAGGACGCGATGGAGCTTGATCAATTGATCAGCTATCTGATAAACAAGGAAGATTCAGAAGGTGTGGTCCTACTCGGACACAGTACTGGATGCCAGGTGATTAGCTGATTCAATTTTAGTGAATGTTAATTTGGATTTCAATGATACAAGGCATTCTTGGCCTTTTGTATATGAAATATTGGCTAAGACTCGTTCAATTTTCTCAAGGATATTGTATATTACTTGGGAACTAGAGCCGCATGTTCAAGAGCAGTTCGTGCAGCAATTTTACAGGTATTTTTTACTGTGCCATTCACACAATATTCTTCTGAAACAGTTCTTGCAGTGAAAAATAGATTTGGTTTGCATCCTATGTACAGTTGTACACTTCAGCTGTCAGCTTTGTTGCTCCTGACTTGATATCTCTAAAGTTCTTTTTTTGGGTATGATATTCAGGCTCCAGTTAGTGACCGTGAATATAGAGCGACTCTCCCAGAAACTGCCTCAATGATTGATTTGGCTTCAACAATGATAAATGAAGGACGAGGATCAGAATTGATGCCTAGAGATGCCAATCCAGATTCCCCTATTACTGCATACAGGCAAGTAGTTCACATGTGTGTGTGTTTTTTTTATGAGAGAGAGAGAGCGCGATAATTGATGTCTTATTAATTATATTTGCGAGTGATATGGCAGATTTCATTCTCTCTGTGCATACAACGGCGATGATGACATGTTCAGTTCTGACTTTAGTGAAGATCAGTTGAAGCAGAAACTCGGGCACATGTCCAACACACCTACCTTGGTAGGTCTCATTTCGGTTTATTTTAGTGCTTGAAGCTCTAAATTTTCATGTTGAATATAGCTAGAATTATTCTTTGTTTTTCAATACTCATCCATGCTCGTCTCTCCAATATGGCATAAGATCTTGCTTATGCCACATCGTCTACAACTACTCTTTCCAACTTACATCTATGTTTATTTTGCTCTACTCTATTGTAGGTCATGTTTTCCATGGGTGACGAATACGTACCAGAGTACGTAGACAAGAAAGCTCTGGTTGATAGGCAAGAATACTAACCCTTCCCAACTCTTTTCATCCCTTTGTCCTAACACAAAAACCCCGTACATTAACTAATCCTGTGTATCTGTACGTATTTCTCCAGGTTGTGTACAGCAATGGGGGGAGCAGAGAAAGCAGAAATCGAATATGGAAACCACTCGCTCTCCAACAGAGCTGAGGAAGGCGTCCAAGCCATAATCGAGTTCATCAAGAGAGACGGCCCTAAAGGATGGGATGACCCATGGAACTAGCGTGCGTGTCCCTTCCAACTAGACGCGTCTCAACTTCACTATCCTTAGATATTCAGATAAACAATCCTTCACCATCCTCTAATTTCCATATTTTTCCCAAAAGAAACATCACATATATGTCTGTACATTAAGAATTTCCAAAAAAAAAATGAAAAGAAAAGAGTCGCTATATTTTCATTTCTTGTAGCTGTACTCAATGATATCTATCTGCATGCATTTCATACGAAATACTATAATTAATCAAGTTTGTTTGCAGGGAGATAACATGTAATAGTGTTTATTTAATGTTTTTGTTTCAATCATTTTAGTTTCTTTCATGTGGAGTGTAGAACATGGAACATGCACTTTATTATTTCTACAGTTGGAAGTTGGAACATGGAACAGATTCAGTTGGGGTGTTTGTTGTTTGCTTGCATAAATACACTTTGCATGCTTTTACTTTCCACCTTGTTTACTTTGGGTGTATGCCAAAATAAATTTACTAACGTATCTTATTTTTGTAATTTTAATTTCAACTTTTAAATTATTGTAAATTAAATCACAAATTTTCAGTTCTCTTTTTTTTTTTTTTTTAAACAATTGAAGCATTCTTGAAATTTTCGACGACAGCTATCAATAAATATTCAATGTTAATGTCACAATAACAATACATCACATTTTTGTTATGGATGCTTGTTCAGTCGAATTTTAGGTATTTGGTTTGGGTACTAAATATCTGAATTTTGTATTTTTGCGCCTGATCTTTTGAATTTTGTATATTCTAAAGTTTTGAATTCTGGCATTCGAAATTCATATTATTTAATATTATATTCAATACAGTATCATAAAACCTGAAAATATCCATAACTGTGAAATAATTTTAACTGATTCATGTAATTTCAAATATTTTGTAAAATACATGTTTCTATATTTTATCTCCAAGAAACGAGTGAGAATTGAATAGAGATATAAGAATTAGGTAGTGACATAAATACTTGCACTGAATGTGTGAATCAAAACATGTTGGTTAGATCTAAGATTTATTATTTTTATAAAGTATAATCTTGGCTAATGGCTACATATTAAAATAGGAATTTGTGCCTATCCCATTCTGCCAACAACGTACATTCAAATAATTGAATGCTACGTATCACGTGCAATGTCGTTTCCTCACATGATATCTGTCGTTTTATTCAATATCAACATTATTAGTTATTACTGCAATAAATTTTATTACTTTCATATTTCAGAAAAACACCCACTACGTTTATTCTTCTAAATGTGTCAAAATTCGAGCTGAATTAAATACCTAAATCTTGACTATGCTTATAGTAAAAAATAAAAAGAAAAATCACTAATTATCACTTTGCACTCAGTGTTTATTGTTGAGTAAATAGTGTTGTGTACTAATATAAATATATTTAGAAAATATTTATAATAAGCACTATGTTTGAATGCTAATTACTTCAAATTAGTGCTGTGGTAGGTGTCTTAGCACTAATTGATTAGTCCATAAAGTGGGCAACTTCTTTTTGACTTGTACCATTGATTTTCACAAATTTTAATTTAATTGCTTTAAATTCAAATTTAAATTCCCTAATATTACTTCCCAAATCTAACGATCGCCCTAAAGTTGATATCCATTTAATTGGTAAAAAGAACTGATTGGAACTTATTTCATTCAAGTATTATAGTTTTATTTTATTTATTTGCTATTTATTGTTGATTAATTAAAATAATTATTATTGCTATTTTTATCTTAAATTTATGTATTTTTTTCAATAAAATAAATATTGTTTGCAACTAAAAATTAAATGTTGTACTACTTACAAGATAACATTTATTACAATAGTAGTAGGTGGTCTACATATATCGCATCTGCAAGTATTAATTAGTTGTAGTTAGTTAAAAAGTAAAAAAAAAACAAAAAGAAGATACAACTTTGATACGATTGATATATATCTTAAAGAAAATAACAAACCCTTTTGAAACTTATTAATTCATCCTAATATTTTCAACGACTTAATCTTTTCTGTGAAATTAAGCTTTTTTGGAAGAAAATTCTGATAATAAAATTGATACAATCCAATTAATAAATTTAAATGGTGGAGATATACTAATTGATAAATCCATTATTGAGATAGACTTGAATCATTAAGAGGTAATCTTGACATGTTTGTTATAGTAATTAGTTGATCATATTTTTGTTATTAGAACATATCATTAAAAGTTGTCATTTTCTTAAAATATAACAATTTATGAAAGTAATAGTTTAAAAAAATTTCAAAAAGTCCAGCAACACCATGCGAACGACGAGCGACTGAAAGGACAAAAATACCCATTCGAAATAGCGCGTTTCGCCACAATTCAAACGCCAACTGTCTGTCGGTGGACGGTGGGAACTAGGAGGGCATAATGGTAAAACAGATTTTCAAGAATTGATTATGGCCATCGCATAATAATCCCACTCCCAGCTCCAATTTCGCCTTTCTTCCTTCTCATTATTTCTACATTATCAACTCCAACTCCATCTCTCAAGCGCACTATTCTAGAGAGAGAGAGAGTGTGTAAAGGGTGGGATAGGAGGAGAGATTTCCGGCTACATTGAAGGGAAAGAAAGGAAGAAAATTCTGGTGCAGTTCGTGCTGGGCTGCTATTGGCTGCAATATCGAGGAATAAACAAAGAGTGAGTTTTGTACGAAAGCTTTGTTTTATTTTTTCAAGAAAACATAGCAGAGTACAAACGTTTTAGTGGGAGCGTTGCTTTTCTGCTACTTGCTTTTTTTTTTTTTTAAATATTGCAGTTGCTGTTAGGTTGGTAATTTTCTGTAGTTTAATATGTTTTTTCTTTCTTTCTTTTCTTTCTTGCCGTGCTTGTGTTCTTCAGATGAGGGAGAAATCTGCAAAAGCTGCATGGTTTTTGGGGACGAACCCAGTAGTTCATTCTTGGTTCAAGATTCTAACAACGTGTGTGTTTCTCGGAATCTTGATTGTGTGGGGGATTGATGGTTTTAATATGAGCAGTTTTCACAATGATTTTGTTGTGTTGAAGCTCGAGAATGCAGAGCCTTTGCCCTTCAGAGATTTCAGCTTTAGGAATATCTCTATTCAGTTTGAGCCCAAAAAGAAAATTCATGGGCAGATTGATTTGAACCTCACCAATCAATTAATTCTAGCAAAAACCCATGAAGCTCAGAGTATTATTAGTCCTCAGCCACTGAATTTGGTCGGAAATCAAGCTCCCAATGTGTCAATCTTTAGCCCTAATTCGTCAGCTGATTCTAGCAAGAACTTGACTGGGAATGAGATTCAGACTGAGACAAACACTTCTTCAAGTCCCAGGATTCTGCCTTGGATTTCATCCGAATTGGAGGCGAATTATTCCTTAAATCTTCTTGCAAGGTGGTTAACTCCAGGTGGTGAGCCTTGTAAGGATTCAAGAAGTGTGGATATTAGGGTTTCTGGTTTGGATGGCAATGAGAATGTGGAATTGGTAGCTGGTGAAATCCATGAATTTGTTTTTCAAGCTGTGGATGAGGCAGGGGAGCCTCATTGTTTAGGTGGTGATTACTATGAGCTCGATCTTTCAGGCGAAAAATGGAAGTCAAGGCCCCCGTTGAAGGATATGGGAAACGGCACCTACTCGTTTTCCCTTCAAGTCCATCAAGATTTTGCTGGGGATTACAATCTAACCATCATTCTGTTGTTTAGGCACTTTGAAGGTCTCAAGTTTTCCCCTTCTAAGTTGGCATTTGACAGGGTTCTTCGTCTGGTTCCGATCAAGTTTGTTGAGTCCGGATCGTCATCTCATTTGCCTCAGATTAGGCAGTGTGGGTGGAGTGATTACACGAAGGATGTGTGGAGTGGCCGTTGGACACGACACGGTAGGAACGAGAACTGCGCAATCAGCCATGATGGTAGGTATAGATGCCTAAGCCCGAGCTTCCCTTGCGAGCAGCCGTGGTGTGATGGTCCATTAGGCGTGCTGGAGAGTAACGGGTGGGTGTATTCTGCCCATTGCTCGTTCAAGCTCCACTCGAGTCAAGAAGCGTGGAGCTGCTTGAACGGTCGTTGGATCTTCTGGTGGGGTGATTCTAACCACTGTGACACGATCCGCAACATCCTGCATTTCATTTTGGATGTGAGTGAGATCCCCGTCGTCCCAAGATTGTTCGATATGAACATAACGAATCCAAGAAATGCGTCTCAGCAAGTCCGGTTCACTTCCATTTTCAACGGACACTGGAATCACACGGGCAACTATCAAGGGCTAAACTCATTGATCAACGAAGGGTACAGAGAGAAGTTGAAGGGATACTTCTCTCAAAAGGTAGTGCCAGACACCATGATCATGAACTCGGGATTACATGACGGTATCCACTGGTCTAGTCTTAGGAACTTCATCAAGGGTGCAGACTACGCGGCCAAATTTTGGGCTGAGGTGATGGACGGGGTGAAGCAGAGGGGGCTGCAGCCCCCGGAGATCATATACCGGACCACTGTTGCCACGGGTGGCTATGCTAGGTTGATGGCATTCAACCCTCACAAGATGGAGGTGTTCAACGGAGTGGTGGTGGACAAGTTTAAGCACTATGGATTGCTTAGTAGAGTCATAGATGACTTCGACATGACTTACCCGTGGCACTTTGAGAACCGGTGCAACGACGGGGTCCACTACGGCCGGGCCCCATTGAAGGCCAGGTGGCGCGATGGGAGAATCGGGCACGAGTACTTTGTTGACCTCATGCTCGGTCACATACTGATAAACGCGCTGTGTGTCCGATCCGGGTAACGGGCCAAGCCTGAAGGAACGTTTCGTCGACCGACCTATGACCTGATCGGAACCCGATTTCACACGTGTGGTTGGGCTAGCATGATCAATTAGAGGTTCAAAGATATGAACTTTTTTAAGGGAAAAAGCATAAATTGTGTGCAGGTATGATAGTTAATATGGTTGGAGTTGGATGAGGTTGGGTATATAAATTCAATTAGTAAATTGGTAGTATGTTTTTGTAACACTATAATTCTTTTTGTATTTTATCATAAGTGTGACATCCCACGTTTATCATTGTTAAGATCATCAATCTATGTATCATTTATTTGATCTATATTTGATATAAAGTGTAATTAAGAAAAAAAACTCAATTCAAAATCTATCTTCACTAAATATCCCTAAAGATTAAATTAAGGAAGAAGATTGAAAAACCTAATTTGCGGAAAACATGTGACGTCACGTGCTAGAATAGTCAAGGGTAATTTCGACTTTATAATTATCATCTTTAGCAATACGAAGGAGGGGAAAGAAAGCGTTGCCATGCCAGCAGCAAAATTTAAGGAAAAGAAAGAAAACTGACAATCAAAGCAAGAAGAATTTCCAAAAATTTGTTTTTCAATCCGGGAAATGAAAAGGAGATAATAGAACCCAATTCAGAGCTAATTCCCAATTGTCGAACTATTTTCTGCATGAATCTTTTCCTGCTGGGTTGGTGAACGATTCTTGTTTTTTCTTTGTGCAATTCAATTTGGCGATTTTAGGGGGGAAATCTGAAGGAATAAATCAGCTGATTTCTCTCCCCACATTCAATCGAAAATGGCGTTCCAGATCACGTGGGCTGCGTTCGTTAGGTTTTTCTTGCTTTTGCTGCTCCTCGCTGCCATCGTCATTGCTTGCTTCACTCTCCCTGTTGAAAAGGTTAGATTTTTCTTCTGGGTTCTTTTTCGTTCATGTTTTTCTTCTTTCTTTCTGTATGTGTGCGTGTATGTTGTACAAAGCTCTATGGGTGTTTTATTGAATCAGTTTTGGGATTGGATGTAGTATCTATGTTTTTTAGGTGGTAAATAAATCTTGGATGATTGGGAAACTATTATTGGTTTATTGGATCCTTTGGGGAAAAATGCTAGCTAGAAATTGTGTTATCTAAGTTATATCAGAACTAAATTGAAGGTATACTAGCATGATTAGCTTGATTGTTGTAGTTTCCTCTTCCCAGTTAGACTATCAAGGTCATTTTAGCAGTTTCAAGTATCTCTATATTTCAATAGAGTACTGTGTTTATTGTATAGCTAATAGCTCGAATGCAAGGTTCCTGCAATGCATTTAACGTACATTATTTTATTCTGTTTCGCAGATGCTTCGTGATTTCTTGGTATGGGTAGAGGAAGATCTTGGTCCTTGGGGTCCTCTTGTGCTGTAAGTATTATTTTAGTGTTCTTGTAAATTGTTTATACTTAAAAGTGCAGAGATTGCTGCAAGGTTCTTGTTTGACATGCCATGCGACATACATAAGATATTATATAGATTCACTGTCAACGAGTAGAAATGAGGATACTAAAAGAACCATCTTTATCTTCTAGCAAATATCGTTCTGCATTACCTATTGGAAAATTTTTGGGTCTACGTAGACCTTACTTTCAAATTCAAGTTTGTGTTAAAGCAAATGATGGTGCATTACCTATTGGAAAACTCAAAATTTTAAATCAAAGAATCCGTTTTAGTCAAAATCATCTTTTATCAGTAAACAATCTTATAATGACCAATGTGGGATCATATAAAGTTTGATGATCCCTCTTTAGTCTTTAGCAATCTCTGCATTACCTTTTGATTGTGAAATAAACTAATGACACTCTTGGCTTCTTTTTCCACTCTGATCCTCGTTATTATTTTGGTTCTTTGAGTTTCTTTTTTTTTTCCTTTTTTTTTAATATCTAAAAGGTACACTTCTCTAGCTCATTCATTACCTAGGGATTCATTAGCCAGAGGATATCATATCATAAGTAAATTCACTCTCTAATAACTGGTGTTCAAAGTGTTAATGAATTTTAAATTCTCAATCTCTCTATCTCTGAAAAAGATGTCTGTCATAATATATTGTGCACCAAGTTAGTTAAAAATGCCTGCAAACTTCATTCATTTTGTAGTGACATGTGGTTTTGGGGTCTTACAGAGCTGTGGCTTACATTCCCTTAACAATATTGGCAGTACCAGCTTCAGTACTTACAGTAAGAATTAAATCTTAATCACTTGTCATCTTCATTTTACATTCAAATTCACACTTTTGCGTGTCTGTAATGAAAGCTAGAAAGAATTATCTGTTATCCACTCTGCGTCGTGACACTATCTACTCACGTATTCTTGTTGTTAGGGACTATCTTTTTAAAGTTATTTTCTCCCCTGTCTATTTTTAGTTTGAAGCTAACATAAAGGTGATGTGAAAATGTTCTGATGTTTACTGGTTGAAATGATCCTTTCAGCTAGGTGGCGGCTATCTTTTTGGCTTGCCGGTGGGTTTCGTTGCTGATTCAATGGGTGCTACAATAGGCGCTGGTGCTGCGTTTCTTCTTGGGAGAACAGTAAGTTCTCTTTTTTCCATTTATAGAATAGCAGTTCGTTATCCCAATTCTCTCCCATTTTGCTCTGGGAATCAGTAAAAACCATTAAAAAGTTTGTTTCCATTTGGATATTCATTGCTATCATAAACTTAGAAATTTCTCGTGGCAGTTAGGGAGGTCGTTTGTGATGTCCAAGTTGAGTGACTATCCACAGTTTCGTGCAGTTGAGATTGCAATTCGAAGGTCTGGCTTTAAGGTTCGTATGCCCTATCGCTCTGAATTTAATGATCTGTTCTTGATTCAATCTTCTCATATGCATGTTTACAACGCCATCTTATGACTCTAATCTCATCAATTATGTCATTGACCAGATTGTTTTGTTGCTCCGGCTTGTTCCGTTACTTCCATTCAACATGCTGAACTACCTCTTATCCGTGACTTCAGTCTCACTCGTTCCATATTTGCTAGCATCATGGTTAGGCATGATGGTATGCACCTTCCTCATTTGATCGTTGTTTAGCAATTAGAACTTTCTACTATATATTAAACTGTCATACTTTTCACATATTTGAGAAGAGCATTTTGATAGCAAGTGCCGATTCGTACTCTCTTTTTGCAGCCAATTACTCTTGCATTGGTATACGTCGGAACAACGTTGAAGGATATTTCAGATGTGACACATGGATGGAGCGGATTTTCTAAAACCCGTTGGGTAAGATTTTTTGGAACCATTCATCTTTAGACTTTGTTTATCTTTTCGACCTGGTATACTTTTTGTAATTGTACCATATTACCATTATTGTTTTTGTTCAATGAGTTCATAATGTCGTTAGATCTCTCGTTTTGGGCCCTAAACAGCTTCATTCTATTGAGATGTGCTTGTATTCTCGTTTGTTTCGTCCATTTATAATCCCAAGGGGGACAAAACAACCTGTTACGGTTCTAACTATTTCACGTTGTTGTTGATCATGCATTGTTCTAAACCTAGCCTTGTTCTTTTGCAGGCATTTATCGCGTTGAGCCTTGTGGTGTCCGGTGAGTTCCAAAGTTTCTACGTTCTGGCACGGCACCTTATCTTTTGCGTGTGTGTTGAGAAGAAACCTTATTTCATGTGTTGGTTGCAGTTGTGTTGATGATCACCGTGACACGAGTTGCGAAATCTGCTCTAGATAAAGCATTGGCCGAAAACGAGGACACCGATGGCGTTCCTGCCTCCCCGGAATTACCGGTGGCGTCTGACCCCACAACTAATCTGCGCCAGCCACTTATAATCAGAGTTGATAGCCCTCAGGAAAATCAAGAATAGCAGAGTCCCAAATTATGTGTACATATTCCACCACTGCACTACTGCTGCCTCTCAAGAGACAAGTTTCTCATTCACCCTCCTCGACCATTGGAACCTTCCTTCCGATGCTCGATATTCATCTGTACAGCAGTGACAATTACTGATACTTCAAGATTGGCTAATATACATACATACATTGGTTACTAACTTACTACTATACATATAAGTGAAAAGATAAGTTGATATGTAATAGACGAGGAGTTGAAAATCTTGAATAGTTGATGGGGTGAAAAGCATCTAATCTATGGTCTATTAATTATCTGCAAATGAACATGTTGTACGTGAAGGAATGAATGTTGTACGTGGTGGAGTAGTCCAGTGGTGTGCAGGGGACCATCAGTTAATGTGTAGCTATTATGTTTCTGCAACTGGCTTAAGAGTTAAGAGGGGTGTGGTGTGGTGTGGTGTGGTGTGGGTACAGTACAGTCATTTTTTTAAAGAATTATTATTTGGTTCATTAGTGTTTGACATTATTATATCTGATTTCAGAGCTACACATGCACTGGGACACATTCCTAGTGTCCACCCACCTATTCATTTTACCATGACAGAGATATATAGAGATAGGGGCAGGAGACCATTTCTATTTTATTTTGTTTTTTTGACTTAGGACTAACATAACATATGAAAAGGGTCCTTGCCAAAATTATTCACTTTTATATAAATAAAATAAAAACTAAAATACTCATTTCAAAATAAAAGATAAAAAAACAATTCCATTACATTATAACATTTAAAGTAATTTTCTTATGTACTCAGGTTATTCAAAGTATTTAGTGAATACTCATTCGGTCCTGTTGAAAGCATTTTTCTTTTTGTGATTGTCTCACTAATATTAGTTTGTATCTATAAATAGTATAGAGTGTCTTTTAAATTAAAATATGTGGATGTCAAAAATATAAACAAACCGTTTTTAATGAGACGAAAATAAATTATGTTCATGTGCAAGTTGATAGATTTATCTTTTAGTATTTTGTAAATTTGATAAAAAAGATTATCTCGTTTTTAATTCTTACTCCAAAAAAATATGTCACTCTCTTAAAGGAGCCCTAATTCTAGAGGTTGCGATGATGGTTCTTATGGTTCAAAATTCGTACGATTCTTGATGTAGCGAAGTAGAAGCTATTTGGAGCAAAACTCATTCAATCACAAAAAGAATTTAGTATTTTCCATTAAATTCATTATGAATTTCATATATATTGTAGATGAATTATTGCATGCCTACAAACTAGAGAATCCAATAACAAATGTACTTGCTAGTTTCCATCATCCCTTCACATTCTTGGCAGTTAGCATTATTGCTCCAATGCAATAATTTACTATGCTCAACATTAAATATCACAGAGAAAAAAAAAATACCCAAAGAAAAGAGAAAAAAAAGAAGAAAATATGGCCCCTCTTTCCCATAAAAGAAAAAGAAGCCACAAAAGAAAGAAAAGGGACTGAGAAATACAGTCTCTTGAGTAAATAGTAAGCAAAAATAACAACATTTAGCATACAAAAAAAAGGAAATGTAGAATTTGGTGAATGTCATCCAAAAGCAGCAAAGAATTATTATAGTTAGAATGACAAGTTGTTATGAAGTTTCTTTTCCAGCCAATTAACATTTCCTTTATTGCTCAAAAGGGACCCCTTTTGCCCTTTGAGACTATACATTTAATTAATTCAAACTAAGCTTAGATATACACAAAGAAGCCAAGGACAAACCCACAACCCCTTCATCATTGTTTAGCCTTTTAAGATGCATAAACACTTATTAGCTCATTCAAAAGAGAAATCTAAATTAATTATAAAAGAAAGAAAACAAGTTTTTACAGCTTTCTTTACACCACCTATGTTATGTTTGTCTGTCTAAAACTTTAAAGAAAACTAGAGTAACATGTGAGTAAGGAAATTCAATGCATTTTCATTGCTATTGTTTTTTTTTTCCTCATCATTTCTTGAAATACTATAGCTTTAGCTTTTATGTAATATAGTACATTTAAATGTGAAAAGTAAATAACAATACATGCATGTATGATTGACTATAATTAGTTCAACATGCTGCAATATTCATTATTTTTTTTCTCAAGAGGGTGTGAAGTTGTAAAGAGTTATATAATTATTGCTTCTTCTTCTCTTTCTTTTTTTCTTCTTCTTATTTTTGCTTCTCATTGTGTATACTTTCTCTTCAAGTGAAAATGTGAAGTGGATTAAAAATTACATTAGAATGTACTGCAAAATTAGATGGTATTTAATTTTTAATACGTTTTCTGTAGCATTTTTATTTTTAATTAGAGTTAAAACTAAACTTCAATTTGAGATAGACAAATTAGGAATAATTAAAATTTAAAATTATTTTATTTTCTTTAATAATTTTAATTAAAATGGAACTTACACTTTATTTTTATTTGAATTTTAAGCTTATTTAAAAAAGTATAAATATCATTAATATTTTAGTATTTCATTCCTCCCGTTAAATGTGACTTTATTTTGGGGATTGTTCCACTAATATCGATTTTTTATTTAAAATGACAAAATGTTACTCTTTAAACTGTGTAGATCTCATTATTTTTACATAGAGGAAAGAAACAAATCGATTTTAGCCGACAAATAGTGTATTGTTTCACTTTAGTACATGAACCTACATATTTTCCAACATAATACTCCCTCCGTCCATGATAAGTGTATCATTGTTTCCTAAAATGGTTGTCCACAAAGAATGTATTGTTTCCTTTTTAGTACATGGACCCACACACTTTCCTACACAATACATCACATCACATCTCACTATTTACAAAATTACCACGTAACATCATAATTTTTCTTAAAAATCGTGCCCACTCCTCCATGATACACTTATCATAGACGGAGAGAGTATATCACATTATATTTCAATATATATTTACAAAATCACAACATGTTATCATAATTTTTTTTAAAACTAGTCTTTATTTTTTCATGCTACTCAGAGGGAATAATTAATGAGAGGAAAGGACACCTTGTTTTGTTATAAATCTTTGACCAAGTAATAATAGCTCGAAGGTACTATAACTTCACAATCAAATGTCAAAAAAATAAATTGAAAATTTGAAGAATCAACCAAATGCATGTGACAGTAAAATAATCATAATTACTATAAATAAATTAATTAAAAAAGAAAAGCAAATATCCCATCAGAGAATCTAGTTATTGCAGATAAGGGCATTATGGTAATCTCACATAGTATTTGATAGCATGAATTGCTTGGTAACATTAAATATTGCACCAACTAATTTTTGGAGAGGTAAAATCTGACAACAACTCTCCTTCAAAAGCAGACGGTAATAAATTATACAGATACTATTTGAGCAGATTTTGTTTTCATCCAATCTTTACCATGGTTAAGCTGAGCCGACTCGGTGAGTGAAGCCGCGGCTCAGTAGCTGCAGGCATTAAAGCCCAAAATTATGCCAGTATCTATGAAAGTGGGAGGAGGAAAGAAGAACAAAATGTATTGATTAAAAGATGGCTTATGCAGTAATAATAATCCCCACCACCTTATTATTATAAAGAAGCAATTAAGTTTATTGTTAGAAAAGGGAAACCATAAATAAAGCTCCAAAAGCAAGACAAGCGAGAGTGTTCCTCTTTGCAACAGTCTCTCTCTCTCTCTCTCTAAAACTCTGAAATAGAGGTAGCCAGAATTGAGCAGTGGAAGTTTTAATGAGGCTTGCCTCAATTCCTTTTATCTCATTTTCCTCTTTGTGAGTTCTGTGAAGGGACTGCACATTATTTCGTTGAAACTAATTCCTCCCAGATCTACCTCTACCTCTCTCTCTCTCACTGCATTACCCTGTTTGAGGTGGCTGCAAAATGAGTAAAGACGAGTTCTTGAAGATCCAGGTAACCTGCTTTCCTATCTCTTTCTCTATCTTCCTCTACCTCACATTTCTTGATAAATGGTGAGTGAGCTCGTGTGTGTGTGTTGGTGAGGGAGAGAGAGAGAGAGGGGTAGGTTGTCTTGCGTGGTTTATTTTTCTTGCTTTGGGATTCAAGATTCTCAGTGTTATTTCTTATGTCCATCTCTCTCTCCACTCACTCTATGTTGTTTTCTGTTAATTCACTGAAATGGACGTTTAAATTCGGATAAAGTTTTGATTTTTGGTGATGTTTAACGTTGATTTCATGTTTTATTGCTGTGATATGGGGGCCCAATACACAAAGATGTGAACTTTATCCTGATTCTTGTGGGCTGTGTGTGTGTGTGTTTGCAGACTTGTGTTCTTAAAGTTAATATACACTGTGATGGGTGTAAGCATAAAGTGAAGAAAATCTTGCAGAAGATTGAAGGTACGTCTCTTTAATTGTCCATTACCATTAACTAGGTGTGAATCTTGAAAAGAAGTGGCGTAATTAGTGTTGTGTTGTGTGGTAGGTGTATATACTATTAAAATAGATTCAGAGCAAGGGAGGGTTACAGTGTCTGGAAATGTTGATGCAAACACACTTATTAAGAAGCTAGTCAAGAATGGGAAGCATGCTGAGTTATGGGGTGCAAAGCCCAACAACAACAATAACCAAAACCACCTTAATAATCAGTTCAAGAATCTGCAAATCGACCATGGCGGCAAAGGCGGTGGCGGTGGCGCTGGTAATAACAAGGGGCAACCCCAGAAGGGCGGCGGTGGCGGCAACAACCAGCCTAAAGGCGGTGGGGGTGGAGGTGGCGGTGGCGGTGGTGGGCCTCCGGGACATAATCCGCAGCTACAGCAGCAACTACAGCAGGTGCAGCAGATGAAAGGGTTTCAAGATATGAAGATGATGCCGCAGTTTATGAAGGACATGAAATTTCCTCCCAACAACAATGGGAAGGAGCAGCAGAATTCGAAGTCGGTCAAGTTCAAGTTGCCTGAGGATGAGGATATGAGTGATGATGATTTGGATGACTATGATGACGACGATGATGATGATTTTGATGATGATGAGCTCGATGACGATATGGATCACGCTCCTCTTAAGAAGCCGTTGATGATGGGGAATGGTCAAGGCCATGGTGGGCCTCAGATGCCAAACAAAGTGATGCAGAATATGATGAACGCTCAGCTCCCTCCCCACATGAAGCCGGGTGTCAATGCCAATGCCAATGCCAATGCAGGTGGTGGAAATGGTAAGAAAGGCGGGGCTGGTGGTGGTGGAGGAGGCGGCGGCGGTGGTGGTGGCCATGTTCCTGTACAGATGAACCATGGGGGTGGTGGTGGTGGGAAGAAGGGTGGTGGTGGTGGAAATCATAATCAAGGTGGTGGTCCAAAGGGTGGAAAGAATGGCGGTGGTGGCGGTGGCGGCAATGTTGGGCAGAGCAAGAATGGTGGTGGTGGAGGCGGAGGTGGGCCTGGCCCCGGCCACCAATTCATGCCGAACGGGGCGAAAAAAGGGAATGAAGGAGGTCATGGTATGCCAAACATGATGGCTATGAATGGTGGAAACATGGGGCATATGGGGCAAATGGGAAATCCACATCAACAAATGGGACAAGTGAGTAACCTTGCTGCCGTGCAAGGCTTGCCGGCACCCGCCATGGGTGGTGGTGGCGGCGGCAGCGGCCCCGGGTACTACCCGGGTGGCGGACCCGGGCACGTCCCCGGTCCTGATCATATGGCCCCCTACTACCAGCAGCAACAGCTAGCAGCCATGATGATGAACCAGCAACGGGCGAACGGGAACGAGAGGTTTCAGCCAATGATGTACGCACGGCCTCCGCCTGCCGTGAACTATATGCCCCCATACCCGCCCTACCCTTACCCGCCTCCTCCCGGAGAAAGGGCCGACCAGTATGCGATGTTCAGCGACGAGAACACCTCTAGCTGTAGTGTGATGTGAGGGAGAGGTGAGAGAGAGAGAGAGACTAGTTCATAGTTTCTTGAATTGATGCAATAGTACTTACTACACATGGAAATGTTTTTACATCAAATTGCTTCTCTCTTTCTCTGTTTTTTTCTTTTGGGTTCTAATTATGTCCCCCAATTTGAATCCTAAGTTTAGATTAGTGTTTGATGATAGGGAGTATTTGATAGATAATATATGAAGTGGAAAGGTGTTTAGACACAAATGACAGATTGTAAGAGGGGATTTTGGCTTTTGTTCATGTTTATATAATAATGTTCACTTGAATATTGGATTCAAAATCTAGCATTACAAAACACTATTATTTTAGGTTTGGTTCCATAAACTATATATGCATTTGACACGAGGCATTTTAGTGGAGAATGTAATAGCCAATAACATTATGAATTTGTGGAGGGTAAAATGTAATGTGGGGTATTAGGTATAGTGAAAGTAGTACAATTTCATGAAAATTTATTTAAAAACATTAAGTCCTTTTCACTCATTGACTGGCACACTCAATTTTGTGTATCTATATATAAATTCACATGCACTACTAGGGTTGGAAATTCGAATAGATTATTTCGGATATTAATCATTCAATCTAAAAATAGACGGTTATAAATTATAATTATCTCATGTTGAATTAATTTTGGATAGATAATTGGTCATTATATTGTGATATTTATAATTTTACAATAACCAATCGTATATAATCGAGTAAATGATTTTTGAATTAAAAAAGTTTTTTTTAGTTAGTAGACATATTTTTTTATTTTAGCAATTACAATATATATGATTATTCTCCGATCTTTCATCCTCAACACTTCACCGATACTTTGGATGAATGAAAATAAGGCAAATGAAAAGTAATTACTCTCCGTATTTTTAGTTTTTTCACCTTATGAAGTATTTTTTCCATCCCACCTATGTAGTCCATTTTTTCTGACTGAGACGTTCTATGAAAATAGTCTCACTTTTTTTTGGCAAATTTTATAATTAAAAATTTAATGGTATTAAGATAAAACTAATAAAGTATAGAGAATAAAGTAAGATATTAATTTGTGTGTAAAAAAGAAGGGATAATAGTATTTTAAAAAGCAATCCAAGTGTTATTTATAGGTGCGACTGAAATGATTAGATTTTATTAAGTATTGGTCAAATACCACTACTCATAAATATGTTATTGATCATCATTCTTCACTAAAATATAGTACTAGTAATCGAAGATGGAGTAGAGTGATAAATCACTATCAAAACACAATATATAGAATCCTTTCTCATGTAGGACAATTTTGGAATTTTCTAATCATCAAATCTTTGCGAATATTATCTGACACTATATATATGTTGAACAATCAAAACGAAAATAAAAATATTCAATTACTTTGTTAGTAATTTTGCATTGATAAAAATCAGGTGATGGATTAGATATCTACTTCCTTCGTCCCACTAAAAGTAGCCACGTTTGATTAAATCTATGAAAACTTTATGGTCAAACGTGAGTACGACAGAAGAAGTATTAGTTTTAATTAAAAATTAATATTTTAGGTATTTTGTGGCAATCAGTCCAGAGTTAGATAGTCCTGATGTGATGTATTTATTTTCCATTTTTAACTCTCATCATTCAATTAAAATTGTTTCACTTTTTGCACAAGATAGATTTATTAGAAAATTAAATGTGATTATTCTATTAGTCGACATTGTTTTTGCTATAGGGTTAATCAAGATCGACTAACAAATATTTTAAATAATATTTATTATAATATGATGAATCATAATTAGTATTATTTGAAAAAAAAATTATTATTAGATCATATACGTCACTTTTAAATTTATCAACTCCAAAGCCATTAAAATGACATTAAATATTAAAAATAATTATATAATTTGTTTAGGTGGGATGAACTCTTAATATTAAGCACAAAATTAAATTAAAAATATAGAATTAAAATAAATAAATAATATTTTTTTCGTCCTAACTAAGATGATATAGTTTCATAACTAAATTGAGGCATTTCATTTTTAAAATACATTTATTATATATACAATTTTAAAAATATATATTCATATAATCATTTTATACTCTTTTCAACTTAAAATATATAGTTTTTAATTATCGTACCTAAAAAAAATATCTTATCTTAACCGAAAACGAGTGACTAATTTGAGTATAAACAAAAAAAATGAGACACTTAATTCCATTTATGATAAATGTAAGGAGACAATCAAGCTCGTTAGAGAAGTATATCAAACGTCAAATCTAACGGCGTCTGAGAAGTATATACAAGAATTTGACAGCTTGGATTAATCAGTAGTATAGTCTTTTCAGAAATAAAAAAAGAATAATTAAATTATATTAAATGAAACTAGAGCATCGAAAGTAGGGATGTTCCAGTGCGGGCGACCCCACCGTAGCTGCAATTGCCCTCATCAATCAGTGTTTCTACATCGACCAACAAAACCATGCGGGCCCCATCTCATCGGTCTAATCATACACAGTGAAGCCGCGGGTCCCGCCTCTCGTACTTGATGACCAGAGTACAACCATATTCTGCTTACCTTTTTAATGAGTTGTACGTTTGCTGTTGGCTTATGAAGATTCAAGAATAGTGGTGTAGGTAAGTAAACCATTCCAACTCTTTTCTTTTCCTCATTCAGATTAATTCCTTTTATTCAATTAGTTCTACTTCTTCATTTTTAATTTTTATTGTACTCCCTCGTCCCAACTAGTTTGGGGCACGGGAATTAAGGAATTAAAATATATGTTGAGTGTATGTTTAAAGTATAAAGTTGTAATAGAAATATATATATTATTTAAATTTGTGTGTAATAAAAGTTTCCTAAAAATGAAATGACTCAAGCTAGTTGGGACGGCCCAAAAAGGAATACGACTCAAGCTAGTTGGGACGGAATGAGTATATTTTAGAAATATAATTATAGAGTAATTAATATAAGATGTTGTATATAAAATAAAACTTTGTTTTATTTCAATTGATATTAATGTTTGCTTATTGTTCGTAACATTTTTTTTACAAAAAAAATATTTATTTTTAAAAGAATTGAATTACGGATTTCGATTGATTCTCAACAGTTTGCGTAGGATCATTAGATTGACTTGAAATTAACATGATTGGATTGATTTAGTGACTAGTTTGCGGTTAAACATATCGAACTAGACGGACTGATCCGATTTTTAAAACAGATGGTAAGACAAGAGGAATACAATAATAATGTTTTTATTACTAAATAAGAATATTTTGTTTTGCCTTTCAGTTAATTCTTAAATTCCCAAGACAATGTTATGAAATTGATTTTATAAAATGCGTAGGTCATTAACATTTGTGTCTGGAGAGTTTGGTGGTTGATGCACTAGCCTTATATCAAAGCCTTCACTACTAGCTGCCACCCTAAAGTCCTCATATGTGTCTTTGATATGTGGTTTTGCATTATCCTGTTGTATGAAAATCAATTTTGATGCATCTCTAGGCCATTTAGCCTTGATTGAGGGAATAATCTGAAATAGAAACACATTTAAGCACATTTAGTCAATGCACTATCAACTGAATCTGAAAGTACATTTAAAGAAATTAAAACCGACTTTAATGCAATCTGAAAGTACATTTAAAGAAATTAAAACTGACTTTAAAGCATTTAAAGCTACTTATACCTGAGTGATTAAACATTCTTTGATTATATCCTTAGTGATGGATTGTATTGGCTTTGTTTCTAAGGTACCTTTAAGCCTATTCTTTGAGTTTCTTTTGGCTGGTACCTTTTCAACAAAGGGGAATATGCCTATCTTACAATCAAACACTACACTACCATATGCATCAAATATAGGTCTAGAGACAGCACACATAAACATGACTTTTGTGATGAATTTTTTGTTTTTGCATGTTCTATGTGGTTCGGCCTCCCCCGGGGTGAGGTAGAACCTCTGTGCAGTTTTAGAAATGTAGAACCATTTCTCATCGATATGAATTGTGTTCTTCATATTCTTGAACTTCAAGATATTGAATGCTCTATCAAACTGTAAGGCCTCCAATGAAAAACTAAGCCTCAAAAGCTTGTTTGGAGCTGTGAGGTCCGGTTTGATAACGTTTGAATGAGCTTTGATCAGTCCATCTTTGATCCATCTTCCCACTGTGCTTTTGCTGACTGAAATGCCTTTTGCCAACTTCCTTATAGTGCTTCTTTTGAATAGATCTAAGCTCTTAATGAGAGTTAAATCGATGTGTACTCGTTTTCTTCTTGTTTGTGTTTTTTTTCCATTTTGCACACAAATAATCTGCCTTCGCTGCCTTTGTATCTTTGCAGCTGCCCACAGTCGAGTCACGGTGCGCTTCGAGACGTTGAAGATGGAGTATGCTTCCTTCATTTTGCCACGGATGACCTTCTCATCCTTCGAGTTATTCAATAAGTATTGAATAATATCATTTCTTTCTTCCTCACTAAGTTCTTTTTCTCTCATTTTTAGTTTGGATGTAGAAGATGTGTTAGTGTTTGTAATGTTAGAGTTTTGCATATTTGTAGAAGATGTTTGGAGGGAAATTTGTGTGGGAAACTTGAAAGTAAATTTTCACTTTTAAGTGGGAAACTTGAAGTTAATGAAATTTTCAGAATTTGCACAATTCCTTCTTTTAAATTTCTGTTTTAAATGCAATTTCTACTTACTGTTTTTAAATTTCAGTTTTTAAGACTATAAGTTTGGATGACATTGTGTAATTAATTAGAATTAGCAGTTTAATAAATTCATTTGAAAAAAAAAACGAAAAACAAATTTATGAACAGATTAAATAATGAATTAAATGAGTTTAAATAAATAAATTTATTTACAGATTTAAAAAAAACGAAAATGAAATAATAAATAAAATATGGAATATAAATATAGATATATTTGGAGTTGTAAGCATGTACAAATACTTAATAAAGGAGTAAGTAGGTAATTAGTAAGGATGTCTTGGTCTGCGGACCAGAAAGAAGGGAGTCAGGTTTATTGGGACGGAGGGAGTATAAGAGTGATAGAATCCACAATTTTTTTAAGAAATAAATCTTTTATTTTTAGAATGTGTCATTTTTAGTATGACATCCCAACATATCTTTGTGAAAACGCGTTTCTTCTGCAAAGAGACGGGGAAAAACACTTTATCGACATATGGTTAAAAGCGTTAGTAAAAATAGAATTAACTTGCGCGTAAAAAAGTGTTTCTTACTTTGAGGAAGTGGAGTGGGTACAATCATTGATGCATTTTCAATTTTATTTTATTTCATAAATACTATTTTGGTTTGATTTTTTATTAAATTTTCTCTATTTTTTGATAATTGAATTGAACCGTGCTGACCTCTAATCTTGATAGAATTTAAACTCCTTAAAATGATTTAAACAATATTATAAAATTCAGATTGAACTGTGGACGGTTCAATCGAATTTCAAAAGGGTATAAATTCTTTCAATAATTGAAACTCTCTTTCAAACTAATGTAATTGATAGGTATTTTTCCTTAATATAGGACATTAATTTGTAACTAGTGCCATTTTATAAACTCATTATATCTAATAATCAACAAACCCATCAATTCTTTGAATTGTTATATGTCGGATCCAATAAAAAAAATTGTCTTATTTTCCGAACTACTATTAAATAGTTTATGTTTGGGTGAAGAGTGACCTTTTATGTTTCTTTATTTTTGATCAACTTTAATTATTTAAGTGTTATTGGCTGTTTTAATATACTTTTATTTTTTTAATGCAATTAACTATTATTATTAGCGAATAATTAAGTATTTTGCGTCCACGGATTAACAATCCATCCTATATTTAATTTATTAATCAATTCGTAATCACTGATTAAAAATTTATTGCTTTCGAATTAAGGAATTTTTTGGATGGAAGCATTTGTAACAAGATTAACAAACTATGGAATCATATGACTCAATATTCTTTATTCTTTACTTTGGATGATATATATTGATATGCTTGATTGTAAATTATAGCTTGTATTTTTAATTAATAATTTGTGGTACAATTCATAACATTAATTTGTCTATCTTGCATGTGATCTCCCATTCATATTAGGAGATGTATATAAAATAAATCCAACAAATTGATATAACCAAATCACATTTAAGGGCTTAGTTAAAAGTAATTACTAACAAATGTACATTAGTACTTTAATAAAATTAAAGATATTCATAAGATTTTTCTTAAATACATCTTATATATAATAATTATGGGGAACTTCGTTTAATTTGTATTATCAGGAATTTTGAAACTACTACTACAACTTTTAAAATCGAAACAAATCCTTAATTGATAAGAGAAAATAAATGTCATAGCAAGAAGAGAAAAGAAAAAAGTAGAAGGAAAAAAGGTTTGTTGAGGCTTACTTGCATTTTCGACCTTTTCAAACTAAGTATATGCAAGGAGGAAAGTAGAAAACATACTTTGAGAAGTGGCTGATGATAAATTGCTAATCTAATAAAAATGACCTCCAAATTAAACTGACAATTTTGAAAATTTAAATGAACTCCATTTGAGTCGTTATCAAATTGATTTAATAACGAGAGTTACGAGATAATCGGTCCAATTGCCACACTAGTTCGTTACATTTGGATTTATTTTCTGAAAATTTAAATGAACTCCAAATTTATTGTCTTATTGCAATTCTCTTGTTCTCACTTATAATAATAAAGCTTTAGTTTATTTCAGAAAATAAATCCAAATGTAACGAACTAGTGTGGCAATTGGACCGGTTAGCTCGTTATTAAGTCAATTTGATAACGACTCAAATTATTAAAGATCAAATTCAAACTCAATCTATTAAATATATAGTAAACCCGAACCTGAACTGATACATTTTTCAGGTAAACCCGGCACGACAATGATATAATCTGAGAACAACTCGATATTATATATACAATTTGATAAATTATGCATAATAAATAATTTATACAATTTGAGAATATGACAGACATTGCTTCATAATGTATATACAGGAGAGGAGAGGAAATAATAAATATATCAAACATAAAATATGTACTAATAGACTAAAATGTGAATTCTAATTAAAATAAAAAATATTATTAATGTCAATACTAAATAATACTCCCTCTGAAACAAGTTCCTAATTTGCCATTTTCGTCCGTCCACAAAACATCTTACTACTTTAAACTTTCCATTTATGCTAATGGACCCACCACACTCTCTACACACAATTCAATTTAGTATAATACTTAAGTGGGACCCCTATTCCACTCACTACATATCATTATTAAAGTAAAAAACACTATATTAAAACCCGCACCGAGTCAAACTAGGAACTTCTTTCATGGACGGATGAAGTATATTTTAAATAACTCGAATCCAAAAATTTAAAGTTGTTATGGAGTAAATATGACGATTGTTTTATACGTTTTTGGTCTCGTTTCTCTCGTAATTCGGATTAATATTGGTTGATATTGTCGATCAAGTTGATACTTGGATATGTTATTTGCTACTTTGTAGGTGAAAGATCGACTTTAAGAGCTAACAAGGCTCGAGAGGAGAAACGAGACGAAAAGATGAAGAAAGGAAAAAAAGAAACGACTTTTCGTGCGAGAAGGAACAGAGCGGGGGCCTAGCGAGCGCTAGGCCCCAGCGCTCGCTGACCCTCAGAACTGTGGAAGGACAGAACTTGGGGCTAGCGGTCGCTAGCCCCTAGCGACCGCTAGCTCCCAGATTATTACCAAGACAGAACAGTAGGGTAGCGCTCGCTACCCCCTAGCGAGCGCTACCCCTCTTCAGCCATGCCTCATCCAGCGCTGGGGCCTAGCGAGCGCTAGCCCCCAGCGCTCGCTACCCTGGCGCGATCTTCCTCTTCTATTTAAACCTCATCCGCGTGATATTTGGAGGACGGGGACACAGACTCTTCTACCAGTTTTTCACTACACGTATTTTTATTTTCTAGTCTAGGGTTTAGATCAGGAGAGAAAACACTATTAGCTAGATTTACATTCCAAGTTCTTTACTTTTGGAGATTTTTGGATTCGTTCGTGATTCAACCCGAAGATTTATTTTAATTCAGTATTTCTTTTCAATCCAGTGAGTTCTTTATTGCTTTCTTTACTGTTTTCTTTATTGCTTTCTTATTTTCCTTTATGTGTTCTTATTCCCTTGCCTTAATTCTGATTAATTATCAAACCATTAACACAAACCTTTCAATCATGTTAATCAATCAGTTTAAGGCATGTCTAGATTTCGTTTCTTTAATTATTCATTCTTAAAAATAGGATTTAATTGTTTTCTTCATTCTTGCCTAGATAGTTCGTATTTAAATTCCTTTAATCCTTTTTGCCTTAATTATCACTTAGTTAGAAAACCAAAACCCTCATTCTTTTACTGCTTTTATGTTCTTCAACGTGAATGAAGCCCTGTTTAGCCTTCCTTGAGAGTACGATTTGGGTTATGCTTAATTACACTATTAACAATGATCTCGTCCAAATTGCGAGTAATATAGTTCATTAAGCACGACACATCCCTTTAAGTATATAGGCTGGAAACATTTCTCGTGCCCAATACTGATCCCTTATCGGACAGTGGGTCTGGATTCAACAACGCCACGTACTTAAGGGTATATTTGAGTGAAATAAGTATATCGGCTGGAAACATTCCCCAGCAACGGCGCCAAAATTTGTTTCACTCAAATAAGTACGTGGCGTTGTTGAGTCCAGACCCACTGTCCGATAAGGGATCAGTATTGACGATGATTCAAACCCTATAGATTGTACTATAAAATTAAATACTCCCTCCGACCCTTAAAGAGTGTCCTTTAAGGATAAAATTGGTGTCCCCTAAAGAGTGTCCCATTTCAATTTTCAAGAGTAAAATAGTGTTAAAGTTTCTATTTTGCCCTTGTAATCATTTGAATATTTTTTGCTTTTTATAGTTTCAATGTAATAATTAGGGGTAAATACTGAAAATTATTAATTGTATTGGTATGTGAGTTTTTATGTTTGGGGACACTTATTGGGGGACGGAGGGAGTATATTGGAGTTCCAATATTCAAAGCCCAAGAACTACTACTGTATAGACTCGTGACTAACTTACTCTCATTAATTAGAAAACAACATTTAACTAATCAATTAATTAATATTATGAGAGGTATAAGTCAAGAGAAGTGGGGTTAATTTCGAGGTACTTATTATTATTCATTCAAAGCTCAAACTTCTAGGTTTAATTTAGCATAATATCACATGAGGGCTTTCTTTAAATACTCTTATTCCTTTCGTTCCATATATAGTTGTTACATGTATATTATATTTATTATAAAGTATATACATATATAGTATGATTAATTTTTATGCGAATAGCATAATTTAAATTTGATTATACAATTTATAATATTTTTGAACAATTTTTAATACGTTGTAACAATCAGTCTCTTAATTTAGCGATATATTTCGAACAAATAGGAATGTTGTGATTACAATAAATTAAAATATTACATTATAAATTGCAATAATTTAAAGCCATGCTAAATGAAATGATCTGTTATTTGCGATAACTAACCATCCAATTCCAACCATAAATCTTGCATAGAATAATGCATTAATAGTATGCATAGAATTAATTAATTAAAACAATTAAGAGTGATTATTAGATAAAATTAACAATGTATATTAAAATTATAAAGATTTAAGTGGGCCCACCTTCCTCCAACGCCCTGAATTTCAGTAATTGGTCGTCGATTAATCTTTTTTATGAATTAATTAATTGAAAAATAAATTAAACAACTTTGGCTCATAATTTAAGGGGAGTGTTATATAATGACATGAAATTCATAAAGCTCCTCAAATTAATAGGATATTAATTTCTCGCACGTTTATATTTTCATCATATTCATAATTCCTCGAGAATAATAATTCTTACTAATTCTTAAGCATTTGAAAGGTTCGAGTATTTTACCTTTAAATATCAATGATTATATATCTATCACTACAAGTATATAACTTAAAGAACACAACTTAATTATTGAAAAGGAAAAGAAAAGGTAAAATCTTTTTATTTCCAAACTAATTAGAAATTTCAATATATATGTTTCTCACATTTTATTCATGTTCTTGAATACAATATCGATTATATTTTGAGATTATTTTAACAAAAATGATATAGATTTGTTTATTTTATTTTATTTTAATTTGTGGGATTGACTTTTGAGACCTCAAAACTTGGACAAAAAGAATGGTGTGAACGTTTTCCCATGCAATATCATTATAGCAGAAGTGGCTTATGCAAAAATTTTTATTAATTAAACTAATTAAGTTGGATGAAGAGTAAAACTATTTGCACACTCTATACAGATTCTATCATATATAGCTTTTATTTTTAAAGAGCAATTATAAGTTTTTTCAAATAATTGTATGTACCAAGGAAATCAATTCAATATATGAAATTGTAAATTTGATTTGAAAAAAGAAAATAATGAATTTAAAAGATTCTAAGATTAACTATTACTCCAACCAATTCAACATCTTGTCGAGGATCTTTTTATCTTCTTTTCCTCTTTTATAACCATCTCTTTGTTTTATGTATTTTCCATTGCAATAAAAGAAAATTGAAATTAATAGTAATAATTAATAAATGAGTTAGCCGCTAGCCGAGCCGATTAGCCGAATTTACCAATAGCCGTTGTCCCACTCAGCCGGGGGCATAACGGGAAAATCAAGTGTGAGAAGCGATAAGATAACGATGACGGCAGGCCGTTAACGGCTATGATTGCTCATTGTCTTTGCTGCAGGGATAACTATCAAAACATTAAATAACAATTTAACAGATTTGAGATTCTTACTATTCTACCACTATTTTTGTGTGGGACAAAATTAAATATACAAACATGATTTTTGACTAATTTTACTTTCACTACAATAGTTAGATATATATATATGTCATAATAAAATATATACTTATTTTTCTAATGTAGATTTAGTTTTGAATCAAGTTCACCAGAAATTGCTCCATTTTAAGAAAAAGGAAATGAGATTATTAAATAACAAATAAAGTTGCTGCAAAATGCATCAATAGGCTGTTTTTAAAATGGAGTATGAATTATTCATGCTCTGTGTACTTTGCATCAAATAGGAGTTCAAAAATTTTCAAAATGAAGTATGAATTATTCATGCTCTTTCATATGTGTATTTCATTTTCCACGCGAAACACGAGCTCGAAACTTTTCAAAATGTAGTATGAATTATTCATGCTCTTTTATTTGTGTACTTCACACGAAACACGAGTTCAAAAATTTTCAAAATGGAGTATGAATTATTCATGCTCTTTCATTTGTGTACTTCACACGAAACACGAGCTCAAAAATTTTCAAAATGGAGTGTGAATTATTCATGCTCTTTCATTTGTGTACATCACACAAAACACGAGTTCGAAAATATTCGTGCTATTTCATTTGTGTACTTCACACAAAGCACGAGTTCAAAAAATTATTCATGCGCTTTCATTTATGTACTCCACACGAAATACAAGCACAAATAAATCGTGCTCGTGGAATTGCGTAATCATGATAAACATGACAATTAGTAACGTAATTATCAAGGTATATTAATTAACGATATATTACTAATAAACTCTTCACAATCTTTTTTCTATGAAAATATGCTAGTATTCACATAATTATTTTTTGCCCTACATTTTATTATTCTTCTGTATTTAAAGTTTGTAATTACTATTTGTTCTGAATTTTGTTTTTTTGTTGGAAAAGATGAAGGGGGCGGGAATTGAAACCCTAAATCTTAATATTAATAGATAACGGTATAGTGATGACTCTTTGAATGTTTCCAAAATAACATTATTTATTCGATCTCATAGATAAATATCAATAGAATTAGATCTGAATGATTTATACTCTATTCGTCTTAATAAATTTGACACGTGTTTTAAGAGACCGTAAGTACTTTTTAGGAAGAAAGAAATGTGCAAAATTTATTAAGATAGAGATAATATTAACTAGGGCAGGGGATATAATGAAAGGGAAATGAAGAAAGATAGGAATTAGGGTTTGGAATAGAAGTGAATGAGGTCACGTGGTTGGGATGATGCCAAGCGCGTTAAGGACATTTAATGTCAGTTGGAAACAAGGCATTATGGAAACATAAGTTGTTATCATGTTTCTTGTGACTCCTCTTCCTTCCTAGTCAAAGTCAAAACTCCTTTTTTGTCTTTTCCCATCCACTCCACTTACTCCTTGCAACATATTGTAATTCCTCCCACTAAAACTTGATACATTTTTAAAATAGTAAAAGTTATTCTTTTAAAAGTTGTGAATTATACCGGTTCTATTACTCTTACACTACTTTATACACTTTTTTTAATAATCGTGTCCAAAATTTTTGTATCATACTTATTGGGATCCATAAATAGTAAAAGTTATTCTTTTAAAAGTTGTGAATCCTACCGGTTCTATTACTCTTACACTACTTTATACACTTTTTTTAATAATCGTGTCCAAAATTTTTGTATCATACTTTTTGGGATGTATGGAGTAACATAATAAATGCTTCTCATATGATACTTCATTTATGGGTCTAAGATGCTGGGCCCTAAACAAAAGATCAAGATCTGTTAGTGTAAGAACGGCCCAATTTGTGTTGCAAGAATAAGCCAAGTTAACTATTTGATTGAGTAGTAGTACTTTTCATTGGATTGCACCCATAACTCATATGGTGAGTAGAGTGTTAATCGACGACAGGTTTTCTTAGGAAGAATTCATAACGGATCGGGAATCGGATATCAAGTAACGGCCGTAAATATGCCGGTTACTGATTCTTAATTTTAAAAAAATGAAAATGCCGCTCCTCCGTAATCGGTACCGGTTTATGAAACTAAATATTAAAAATATATTTTATATTTATTTAAAAATATTTTATATATTATAAAATATTTACAAATTAAATTAAATTATATTTTTATTGAATTAATATTAGTTTAAATTAATATTATTAAAATAAAAATTGGTACCTTAACCGGCTTTATCGGTTAACCTGTACCGAACCGATCGGTACCTAATTAATTGGTAAAATAATCGGTTCTACCGGTACCAGACCCGACTCAATCAATACCGATGCCCCGTGCTAATTATAAAATTAGGCCCTTATATTTTGTTAAAATATAACTTTAAAATATTTTGAAATAATTTTGGATGACCGATACTTTTGATATTCTTATGATGTTGTAAAGTGAAACAAAAAAATTTTGTGATGAAAAATAGAATCAAATTTTGATTGTTGAGTATGGAGAAATTTAAATTACTTGTGAGTAAATTGGGTGAAATTTTCTCTTTGAATCCCATATAAAAATTATTATACGAGATGTTGTCTTGAATATTGGATTGATCTTTAAATGTTTTTGGAAAAGAGAAAATAAAAAGAATAATAAGAAAGTAATAAATTAATAAAAATTGAGCTGTGTTTTTATTCTCAAAAAGAAGATTTTTTTACACATTAAAACTTTATAGACCCATCAAGTCCATTATTTAATATTTGGGCCCCTCATTTTTTGGGTCCTGTTCTGTATAGCTTGTTGAACAGCCCATTAGCCGGGCTTGACCGGTACCTTAACCGCTCCTACCAGTTAATTGGTTTGGTACCCGATTAATCGATAAAATATCAATTCGAGTACCAATTCTTAAAATTTTTAAATTTTCCAATTTCAGTTATCCGGTATCGAATGGATTGACACCTTAGTAGTGAGAATCTCCTCAATACCGCAAATTATTAACTGATATGTAGGGATGTCAATTTGGCCCGAAAGTGCGGGTTGGCCCGAAGACCAACCCGAAACCGAAGAGGGTTAGGGTTGAAAATTTATGACCCGAAACATTTTTTAGCCCGAATGGGTTGGACCAAAATCAACCCGAACCCGATAGGGTTAGCCCGATTAACCGAGTGAAAAAATAAAATAATAATTATTTGCATAATATATTTGATATTTCATGCAAAAATGTATTTTTCATATCCATCAATTAATCAATCAGTATTTAAAAAAATAATTATGGCACAATTTGAGTATAATATCATTACATTTCTCTTTAAATTTATTCATATTTAATTTTAATATTTAACTATGTCTAAAATTTTATTTTATTTATTATATTTTTTTTAAAAATATATTTTTAAAATATAAAATCATAAAAAATATACTACATTTTAAATACTTTGTTCGCTTTTTGAATCTTTTTGTTGGATTGAATCACCTTAATTTGATATATGATAATATGTGAACTTTTTAAATCGTATTATTGTTTATATTCATTTTTACAAACATAGAGTTATGAAAAAATATATATGAATGCTCATTTTTATGACAAAGAGTCTACAGCCCGAATAGCCCGGTGGGCTAACCCGAAACCCGAAAGTTTAGGGTTAGGGTTGTAAATTTACAACCCGAAAAAAAATCAACCCGAGCCAACCCGAACCGAATAGCCCGACAACCTGAGCGGATTAGCCCGAAACCGAGCGGGTTGACCCGATTGACATCCCTACTGATATGTATTTTAAATTTAAAAAATAAGTTAACTTGAATTATAATGTGGATTAGATGGAGTTTTGATATTTCTGATTTATTATATTTCTTACATGGAACAAAATATATCTGTTCAAGCAACATTAATTATCCTTCAGGCTTAAAAAGAAAATGAAAGCCCAATTTTAAAGAATTTAAGTCCGAAATTTATAAAAATCATCAATAAATAAAACCGATATAAAAATAGGAAAGAATTTTTCTTGGAACGGTGTCGTTCTGGAAGCCAGAAACTTCTTAGGGTTTATGCTCAACTCTATTGAGAGAAAATCCGATTTCAATACCCCCAATTTTGATATGGCTTTTTGGAGGCAAATCGTGACGGGAAGCAGCCGATTATCCTCATTTTCCACGAATTCAAGTTATGTATCTGGGGTTGCAAATTTCTCCACCAAATCCAGCCTCTACATCGGTAAGAAATTGCCGGGTGATTCCTGTCGATTCGCTCTTTTAATTTATTATACTGTATAAGCTTGGTGTAATGTTCTGATCGCTTCGAGCCTTCGATATGAAATGCAGTGAAAGTTGGGATTCCGGAGTTCTTGAATGGAGTTGGGAGAGGATTAGAGAGTCATGTGGAGAAGTTGGAATCTGAGATTGGGGACTTGAATAAGCTTCTTGTAACTAGAACCCTTAAGCTCAAGCGCCTTGGGATCCCTTGCAAAGACGTAAGAAAAAAAAAATTCATTCTTTATATATTCATTGATATGTGGATATAGGTTTATGCGAGTTTTAGATGGTTGGTTGTGGGAATTGTTTATGATTGCTTGTTTATATCAATTTTATAAATTGAAAAGAGAAAAACAAATTTATTGGAGAAAATAGTATGATCGTCACTTAACGGAACTCTGCTGACTGTGGTGATAGTTTTGCTCATTACACTCGTTTGCTTCATTTTCTTGTTTGAGAATCTCAATCCCCAACGATTCTCTGGTACGGTCAAACTGTATTTTCCGAGTCATTAGTATAACTGGTATAGTTTTAAATTTGATTAAAAACGTTTTCCTTGTGAAAGTTGTAATGCTTTTGGTGAATAAATGCATTAATTTCAAAATTTGTGCTGTACCTTTGATATTTCAAACCAATTTGGAGTTGGGAAGACACGATTGTTATATTATCCTAGTAACCATAATGTTCTTTAGCTGTATTGTTTTTGTGTTGCTTTTTTCCCCCTACATGTGATGCTCACACAGATTTTTCTAACTGCTTTGATATAGGATAGAATTAGGCCGTGTCACTTACTGTGCTTTCTGTTTCTTGATTTTGGTTCTCCCTATTTTAGGGTAATGAGTCTGGTTACTCTGTAATTGAGGTAAACAGAATCAATGGAATCTAAGTAGAATTGAATAACAAATTTGGATGCATGACCAATGTAATTTTGTTGAAATAATTGATTAATTGGTATAATGAAACTTGCATTTCGGGTTTGCAATGCGGATGCATGTAGATCTCTCATCTATGTACTTCTGAAGTCTCCTGAAACTTTGTTGGTCCATCTTTCCATGATCCAAGCTGAGGCCTAGACCAGATATTTCTGGCTAACTCAGCTTTTATAATATTCTTGTTTACTTTGATCTCCAGTTGGCAAAGATGGACCATTATATCATTTTGTGATGCCTTCAAAGATAAAAGCTCGTCTACTTCATCTAGTATTTAGCCGAATGTTCTAAATACTTAGTAAATATGCATGATAAGGAGACCTTCATTGTCTGTTTTGAGTGAGAAATGGATCATAAATTAAATATCAGAGTTGAATTGCTGGTCTTGTATTCATAAGCTGATGATAGATCATAGAACACTAGCAAGTTAAATTTGCAAATGTGGTAACAACTTCATATCTCCAATAAAAAATGTACCTTTTGTATATGTATCGAGTAAACTTATGTAAAGTGTTTTCTTTGTTTCTGCAGAGAAAGTTGATACTGAAGTACGCCCACAAATACCGGCTTGGACTATGGAGGCCTAGAGCTGATCCCGTAAAATCTCGATGAGTCATGCATAAGTAGTGAAATTTAGGTTTTGCCGGGTAGTTCGTCTGCGAGCTTGCTGGATTTGTTCTTTTGCTCTGAAACTCTCGTGGGGTTTAGGGTTCATGTTTCTTTCTGAAAACCTTCTGTTTGAGAAGTTGCCTATGCTGGTTTGCTCCCCACACTGCATCTGAAATGATTAATAACATGAAGATGTGGAGGCCTGTTTTAATTCTCTCTTTTTCTTTCTCTCTCTCTTTCTTTCTTTCTTTCTTTCTTTCTTTCTTTCTTTGCATTTGGTTATTTGACGCCATAAATCATGTCAAATTGTTAGTGATAAGATAATAAGATTCTTAGAACTCCTATTTATCTGCAACTCTAAGTATAGAATACCATACTCAATGCTTTGCTAATATCTTTATTTTTACTCAAAAACAATATTTTCCTAATCAAATGGTACCGCGATATAAGTTTAAAACAAGAAAACCAATTGAGTAATGGCGTGCCTATCTCTATTTCAATAAAGTAATTATTTTTTTTAGAACCAATAACGTTTTCAACTTTGATGCAAATTAATTTGGCTATATAATTGAGATAGAAAGAGTATTATATTGACTTTTGAGAACAGTCTGCTTTGATTATAACAAAAAATAAATAAATCGTTAAATGCAAACTACGATTTTAGCTTTCTTCTATTTCCGTACAACTAAAGCGCGAAACGTATACATCTTATTTCTCTTCACTTGGGCCACTTGGCTTTGCTCAAAAAGAAAATTACTATTGAAAAGGAAAATTGAAGAAGAAACCACAAGGGAAAAATGGCTATGGCTTCCTCTGCATTGCTGAAGCGAACGGCGGTGGTGAAGTTAGTGCTCGGCAGTCTCCGAGCATCAAGGGCGTACGCCTCGGTTGCAGTGGGATCGGACTTGATATCGGCCGCACCGGATGTTTCTCTCCAGAAAGCTCGCTCTTGGGACGACGGCGTTTCGTCCAAGTTTGCAAGCACTCCACTCAAAGACATTTTCAAGGTCTATTAAATTTTGTATAACGGAAAATGCATTGAAATTGCAGTCATGCTGTTTATGAATTTTGATTTCTGGGTTTATATAGGGCTTTCGACTGTTTAGTTGGGATTTTAATTATATTTTGCTGTTATAATTTTTCAGGATAAGAAAGTTGTCATATTTGGGCTTCCGGTGAGTTATTCGAATCGGTTCTCTTATTCATGTATTTCTCAGTAATTTTCGCTATATGTTGTGTGAGTAGAGTTCTGAGATTTGATCTTTGAAATGGGAATGGTTCGTTCCTCCCCTTTTCCTTTAATAACATGTAACGGTCTTTTTTATTGCCATAAGATTTTCATGAGATATTTCAGTTTGTATGTTTCATGGGCTTCCAAAAGTCAGTGAAATTCACTCAAGAAATATAGCTCAAATGAATATCTTTGAAATCATTTCCTTAAAATTATTAGCTGTGCATTTTAGGAACTTACATGCTTTTATCTTCTGCTCTTTTATTTCCCATGGATTGTGGTTAAGTTTCTTTGTAAGCATACTATTAGAATCTTAGAAGTTAAACTGGTTTTGAAAATTTTTGTAGTCAGTTTGAGTTAGGCAACATTTCATTCTTCAGTGTTGTTTTTTCTTTGAGAAAAGATAAGAATTTGATATGTTTATCTTCATACTGATTGAATTTGGTTTTACAATCCCCTAGGGAGCGTACACTGGAGTTTGCACGGCACAACATGTCCCTAGCTACAAAAAGAATATCGACAAGTTCAAGGCAAAGGGAATTGATTCAGTTATATGTGTGGCTGTCAACGATCCCTATGTAATCAACGGTTGGGCGGAAAAGCTTCAGGCTAAAGATGCTGTAAGTCTCTCATTATTGTTTACAAGCTAGAGAAGATAAGCAGCTGATAATGGTGTGCTGTAATGATTAGATCTTAATGACCATAGTAAGATAGTGTGAATTCATAATGTGAAGTCTGTTATCTTTCCCCATCTCTTTGTTCTAGAGGTAGGATTTTGTTCGTCTATTAGGACAAATATTTGAATGTCAGCTGAAATTTGTTTCTTGCTAAGATTTGGATTCAAACTCTTTATGGCATCGTGCTCTAGCTATTTCAAAATACATATTGCTGCCTAAGGTACATTTATATTATTATGCAGCGGTGATCTTCTTGTAACAACAATATGATGTGATAACTCTTTTACATTCTTTCAAACTATTGTCATTTATTCCTTTACTTTGCATTCTATTAATCACTCTTATTATCCCCATATATGTATTATCTATGATTGAGATGAATTCTGAGTTTAGTCAGCACTTGCAAAATGCTGTTGTTCGATGCTATTTAAGTTGCTGGGCCTATTTTAAGAATGGCTGTTCATTCATCTAATGATCACTGTTATTGTTTCTTGCCTTCATGAAACTTAAATTGCTGTCGGGGATGTTTTCAATCGTGTTCCACTTTATCTCGTGGTGGCACAGATTGAATTTTATGGAGATTTTGATGGGAGTTTCCACAAAAAGCTCGACTTGATGATAGATCTATCCGCTGCATTACTTGGCCCTCGATCACATAGGTATTTTTGTTTGATTCTGTGCATCAAGTAATGCTGCTGATCCTATCCTTCTTCACTATCCTCATGCTTCTCATGTTCTTTACGCACAGGTGGTCGGCTTATGTGGATGATGGCAAGATAAAAGCTCTTAACGTGGAGAAAGCTCCTTCCGATTTCGATGTTTCTGGTGGCGAAGTCATCCTCGGACAGATCTAACCACGATCTTCCTCTTATGCAGTGACTTCGCATGTAGTTCTCATTTCCAGAACTTGGATTTTTTTTACAGATACATATGCATGATTTCTTGATTCTGAATAAGAGTTTGAACAAGATTATGCTCAAATATTCTTTACATTTTGCCATAAATGGAGTTATTTAGCGCTGCCACAAACCCACAAATAGTGTATATTGCCGTCTTTTACTTACAGATATATGCATTCCTTATTTGTGGACGCATTCTGTATTAGCTTGACTTAGAAAGGTGACGTGGAAAATTGTGTTTTTTTTTTTCTATAGAAAATCCATGGTCAGGCAAGTAATTTTGGACAAACGTAATGTTGAACTCAGAACAAATTTATTTTTGGATACACGTGCACGAGTTTATATGGTTTTCAAATTTTGGATAAATTAGGTCGGTAGTCCTGTCATAGCTGTTGGCACCCAATTGAATTAAATTTTTTCTCTTACTTTTTCATTTCACCAAAGTCCAATAACCAAAAAATTTGACTCATTTTTCTGCAATTTAATTTTGTTTGTTGCAAAGGATAAAAGGGTCTATCAAGTAAAATTGTTTACTTTACCACTCTCACTCTCTCAATTCTTCTAAAAGTATATGCGAAAACTTTTTGGAAACGAGATCAATTTTTAGTGAGACAGAAGTTTTTGGTCAAATATGACCACTTTTAGTAGGATAGATGGAGCAGTAAACTAAAGTATTGTGTTTTTATGAAGGAAGAGTTGATATCTAAAGATTTTTTTTAAAGTGATAATTTTTAATAAGATGATAGAAAAATATGATGACTTTAAGGGGACGAACAAGCTAATTTGGTGTGGTTGGTTTTATATGATTGAAAAAAAAAATCACAAACCATAAAAGGAGAATTTGGAAAATGACATGCTAACGAAACGACGCCGCATCTGATTTTCGTTTTTCATATATATTAACCGTGTCGCCGTTAAGATTTCTGTTTCCACAGTTGGCAGCACAAGCTCACCTCGACTCCTTCTTCAATGGCGTCTCTCTCTCATCTTCTCTTTCTCTCTCTACTGTTTCACTGCGTTCTCGTCATCAAGTGCGACGGTATACATTTCCAAATTGTTCCTCAGAGCTACCCACTTCTAGCTTCTTCGCGAGATTTACTTCCGTTTGCTGTGTGTTTTTTGAAACTCGCAAGGTTTTAGACTTTTAGTAATTAAAGGAAATGTTAGCTAGAGTTTGATTTTTTTTATGCTGTGGTTTATTTATGAACTTTGTGTATTATTTTCTCGGATTACTTTCCTAAGTAAAGTTAGTCGGTGGGTTATTGGATTTGCATTGCGAGAAGAACTGTGTCGTGATCCGGTTATTGCTCTTTCTTGTTGATTATCTAGCTCAGATTGATTGCTCTTCTGAACTCGGATTATGAAGAATATGCGAAGACTTAGCTTTGAAGTTTCGTATATGACAATAAAGGTGTTGCTGTATTCGAACGCCATTACTACATGCTAGATCTACCATTTCGACTTTCTATTTGATAGTGATCACTCATTTCCTTTTATTTTTAATGTTCGTATTTGAATTTGAAATTAGCATCTGGTTTCATGGTTATGTATAATGTATGAAGATGTCAAATGATCCTAATGTAGCGAAATTCCTTGTCGGGTAAGTTCCGACCCGCACGAAAGGCGTAACGATCTGGGCCTGTCTCGGAGAGAGGCTCGGGATTTGAACTACTTATTGAGTTTGGAACTGTATTGAGCTAGTTTTATAGTTGGATTGATCTAATTTGAGGTGAACTTTCTTTGAGTTGATAAATATACCACCAACCCCTACATCTACAGCAGTTTCCAATATCAGATCTAGGAGGAAATTCATGCGTATAAGGTGAATTAGATGCAATAGGATAAGAAGATGTTTCACTTGTGAATTCTACATAAGATGCTCTCTTGTTTGTTCTTACCATCTTAATAGGAGTTCAAAATTTTTTGCTCTCTCTGATTACTGCTTTACAATAGATCTCTCTCCATCATAAAACAAGCAACTATTTCTTTACTTTGTTATTTTCTTGATACCAAGTAGATAGTTAAGCATTCTTGATTATAGAGATTTAGTGGTGATCTAAGGTTTTCTGAACTGGTCTTGCTATGCAGACGAGGAAGACAATCTTCTTCAAGGAATCAACCAGTACCGGACATCCCTTAACTTGACATCTCTAACCAAGAGTGAGCGAGCAGAGTGCCTAGCTAGTGAAGTTGCGGATCAGTTCAAGAACCAACCTTGCACCAACAGTACAGGAGCCAACACCGTACCTGGAACCGAACCCCAGTTCTCCGGCTTCCCCGACCTCCTATCAAAATGCCATTTGAACCTCACGACCACAAGAGATGGGCAGATACTGCCTGCATGTGTTCCTAACCTCGATGCAGCTCTTGTCTTGTCCAACTTCACAAAGTCGCAGTACTCAGGGTACCTCAACGACACCAAGTTCAGCGGCGCTGGGATTGGCTCTGAGAATAACTGGATTGTCGTTGTTCTGACTACAAGCACACCGGAGGGGAACTACTCACCAGGAAGTAGCGAGGATAACGGGGCTGCTGGCCTAGGCCCCGTCATACACGTGGTGTTGCTATTGGTCGGTTTTTTCATGTTGATGTAAACTAGATTGAGGGATATATACAAACTACCGGCATGTTCATCTGTTTATTTGATCGAGACATTCTATTGCGATGTAGTTAAGTAACTATATTGAATCCAATGCTATGTATTGGGTAGCATAACAAAGTATCGGATTGCTATGCTCCTTTTTTCTTTCTTTCTTCAACTCTTGCATTTGTGAACGAAGTTATTAAAGCCTTCTTAACTAAATAACGTTTTAGCACTTGTATTACCGTAGCACTTCGATTGAAGCCCTCTCTTTCTCTCAATCACCCCAAAAAGGAAAGAAAAAAGAAGTGGGAATTTAAAAGAAAACCTTCGATTCGAACCCTCTTTCTCTCTATCACCAAAAAGAAAATACAACATAAAATAAATAATAGAAAAATAAAAAGGTAGGAATTGAACCTGACGTGAATCGAACACGCAACCTTCTGATCTGGAGTCAGACGCGCTACCATTGCGCCACAGATCCACTTCTATTTAAAACCATATATAAACCTAGATATTGTGTATGTTGACAATATTTGTATGATTTGCAATATACTGTGGATGATTGTTATAGGATATTTGATCTAATCTAAACAAGGAAAAAGACAGCGAGAATCAATCAAAAATCTACAAATACATTGATCAAAATACATCTCTTCTTGAAGAGGACAAATAGTTCAATACACTTATGCCATTACTCAACTCTAACCATTGCTAGCCATATTCTCATTTCTCACTAGTGAAATATGGCAAATAAATAAGCCACACCGACAAGCCATTTAGTTCTTGATCCTGCATACATACACGTTGTGTTCTAACCTTATTTGAATCCATTGTTTACACGCGTTATTTCAGCGCATTAACTTACATGCGAGGTCTTGATTCGGGACTCGATCATGAGTTCTTCAACTGGCTTCTTGTCACCAGCATAAACCTTCTTAGTGCAAGCATTGTGATCCACGTCGACTTTGTGATTTTCTCCTTTATCATCAGAAGCAATGCTGAGCTCAGGACAGTCTTCAAGATTTGGGCCTGCAAACCTTTGAAGAACCCCAGTATCCCTTCTTTTTCCCAGATCGAATGCATTGCGCCCGACATGGTTTTATTTGATTTTAGGTCCTTAATCTCATCGGCATCGGCTGACTGAATCACCACTTTGCACCTGTGTATAGTTCTTGGTTCTGTAATGTAGAGCTAAGAAGTGTTTCTTTTCGTAAAGTGAGGGGCTGAGCGTGAAGGGTTTTTACCTTATAGCAGGGTACGTTATGCACGTGGCGATGCATTTTGAGACAGCACCCAGCATAAAAGCAGAGAATGCAGAGAGAGATGCTGCATCACCTTCCTGTTTCTTCATCTTCTCCTTCAGTAGTCTGTTCTTTAATTGATCAAAAGCTGTGTACTGCAGAATTGTATTATGCAATCAGAATTTTTTCGTTTCAGCCGAACGGGATGGAATATACTGAGTAGCAACTCATCTCTACCTGAATGGAAGGATTTGCAGTGAGAAGAAGAGAGATGCCTAGACCATCAAAGGACTCGCTCCAAGTGCGCTCAGAGAGTGACTTCCAAAGCCCTTTCGATTTCCCAAATTCACATGTCTGCATCTTTGAAGATGCTGTATCCAGAGGCTGCAGCAGAAAAACAAACGTTGACAAATGAAAACATGTTGACAGACCGAACAATCAAGTAACCGACAAAACATCACGACAAACTTCAACCTTCACCCTTATTAGTCACATTCTATTAGGCCATTTCGAGTATAAACCTTACAATTTTCACAAAAAAGTTTTTAGTTTTCTCTATTAACATCAGTGTGATTTTAATGTCAGTTTCAACAGAAACTTCCACTCGAGAAACGTAAAGTTTGAAACTGGTAAAAGATTTTACATGATCTTAAACTGAAAGTAAAAGAATCCACGGGTGTAAAGTCCACATCAGTGCTAACCTGTGTTACTACGACTGTGCATGCACCAGCAGCTGCTGCTATGAGCAAGTTGGCCTTAGTTCCAATAGATTTATATCCACTTTTCTTCAAATAAAGTCTCTTAAAGAAACTGTATCCGTAAAAGTAAATAAACTGCGAAATGAAAGACTGGAAATTCTTCGTCCCTAATCCCTGGTACAACGAGAGAACTTGGTGCGTAGATATTGCCTCGAAGAGGACATCCGAGATATTCCTGTTTACATAAAACTAATGATATGATTACCCCAATACTCATATAATCACTACCAAGAGAAAAGGCATCCATCAAAATCATATGAAAGCCGAATGATAATTCTTGTCGCATAATTAACTTGCACTGAATCGGATCTCAATAATCGAGGCAAATACGAACATAAACCAGAAAGGTAGGATGTCTAATCATGTCAATAAAAGATCTCTAATTAGTGTCTGCTTTTTTCCCTATAATCAAACATAAACATTTAAGTATTTAAGTTAAACTTGGCCTAGTGGTGGTGTTGGCTTTGAATCTGAAACCTTTCATCTCAAGAGTAACCACTCTACCACTAGACCAACACACTGCACACCTATTAGTTTCTAATCCTTCATCAACACGTTATTAGGCAAAGAAAGCCACCAGAAGCAGAAGCTCACACTCTTTACCTTCCCCACAATCCTAGAAATGAATTAATAATAAGAGAACTACTAAATCTGGCTTCCAACCTCCCAATTTACACAAGTTAAACTATTCACAACCTTAAAATCCTCATAATCCATAAAAGTTGAACCAAGTTCATTTACATCCAATATCCAGCTAACATCCACCGACCATATGAAGTGTGATGAGGACATAATCCTTAAAGACCAAACCGTAATTTCATCAGAGCTAACCTTGGAAATAGAGGTTTCCAATGACTTGCAGAGTTCAACAAAAAGTAGCATCTTGTATAAGTTCAACTAGCACATAAACCTTACTAAAGCCAATTTAACATGTATTACAGTAGTCGGTAGAAACAAACTAACAACAACAATGAATCAGATATTTAGCTGATAAGTAGTAGAAGGGAGAGAGAGATAGAGGAGAAAAGGGAAACCTATATTTTTGGTGACGATGGGCTCGATTCTCAGCTTGATACTTAGTCTTGCAGGTATCAAGCGGGTAGAGAATTGTGGTGCTGAGCAGAGAACCCACCGCACCTGAGGTCGCCTCCACTAATGACTCCATTTCAAGATTCTCTCAAGACTGCAACTTTTTCTTTCTCATAAACTCTGCAACAAAAAAAGAGTGAATTGGGGGCGGGGTAGGAAAAGTTCGGCCGATAAATTGGTCGGAGCTATCGCGTTGGGAAACGTGAAAGGAATGCGTGTTTGTTTTCAAGTTGCTTCTTCCTTCAAGGTGGGAATGGTCAATGGGAAATCAGAATTAGCCTCCCCACTTCTAAAATCTTTTCTTTCCATAGTTCTACTTCTCACGAAAATATATATATATATATATATATATATATATATATTTATCATTAATCAAGTTAGTACACCATAACTCAATGTTAATAATGTACTTTGTTCAAAGGAATCAAAATTGTGAGCGATTTCGTGAATCATAATTTGTTGACGGTTTGATTTGAAACAATTGTATAAATAATGCTTCAGTTATATTTTCAAAAATATGGGATTGTAACTGTTGATGCTATTAGCGTATCGGGTTTTGAGTATTACTTGAAGTACCCGATCCCATTCGGGTATTAGGATGCCCCAAAATTGGAAAAATGGGTATCCGGTCAGAATGCAGCTTTTACATCAATGTGTTGTTGGATATTGGGTATATCCGAATACTCTATAAGTATACATGAATGTCAATTTAGTCCAAAACTACGTGTTAGCCCGATCACTAATCCAAGATCGAAGAAGGTTGGAGTCAAAATTTTATAATCCAAAGCAGTTTTTAGCCTGAACAGGTTGGACCAAAAAGAATTCGAACCCAATATGATTATCTTGAAAACCATGTGGGTTGACCCCATTAACCACCGAATGAAAAAAAAAAAGATTATGTAATATATTTAATTATTTATACAAAAATTGTATTTATAACACTTACTAAATAATCAATTAGTTCGTAAAAAGACTCATAACACATTTTTATTATGATATCATTACATTTTTCTATTTGCATTTATTCAATTTTAAATTTGATTGTTAACTATGTAGTAAAATTTTAATTTATTTATTATATTTTGCATATTTATTTTACAAATATAGAATCATAAACATATATATATAATTTAATATTTTCATAAATATTCTAACCCGAATGACCTAACCCGAAAACCGAAGATTTGAAATTAAAATTGTAAATTTTTTATTTGAAGAAAATTCAATCAATTTAGTCCAAATAAATCGATAATTCGAACAAATTAACATAACTTAAAACAAACGAATTGACCCGATTAAGGTCGCCAGTTCTCTGCCCAACTTTTTAAGTTAACGTTCATTATCTGATTTCAATTTAAAGTCAAGAATTTAAAGCGTTTAGTTCCACCACACTATTAATGTAGTGATGCAACTTTTCACCAATAAACATGTCATTATTGTTTTCTTTCTTTAAAAAAATAAAATAAAAGATATTACTCTCCATCACGGAGAGAATTCTATTAAGGGGACGAACTTTTTCAATACCAAAATTATAAATTATACGAAAAAAAATAATAAAGACTATGCAACATTTTTTGTAGGTTTCCAACCAATCAAGAATTTTTTTTACACCAAACTGGCATAAACTTTATACGATTCTTATCCACAATCAAGAAAATTCCATGGACATTTCTTGTTATCATTGTAAAACGAATGAAGTGTTTTATACTCCCTCCGTCCCGGCTCAATTGTCTCGCTTTCCATTTTGGGGTGTCCCACTTGAATTGTCTCATTTCCTTTTTTGGATAAATGTTGTGAGAGTAATATAGTAGGTGGAAAGTAGTGAGAAGTAGTTGAGAAAGAAATAAAGTGAGTATTGGTATGCGAGCCAAAAGCAAATGAGACAATTGAGGTGGGACGGAGGGAGTACTTCATTGTGTTGATTTATGAATCTATATATAAAAAATGCAAGATTACTCTTAAAAAAACACTCATTTTTAAAATAATTATGAAGTATTAATAAAAAGTCATACGCTATAATTAAGAGACAAAGAGTTGAGAGCGTGTAGTACTCATTTAATTGGCTATAAATTAATTTCAAACTCCTAAATATACGTACTATATAGAAGATTGAAATAATTAAATTAAAAAGAAAATAGAGAACAATAAATATTTGCAAATGAATTAAAATATAAAGAACGAATGAGATCTCACACAATAATCGCGTTCGAAAATCTTTAACTGATGTTGGAATAGAAGAGATTAACCATAAATCATACTATCTCTGTCCCAGTAAGCTTGACACACTTTATTATTTTAATACACTCAAATGAATATAAATTGTGTCATGCTTACGGGGACGGAGGGAATACTAAATAGCATATAGAAAAATGAAAAAAAATATCTGAAAAATGACCTGAAGTTGCACTTTACAAAAAAAAAAAAACTATCAATTGCAAGCCATGTGTTGATATATCATTAATTATAACTTAATATTTTTTTTTAAAAAACATAAACTAATAAGCTATATATATGTCTATATATATATATAAATTGAACTTTTGAGGGAGGCGGTGACCACTACCAGCCACCCCCTCGCTCCATCTCTGCTCTCCATGTCTCTAATGCACACACAAGTCAAGAATCCTTCGTTAGAGAAGAACCTCCTCAACAAATCATTGATGACCTAGATCCCGAACTCTTTAATGTTAAATGAGTGTTCTTCGATGAAGCCAACTTGGTGGAGTAAGATTTTCGAAGAAGATACAACTTGAAGATTAAGTAGACGGGAGGAACATTTTAGGTGCGTTTCTTTTTATCCGGAAAATTATGGTATTTCTATACCTGATCCGAAATATCCGAGTCGGCTATCAGGTACCCACAATAGAAATACATGTGGGCGTTGAGTATATATATTCTATGATTCTCAAGTATGAATATCTGATCTTTTCAAGTTGAATACCCAACCCAACCCAACCCGAATAGACACCCTTAACCATAACCCACCATAAAAATGTGATCAATTTGTTAAAACTACTACAATTTCTAAAGGGGTCTTTGTAGGGGTGAATAACATATAACTTCACTTAAAAATCAAACTAAAACTCTAAAAAATAAAATGTCTAGAAACTAAAACTAATACAAAAAAATTGATTACAAAATCAAACTAATCCAAATCAAAATTTAAAATTTGATTTTTGATTAACCGAAAATTTAAATATATACTATTTTTTAATAATAAATTAATTATAATTTGCACTCGAAAATTGATATTCAAATTATCTCAATAAAATTTGTTATTCACTCATGTATATAACAATGTACAATATCTAATAAACATTAAGAAAATTAATTTATTCACACTTTTATTTTTTAATTTTATTTATTTATATTTTATACGATTTATTAATTTTATTTGTTTTCCTTGTAATTATATATTTTAATTTTACTTTGATTTTTAAAATTCAGAGTTTGTAATTATTTATAAAAGAACGTTTGTAACAAATATTAAATAAATTTAAACAATTTATTTACATATATTTATTATAATATAATAAAATTCGATCAAAGATTGAAGTTCTACTATCATTACACATTGTATCCACAAGTTGCTTTTAAGCCGTGTAGAATTGGAATTGGTTATAATTATAGTTAAACATATACTACTATATTGGACTTGATTAAACACCTCTCTGCTAAAAAAGTAGCTACAAAAGTAAAAGCATAATTAACACTGTGTTGCTTCTAACATTTTGCAACAACTCAGTATTAAGAAATAAGATCAATTTAGGTACAATACCTCAAAAAATAAAAAACAAAACATTTATTACAAAAGTATTAAGAAATAAGATTAATTTAGGCACAATAACTCAAAAGAGAAAAAAAAGTTTTATTACAAATTAAAGCTTCTATGCACAACACGAATACATAAGCACAACACAATACGCAATACATGTGGAAACTTAACATATGTATAAGTTTTCCTTATTGTACGGGTGGAAGATTGCATATAATACAGAATATATTGATTACTATAGGAAATTGATATAAATAAAGTCTTTTTTATATATTTTAAATAACGCTTTAATAGTGCAATTGATTAAAGAAACCTTTATACAACTAAAAAATGTTGGCCTAGTGGTAATGAGGTTAAACCAAGACAACAGATCTCGGGTTTGAGTCATGCATGACGTGACTATATAATTTAATATTAATATAATTCATTTTTTATAAAAATATAAAAGAAATGTCTTGGTTTTGAACCTATCTCATATGCATCTTTTGCTAATGAGCCTTAAAAAAAATAAAACAAAACTCCTAATAACCTTCCGTTCCACTAAGCATGATATCTTTATTAGACGCTTACTTTATTTAATTAACTAAGCTGTGTTTGATTCAATCTCTCTATTAGTGACATAGTTAATATATGAAAAAATAGGGATAAATGCAGACTAATACACTACACGAATTTTGCTTTAATCCAATTCATTGTAAAAATGAAAAACATGTATAGTTGATTTTCCCTCAATTTATTAAATATATACACAATTGTCTTTTTTTTTCCCCGAGGAGGGCTGCATGCATGCATTCAAGGGATTAAATTTAAACACGTCACTCTTTTAATAATAATTAATTCTAATTCTAATGACATAATTGAGTTTATGTCTATCATCAATTTTAATCTTAATTAGATTCAAATTGCAAAATATCATTTGCTAATGAAAAAATGCAAGCCTAATTTCAATACAATAGACATAATTAATGTCACTTGCTAATCAAGTACTCCTAAGGCTGTAAACCAGCGTCGAGTCGAGCCCAATAATACTATGTTTGTTTAAAATATTAGTACGAATTATATATGTGACACACGCAAACTATTATTGGCTCTTGAAAAAACCTAATTCAGCCAATCTTAGTTTGTACTATAAAACCCAAACGCCACTCATCTTTAATTTATTCTTAAATCAATCCAAAAATACAATCATTTCGTTCCTAAACAAAATAGAATCTCATTCCTTTCCTAAATTCAAACCCTAGCTAGCTTAGCAACTCCATAAATTTGATATTATGAAAAATATGATCATATACTCAGAAGTTGTATATTTGGTAGTAATGGCATTAGCTATTGTTGGACTGTCTGTAATGTACTTGTACAAATCAACAACAAGAAAAGGAAGAAGCAGACAGTACCCTCTTCCACCGGGTCCGGCATGCTACCCGATAGTCGGGTGCCTGCCGGAGATGGTGAGGAACTAGAAATGCTTGTTATATGAAGATGCTCTTAGCCAGCAGACTTCTTCACCGTCTCATGAGCCGGACTATGATTTCACCGAGTCGCGTGGTGACCTGTTCTTCCCTAAACCATTGATTGCTTGTGCTATACCTCGCTTGGACACACAACTTAATTTATCAACAAATATAATAATTTTTAAATATAATTTTAATTAAATTGACAAAATTTAATAATGGAACGATACAAATGTGGAGTACTAATTTTCTTTCTCACTTCAAGTAGAACTGTCTGTAGAAGTAGACGAGGGTTATGATTTATTTAATAGGCTTGTAGCCATTCTTTTATTGCAAACGCAAATAAAAAAATAAAATACTAATCATATTTTATGTTAAATGCCGTAATTATTTCATTAATAGAAAAAGAACTGTCGTAATTCATATTTGATGGCCTCCACTATCTCCTCACTCTCTCTCATTTTCTATGTTTTATTTTGTGTAAATAAGAATCTTAGTGTTTTGTCTAAGAACTCATATGTTAGGGAGTTCTAATTTTTTTCAGGTACACTGAAGGACATCCCCACTGAAGATTCAAGCTATCCCAAAACTGAAGGACTGAAGTCTGTCCTGAAGTTTTGAAGAAGTTAGAAGCTATGTCTTTGCCAAACTGAAGTCCAGTACTGAAGATCCATCCTGAAGTTCTAAACTGAAGATCAGTACTGAAGTTATCTACTGAAGTCTGCATTGATGCTCCAAACTGAAGTTCTCCACTGAGTGACAGCCTAGTCAGTAGGCCTTTCTATTTATAGCAAAAATCTCGGTTAGGTGAACAAGATCTTTCTGCAGACACCTAAAATGGCAAAAAGGACGAAGACTCCAACGGGAAGAATTCAAATCAAAGCTCTATCTCACAACGGCTATATCTTTGAGAGAGCACTATAAATACCCGATGCTTCAAACACTTCAACGTACCGGTTACCCCTGCTATCAACTCGCTATTGCTATCATCACTCTCAAGCTTTCAAGCTTTTAGTCCAGAACACACCAAGCTCTCAGTTCTTATTTCTTAGTGTTCATAGCAATCATTCTGTAACCGAAGAACAATCTTAGTTTTAGAATTAGTTCTAAGCTAGTAGTGATCAGTTTGACTGTAAATCCAACCTTCACGGTTGATCACTGTAAGATTGTTATCTCTCCATTAAGTTGGAAACCCTCGACTAACATCGAGTACTCGTGGACGTAGGAGTTTTTATCTCCGAACCACGCAAACCAAATCACTGTCTCTCTCTCTCATTTAATTTTCAATATTCCTTATTCTTTATATAACTTCAACTGAATATTGATTAAGTGAAAAGAGAAACATTGCATTAAGTTTTCTGAAGCAAACGAGTAAGATTTAAAGCCACCACATTCCGCACACTTAAGATATTAGTCCATCAGTCAAACACTCAGTGTAGACTGAAGGATTCCTATCTGAGTCATCACTCTAACTGAAACACCTCCCTTCAGTTCAGGAGCACAAAAGATTTTAACTTGAAAAATTGACGGGTGTATTCCCCCCCCCATACACTCAGTTCACTCGTTTCGGGACCAACAACCTTTCAACTAGGGTTTATTGATTAGAGTATAATTTAATATTTATTTAATATAAAATAATTAAAACAAAAATTATATGACTCATATACTTATTGACATTACCACATCAGCCGCGAGCATTTTAAGTTGTGCATGTTATCGTGGACAATAGAATATAATGGTTCAATTATTATATTTTTTAGTTGATTAGATTGTAATCATACAAAATTTATTAGTATAATACACCATTAATTATAAAATGACTTTATTCAAAATTGAAGGATGACAATAAATATTGGAAGAATTCATGATTAGTTTTGGTGAAACTGTCGTGGGAATTGACAACTAACTTTTAAGGATATTTTAGATAATAATAATTATATGTTAAAATTTTTATTTAGTTGGCTAATATTTGAATTTACTATAAACTTATGGCTGGAGTTGCCCCATTTATTAATATTCATTTAAAATTATGATTCCCATCAATTATCAATGCAAAATATTTATAAGAGAAAAAAAGAAGACGAAGAAGAAAGAATCTTTTCAAACACGCAACTATTATATATTCACTTTTGGAAAATATAATTCCAATTAATATTTACTACAGTCTTGATCATCAATCCTTAATTATATAAATTATTTAAAAAATATAAAAATTAATGTACACACTACATATATATCTTAGATACATTTATCATTAATATTAAAGTAGATATATAAAAAATAAATACTTGTAAATTAATTAAACGAAAGATATATACTTTCTTTCCCTTGTATCAAACTGACCGTTCAACAAAACACATTTATCTAATAAGCATATAATATATTTTGATATAGATAATGTTGGTCCCGAAACGAGTATACCGAGTGTATAGGGAGAATACACCAGTTTAAATTTTTTTAAATTAAAATAGATTTTCAGTGAGCTCCTTGAAATATGAATGGAGATAGCTTCAGTTAAAGTTGAACTTTAGATAACAATCATTCAGTCTACACTTAGTGTTGGACTGATGGACTACTATCTTAAGTATACGTACAAAAGTGGTGGTTTAAAAGCTTACTCGTTTGTCAGAAATTCACTTAATTAATATTTAGTTTATGCAATATATGATTAGAGAATAAGTACTAAATGTAAATAGCAAAGACACATGATATGGTTTGCGTGGTTCGGAGATAAAAACTTCTACGTCCACGTGTCTCGATGTGAGTCAAGGGTTTCCAAATAATTGGAGATTTGTCTTACAGTGATCAACCTTGAAGGTTAGATGGATAATAGTGTCTGATCACTTCTAGCTACGAACTTAATCTAGGCTAGAGCTATTTCTTCAGTTACAAGGTATATCGCTTCTAAGAACACACAATGAGTGTTAACTAAAAGCTTGGAATGTTCTTGAACTTGAGAGCTTGAAAGCTATGGAAGTTGAGAGCGAGAGAGCGATAGAGAGTTCGGAAGCTTGGTAACTAGTGTGTGAAGCGTTTGAAGCAGCAGACTATATATAGAGCTCTCTCAAAAATATATTCGTTGTGAGAGAAAGCTTCATTTGAATTCTTCATGTTGGAGTCGCCGTTCTTTTTGCCATTTTTGGTATCTGCAATAAAATCTTGCTTCACCTACTGAGATCTTTTCCAGAAGTGGTAAAGCCTATCGTGTAGCGGGTAACTCAGTGGATTGACAAAACTTCAGTACTAGACTTCAGTGGATGAGCTTTCTTTGCTTCAACTAACTTCAACTTCAAAACTTTAAGCCCTATCTTCACTGACATGAACCTTTAGTTTTGATACATAGACTGAGTTCAAAGAACTTCAGTGACTTGTCTTGATCTCCAGTCTTAAGTCCTTTAAATTTTACCTGTAAACTGAACTCCTTAACAAGTGAGTTCTAAAAACAAGACTAGAGAAAAAATTTCAGATTTGGACTTAATCAAGCAGGTTTTAAAATATGAATAAAAATCATTTAAAATGTTTCCTAACATATAAAAAATCACATTTATTAAATATATGCACATTATTTGTCAGTATGCATGCATGCATGTGAATTAAATTTAAACACGTCACCTCTTATATAGACACATATTATGGTCTTAATTTGTTTGGAGTATGAGTATCCAAAATGATAATTAATCACATAGGCATACTAGGTGTGCTTAATTCTTATCTTAATATTATTGGATTGTATATAAATGCTCACCTATTTTGACATGACAAGTGAATTTTATTGGAAAATATGTTTCCCTTAATATTATTGGATTGTGTATAAGTTTATTGGAAAATTTCAAAGTTCTACACTAGTACTGCTACAATTATGCAATCGTATCAGTTTAGGATTCATATATATAAACCCTAAATTATTGGAATCAATTTGTTAAACCTAGCTAACTGTATGCAAGAAATTTTGAAATACGGTAAAGTGGTGTTTACTTTCGGTAAAAAGCTAGATTGATAAAATACAAGATTGAATATCTAAAAAATAAAATTATTAAATTCATTTAAAATTAAATAATTTAAAATTTATGCATCAAAACAAATACTAAATTAACTCGTTATTTTTGTTATTAATTAATTATATCATACAAAATAGCTCTATCTTAAAGCATGCAATGCAAATATGAAGAGAGAAGAACACATCAGCCGTAATTAATGAGAATTACCACAATAAGTTATAAGACAAGAAAAAAAATGCTGATGAGTCAAGGAAAGAGGCTTAAAGTATGAAATTATTTAAGTTATAAGACAAGAAAAAAAATGCTGATGAGTCAAGGAAAGAGGCTTAAAGTATGAAATTATTGGTGCAACTAAAATAATATGCACCCTATTCATTTGACTTTTTTTTTAATATAACGTATTTTATTGGTCGAATTTAAATTAATGATGGATTATGTAAAGTACTTTTTAGAACATTCTGCTATATTTTCCAGTTGATAGATAATATATATAATTCTGTTATATATGTTTGTTTTTAATTACATGCAACATAATTTGCCATTAGTGAGTGTCAGAAGTCGAAATTAATTTATTAAAAATCAAGTCTTGAAATACGTGTATTGAACTATCAGTAAAGAGGTTAATTCTTTAAAATATGTTAAAAGTTTCGAGTTCAAATCTTGACATTATATTTAAATTAAATGTAATAATTGAAAAAAGAAAAGGCAATTTTAATTATAATTATTTAATTGAGTTTATCTTTATCAATTTTCATCTTAATTAATTAGACTAAAATTGTAAAATATCAATTGCTAATTATAGAGAATGTAAGCCTAAGCACTCTTTTGTTCTATGCAAAATAATACCACTCCATCCTCTTTAAAGAAAGACATATTTTTTCAGCAGGTAAATTAAAGAATCTTTACTTAAATTTAAAGTGATAGTAATATAAAGAAAAAAAAGATAAGAGTACAATTAGTATTTATTAATTATACTTTTATTATAATTAAATATCTCTTATTAATCTTTAAAGAGATCATTCGAAAATTAAATACGCCTCTCTTTGAAGAGAATAACATTAGAGATTAGAGATGATCCAGCAACATATAAAATCCGCATTTATGTATATAAGTTTAAATTCATATAAGAAATCGAGCCACTTTATGTGGAGAATTATTGGGATATGTGAAGTCCAATGAGACTGTCGAAAAAGACTTATGTTACATAGGATCTTATTAATACAATAAAAAAAAATATTACATCATTAAGATCTGAGCAGAAAGAATGTTATGATCTCAAGCACGCAACTATTATGATTGGCTCTTCAAAAAATTCCCAATTATTCTCCTCTAAATTTGTACTATAAAACCCATCCATCATGGCTCTCTATTCTTCATTACTTCCAAAAATAAAAAGAATGTCATTAATCCTTTCCCAAATACAAACCAAACCCTAGTCCAAAAAAAATTGATATTTGTGGGCATAATGAAGAATATGATCATATCCTCAGAAGTATATTTGGTAGCAATAGCATTAGGTATTGCTGCACTCTCTGTAATGTACTTGTACAAATCAACAACAAGAGAAAGAAGAAGCAGACACTACCCTCTTCCACCGGCCCCGGCTTGCTACCCGATCGTCGGGTGCCTGCCGGAGATGTTGAGGAACAAGCCGACTTTCCGATGGATGCACAAATTCATGCAAGACTCCGACACTGATATAGCTTGTTTCCGCTTCGGCCGTGTCCACGTCATCACCATCAGCTCTCCGGAGCTCGCCAGAGAGTTTCTCAAGGAGCATGACGCTGTTTTCGGGACGAGGCCGGAGAGCATGACGGGCAGAATTACCAGCAGCGGCTTCTTATCGACGGTCCTAACGCCTGCCGGCGATCAGTGGAAGAAAATGAGGAGAGTTATGGCGTCGGAGGTGCTCACGGCCGGCATGCATGCATGGCTGCATGAAAAGAGATGCGAAGAAGCCGATCACCTCGTTCGATATGTCTACAACAAATCCAAGAATGGGGCAGTGAACGTGAGGGAGGCGGCGCGCCTTTACTGCGGCTGCGTTATTAGAAGAATGGTGTTTGGAAAGAGGTTTTTCGGGTCGGGCTCGAAGGATGGAGGCCCGGGAGTTGAAGAGAAGGAACACATGGCTGCAGTGTGGATTATTCTATCCTACACTTATGGATTTGCTATTGCTGATTATATTCCCTTGTTGGAGATGTTTGACTTCGATGGTCATAAAAAGATTCTCAGCAATGCTTATAAGAGTATGAGAGCATACCAAGATCGGGAAATTGATAATAGAGTTGAGATGTGGAGAAATGGTGTTAGAAATGGTAATGAAGATATTGTTGACGTCATGATTAACCTTAAGGATTCCAACAACCATCCATTGTTGTTACTTGAAGAGATCAAAGCCCAAGTTGTTGTAAGTACTAATTGATCACTTTCTGCTTGGTTTCTTAACAATAGAGATATAGATGGCAAGTCATGTGTTAATCAATTAGTACTACTATATTTAATTAATTTGGGATGCAGGATATATTTGTTGGGGGGATTGACAATCCATCAAATGTAGTGGAGTGGGCCATAGCTGAGATGATGAAAGAGCCACACACTCTAGTTTTAGCAGCAAAAGAGTTGGATCAAGTGGTGGGGAAGAAGAGGCTCGTCCAAGAATCAGACATGTGCGGACTCAACTATATCAAGGCCTGTGCTAAGGAGGCACTGAGGATGCACCCAGTGGCACCCTTCAACCTCCCACACATGGCGAGTACAGATATAGTTGTAGGTGGCTACTTCATACCAAAAGGGAGTCACGTGCTGTTCAGCCGTCTTGGGCTAGGGGGGAACCCTAGGGTTTGGGAAGATCCTCTCAAGTTCAAACCAGAGCGCCACTTGCATCCACAAGTGGTGGTGCTGAATGATCCAGAGCTGAAGATGTGGACGTTTGGTGCGGGAAGACGGGGTTGTCCTGCAATCACCTTTGGCTCCACCATAATGTTGATGCTCTTAGCCAGACTTCTTCATGCCTTCCACTGGGTCCCACCATCTCATGAACCGGACTATGATTTCACCGAGTGGCGTGGTGACTTGTTGTTTCCTAAGCCATTGATTGTTCGCGCCGTACCTCGCTTGGACCCACACCTCTATCAACAAATTATTACGTAATAAGTACTCCCTCTATTCCATTTAAGATGACCTCGTTTCACCAAAACTGTGAGTGCTTTATTGATTATAGGACCAACTTGAGTGCAACAGAGGCAGTGCTATGCTACATATATATTTATTGCTACTATTATTTTTACCATATATATTCATGCATGTATATCCATCCGCTTAGCTTGATGTGTAATAGGGGAATATGCATTTTCTATGTAGTATGTAATAGTGTGTAATATGATATTATTTTTTTGTAAAATCATGATAATGTGATATAATTAATAATTTAAGATATAAAATATTTTTTTTTATATATACTAAATTTTTACTAGAATACTACATATTTGTTGCTACTATATATTTTTCTATACGTATGTATATACAGTAGGGTTGAGATGTTTAAAAATGGTTTTAGAAATTGTAATGAAGATATTGTAGACGTCATGATTAACCTCAAGGACTCCAACAACCATCCATTATTGTCTCTTATAACCCATATTTTGAACCTTTTATAGTTTTATGCTAAACGAGTGTTCTTGATGAAGCCAAATTGGTGGAGTATGATTTTTCAGTGAAGATACGGCTTGAAAATTTGGTAGAGAGTAAGAACATGTTGGGTGCGCTGTTTTTTTGGAAAATTAGGGCATCTCTATTCTCAACCCAAAGAATAGCCCGAAATATCTGAGTTGGGTATTTGGTACCCACAGTGGGTTAGGATATATATATTTTTTGATTTTTTGATATGAATACTCGACCTTTTCAGATAGGATACCTCATCCGATCCAAAGACACCCTTGACCATAACCCACCATGAAAATTATCAATTTATTAAAATTGGTGCAATTTTTAAGGGGAATATGTAGGGGTGTGTAACAGTTCACTTCGGTTAAAAATCAAATTCAAACCTCTAAAATCAAATAAATTAAATTGTTTAGAAACTAAAACTAATATGACAAAATTAATTATAAAATCAAAATGATCAGAATTGAAATTTATAAAAATTTAGATTCAGTTTGATTTTCAATTAATCGAAATTCTAAATTCTAAATATATACTTTTTCCATTATAAATTTATGGTAATTTGTACTCGGATGTTCATAATTTTTTTTAAAATATACTCATTCTTGTATATATGATAATTTACAATATCTATAAATATTACAAAAATTAATTTATTCAAACATTTCCAATTTTAAACTTTACTCATTTATATATTACGTGATCTCTTGACTTTCCTTGTACTTAAGTTATATGTTTAGTTTTGTGTGAAGTTTTTTCAAATTTAGAGGGTTGTAATTACTAAATCAGATCGATTCTACAAAAAATGCTAATTAAATTTAAATACTTTATGTTAGGTTTTAAGTCTTTGTGTTATTTGAATGTTGACCTAACATTTGTGTTTTTGTATCCTTCACAGGAGTGCTGACTAAGACTCTAGCTCAGCGTAACAAGTGGTGATGACACAACACCCAACTCAGCAACAACATGGCATGCTGACTCATAAAGTGGTGGATCAGCAAATGTGTGAAGTTAGAAGACCAAATCCAATACAGTTGAGAAAGATGTGCTAGTGCTGTTCCACAAATCCTGGAGTGAAGCAGTCAACTGAAGTAGTTCCACATTTCCAGCATAATGTGCGGACGTGACAAACAGAATGTGGAACATATGGGCCGCTGTTATATGCGTGAATCCAGACCCGTGAAAGTCTATCTATAAATACTAGATTTATTGCTTCAAGAGATAGACATTCTTTGCAAATATATTTCGTAATTTTTATTCGGTACTGTTCGTAGAACGTACGTTTAGTGTTTTAGTGATATTTATTACTATAATTTATAATATAATAAAATTCAATTTGGTTGAACTTTTACTAAAATTAGATCCTAATTGGAAAAAAAATCAATTATTTAAAATTAAAACCGAATTTAAATAATTTATTATCGATGAAACATCAAAGATTAATGAAATAGAAGGAGTAATAAAAAAAAAAGCTTTAATCCGAGCAAAGCCCATTAAGAAGCCCCATATATGGGCCTAACTAAATGGGCCCTAAAACAGTCTAATTCGGACATCACCTTGGACAAACCACAAACTGTACATGCAAACTGTTTGGTATGCAGGATATATTTGTTGGGGGAATTGACAATCCATCAAATGTGGTGGAGTGGGCCATAGCAGAGATGATGAAAGAGCCACACACTCTAGTTTTAGCAGCAAAAGAGTTGGATCAAGTGGTGGGGAAGAAGAGGCTCGTCCAAGAATCAGATATGTGTGGACTCAACTATATCAAGGCCTGTGCTAAGGAAGCACTGAGGATGCACCCAGTGGCACCCTTCAACCTCCCACACATGTCGACTGCAGAAACAGTTGTAGGTGGCTACTTCATACCAAAAGGGAGTCACGTGCTGTTCAGCCGTCTTGGGCTAGGGGGGAACCCTAGGGTTTGGGAAGATCCTCTCAAGTTCAAACCAGAGCGCCACTTGCATCCACAAGTGGTGGTGCTGAATGATCCAGAGCTGAAGATGTGGACGTTTGGTGCGGGAAGACGGGGTTGTCCTGCAATCACCTTTGGCTCCACCATAATGTTGATGCTCTTAGCCAGACTTCTTCATGCCTTCCACTGGGTCCCACCGTCTCATGAGCCGGACTATGATTTCACCGAGTCGCGTGGTGACTTGTTCTTCGCTAAGCCATTGATGGCTCGCGCCACACCTCGCTTGGACCCACACCTCGCTTGGACCCACACCTCTATCAACAAATTATTATGTAATATATAAGTAATATATATATATATATATTGCTATTATTATTTTTACCATAATATATGCATTCATGTATAATATCCAGTGGCATAGCTGGAAGTGTGTAATGGGGGTGCATGGGTTGAATCCGGATCTTCTATTACAGTTAAAAAATTATGAAATGTTCCATAATTAATGGTTCATATATAAAATACATGTTTTTCTTATATATCTTAAATTTTGAAATACATGTTTTTCTTATATATCTTAAATTTTGAACTCTAAGCATTTTACGTGATTTTATTAATATGTATATAATAAAAAATCTTACACCATTAAATAATAAATGATCCCATTCGCCATGCATGATCCGTGCTTGTACAAAATAATGATTGTATTTTACTATTACTTGATAAAATATTTTACTCCACTATATGCAAACACACAAAGTATGCGGATCACATTCAATGTTTATTTTTGTACGTGTTTCACACTTCATACCCATAATTGAATTTATTATTTTTATTAATTTTTTTAAAAAATATTTGAACAAAATAAAAAAATTTAAAAATCATATACCATAATTTTGAATTTATGAATCTAATAACTAAATTAAAAGTAACATTAAATATTAAAAAAATATTACTCTATTTGAGTGGGATTAACTAAATATTAAATATATATAAAATTAAACTTGAACATACTTCTTTGAGTAAGTCATTTCTATTGATTCACATTATTATTATAATACATTCAAATTGAATAAAATGAGAGATAATCATGTATAGATAACAAAGAGCCTAAAATTTTATGCCAAACCGTATGGATATATTAGTAGCAGATTTGATTATATTAATATAGTTCCTAATTATCACGTTACTTGTACTCTGTGCAGACGGAATTAATTAGTTGTTCTATCGTTTACCCAATGATGCAAAATATTAGAGAACGACAAGAAGAAAGTAATCTCACAAACACGCAACTAATTAACTCTTTGAAAACCTTAACTAAGTCATATTATCTTCTTAATTTGTACTATAAAACCCAAATGGAATGACATTATATATTCTTCATCAATTAACAAAACAATATATCTCAATCATTTCGTTCCAAAAAAAAGAATCTAATTTTTTTCCCAAATACAAACCCTACTCCAGAAATTCAATATTTGTAGCTAGCCATGATGAAGAATATGATCATATCCCCAGAAGTTGTATATTTGATAGCATTAATAGGTATTGCTGCACTGTCTGTAATCTACATATATAATGCAACAACAAGAAAAAGAAGAAGCAGACAATACCCTCTTCCACCGGGCCCGGCTTGCTACCCGATTGTCGGGTGCCTGCCGGAGATGTTGAAGAACAAGCCAACGTTCCGGTGGATAGAAAAGTACATGCATACACTCAACACTGATATAGCTTGCTTCCGCTTTGGCCGTGTCCACGTCATCACCGTCAGCTCTCCGGAGCTCGCTAGAGAGTTTCTCAAGGAGTATGACGATGTGTTCGCGACGAGGCCGGAAAGCATGACTAGCAGAGTTACCAGCAACGGATTCTTATCGACAGTCCTTGCGCCTGCCGGAGATCAATGGAAGAAAATGAGGAAAGTTATGGTGTCGGAGGTGCTCCCGACGGCTATGCATGAATGGCTGCATGCGAAGAGAAGCGAAGAAGCCGAACACCTCGTTAGATATGTCTACAACAAATCCAAGAATGGGGGTGCAGTGAATGTGAGGGAGGCGGCGCGCCTTTACTGCGGCTGTGTGATTAGGAGATTGGTGTTTGGGAAGAGGTTTTTCGGGCCGGGCTCGGAGGATGGAGGGCCGGGAGTTGAAGAGAGGGAACACATGGCTGCAGTGTGGACTATTCTAGCCTACACTTATGGATTTGCTATTGCTGATTATATTCCCTTGTTGGAGATGTTTGATTTGGATGGTCACAAAAAGATTCTAAGCGATGCTTGTAAGAGATTGAGAAGGTACCAAGATCCGGAAATTGACAGTAGGGTTGAGATGTGCAGAAATGGTGTTAGAAATGGTAATGAAGATATTGCTGACGTCATGATTAACCTTAAGGACTCCAACAACCATCCATTATTGTCACTTGAAGAGATCAAAGCCATAGTTGTTGTAAGTACTAATTAAGTTAGTAACTAATTGATCACTTTGTGTTTGTTAATAGTAATAGATAGATACTCCTCGTCCCGCTATTTATGTCATGTTTTGATCAAAATTGTGAAAACCTGGTCAAAACATGACATAAATGACGGGACTGAGGGAGTAGATGGTACGTAAATGATGTGTTTAACTTAAGAATTAATTTTGGCAGGATATATTTGTTGGAGGGATTGACAATCCATCAAATGCCGTGGAATGGGCATTGGCAGAGATGATCAACGAGCCACAATTTCTTGATTCAGCCTCGAGAGAGATAGACGAAGTGGTTGGTCGGAAAAGACTAGTCGAAGAATCGGATCTGCCCAAACTGAACTATATCAAAGCTTGTGTTAAGGAGGCAATGAGATTGCACCCGGTATCAGCATTCAACCTTCCACACGCATCAACTGCAAATATTGTGGTGCGTGGCTACTTGATACCTAAAGGAAGTCAAGTTTTATTGAGCCGGGTCGGGCTAGGGAGGAACCCTAGGGCTTGGGAAGAGCCTCTTAAGTTTAGACCAGAGCGCCACTTTGGAAATGATCGATCATCGACTAATTAACGTAGTACTTAGCGATCCAGAGTTGCAAATGTTGTCATTTAGTAGTGGAAAAAGAGGATGTCCTGCAATTAAGCTTGGTTCATCCATGGCAACCATCCTCTTAGCAAGACTTATCCAGGGTTTTAGCTGGGCCCCACCACCGCCTTCTTCTTCTCATGCCATTGATTTGGTGGAGTCGCATGCTAATTTGTCATTGGCTAAGCCTCTCGTTGCTCATGCCACACCACGCTTGGAACCACATGTTTATGGTCACATGTTTTAGAAGCTACTTTAATTTATTTAATCCATGGCAACTCATTTGGGAGTTGAAAACATGTAATTAATTTGTGGGATAGTGGTCAATGCATATATATATATATATGTGTGTGAGATATATGTACTAGTTTTTTTATATCTTATTGGGAGAGATGGAGTATAATATATATACTCTTTTCCTTACATGAAAAATGTGTTGTGAGAAAGTCGATACGAAACTTAAAAAAAAAATCTAATAAGTGTAATTTTAGTGGAAAAGAAACCCAAACAAAATATAATATAGTGTATTATAATTAATAATTTAAAATATAAAATAAATACTAAAGGTGTAACATATCTTATTTTGTTGATAAAATCATGATATGTATTATAATTAATAGTTTAGAATATAAAATAAATATTTATCTTATATATTCGAACCATAATTATATTAGATGTCATGATTTTATTAATGTAATAATTAAAAATATAATAACATTTGATTGTATATCTTGATTTTTGGAACGTATATGATTTTTTTTTGTTGCCTTTAAAATAATAGGAAGGATTTGGAAAGCAATAAAATAAAATGAGATAAAAAAAAAAAAGGCAAGCCTTTCAAAGCGGCCTTCACGCAGAGGCTACACAAACAGTCACAGTATTGTTGGTTGGTAATGGTGTGGTTGGTTGCAATTCAAATTTCCATGAAAAATTGATAATGGGGTAGTTTTAATTTTCTCTCTCATCATCCCTAGTGAGAGAAAACCATCTCGGTTACAGTCCGATGGAGAAGGCGATGCGCGTTAGCAGCGGCACCATTTTCACCTCGTCATCGGCGTTGGGTATTGCTTTACTCATTCTTATGCTTTTGCTACTCCTAATCCTCATCCTCATCGCCTGCAAGTTCCGACCATGGCGCCGCTTCCTCTCCGCTTCCACCACCGCCGCCCGCCGCCGTGCCCCGGCCTCGATCAGGGTCTGCATCGGGATTGATCTTATGTGTGTTTTCGTTGATTTGATTTGTTTCCAAAGTTTTATTTTTGCGATTAGGTTATGGATTGATTGCTGATGGGGATTGAGGGGTTCTTTTGTTATTCATGGTTGGATTTGGATTTATGCACTATGTTTCGTGAGCGTTTTTATGGTGTGTTCTTGATTGCTCTGTCGAGATTGCATTGCTTAGTTTCGTTAATGATCGCCTATTTTCCGTTATATGGAGTGTGAATTTACACTGGCGGTGATGATTTTACGTTTGCCGTAACAATTAGCTAGTAAGTTTCACTTTGTTATTGTAAAGATTTCCATTTCTAGATGAATGCGAGTGTTGAAATTGGATTAAGTAATCAGCTCTGATTCTAGCAGAAAGTATCATATATATAGAATGGGTTGCAGTGACTAGTGAAGTTCCCCTTTGTTTAAGGGGTTTGCAGAGTTGATTACGATAGAAGAGAGTTGTTGAATAATTCATCCTAGTATGCAGTAATCATTGTACTGGAGTTTAATCAATTGCAGAACATTTGAGGCACAGTAATGATTTTCGAGTTTTATATTTGACTTTTAACAAATTCTGAAAATGATGTAGTCCTCTTATTCTGAAAGCTGGAAAGTGGAACTCTTCAGCTTATTTGATCTTTTACTTGTGGTGTTTGAGTAATCTATATGGACGTAAATTTGGTGTTCATCCCTTCGATGGTTTCTGCTCTTTACCCTTACTGCCCTTTACCCCTCTAACCGTTCTCCTCAAAATGTAGGTTGATGACATTGAGCGGCCTCTTGTTTCGGGAGATCTTAGTTCTGCTGAAAGTGAAGAGTCTACATTAAGTCATTCTGTCGAGCAGGCTGATCGCCAAAATCAGGGAAGCTATAGTTCATCACATTCTATTTCGGCTGCACCAAAACAAAGGCTTCCATCAGCATCCTCCCAATTGACTCACGGTAATAGATTTGGATGCTGCTCTATTTATTATTGTTTATTTTGAAGTTAAGGAGAAGAAAGTCTTACTTGTTGCTTGTTCCAGATGATATTATTGTTCTTGATATTCCAAATACTTCAGAGAATTCTTTGATGAGCCAGACGCTTCAGCGTCCTCCTGCAACAAGTCTTTTCCCTGAAGATCGGAAAAATGGTAAAAGAGGAGATAATCATAGCCAGAAATATGGTCCAGATAAAGACACATTCCGAGAGTACCAGGGTAATATTCTTCTTGTCGATTGCTTCAATCTTAATGTTTCTGACATCTGTTGTCTGCTGAATATGTAAAAGGTGTGATCACGTTGTTCTCTTAGAAGTGCAGGAAGCATTCTCAAGCTGAATGTAGTATCTGGTCCTGCTCGCGGGCTTCAGTATTCTGTAAAGTCGACTGATGCAGCCGAACTTCCAGTGACTATTGGAAGAGTGTCGCCTGGTGATGTAATACTTAGGGATTCTGAGGTATCTGGAAAGCATGCCATGATAAATTGGAATGCAAATGTAAGACTTGCAATTTAATATGCAATACCGCATGTGATTATCCTTTATGCTCTCTAACTCCATATTGTTGTAGAAATTAAAATGGGAGCTGGTTGACATGGGTAGCTTGAATGGTACGATCTTAAACTCCCAGCCGATCCTCCCCACTCAATCAGGAACCAGACATTGGAGTAACCCAATCGAGCTCTCGAGTGGTGACACAGTAACACTAGGCACAAGCTCAAAGATTTTGGTACATAAAAGTAACTTTGTGGAATTTTCATGCACCCAGTGGGTCCTTATGCCGCATGATATTTCAGCTTGTAAACTACTTATTGATACTCCCATCATTTAATGTGGCAGGTAAATATCACATCTCAAACGGAGTGCAAGATCCCTTTCAAGATTGGTATAGCATCAGATCCTATGGCTTTGCGTCGAGGAGGCAAAAAATTGGCCATGGAAGATGTCTGCTATTACCAGTGGCCACTTAATGGAATTGATCAGGTTCTAGAGCTGTAGTCCTGTCTTAGTTACAAACATGCATATTGAGATTCTTAATAAGTATTTTATATCATGTCGCAGTTCGGGATGTTCGGTATATGTGATGGACATGGAGGAGCAGATGCAGCTACATCTGTTAGCAAGTTAGTATTTCACGTCTATTGGCCTAAAAGATCTACATAACTTATCGAAAACTCATTTCTGTTGAACTCTTTGTGACAGTATACTTGTTCTCGAAATAAAACCAGGCAGACATGTTTTTTCCCTATAAAACGATGATCGAAGTTTCTGCTAATAAAGTATATACTTTGAGTAGAAGAGCATTTTGGATTTCACTTCTAATTATCTCATTCTTCATCTATAATCTTTGATCTTTCACCTATCTTTATGTAATACTTACTCGAGCTTTCTTTACTATCCAGAATAATGCCTGAAGTATTTGCTGGAATCTTGTCAGATTCTTTCAGAAGAGAGAAAGTTCTATCTCAGTGTGATGCTTCTGAGGTCCTTAGAGAAGCATTTTACCAGACAGAGGCTCGCATTAACCACTACTACGAGGTTACAACTCAAGAATTTCTTTCATAATTTTGGATTTCTTTATAGGAACTGTACTTCACCTATTGCTGAGTGCTATTATTTCAGATATATACTGAATTGTACTGTATAATTAGTTCATTTGGGAGTGTTGCAAAATATTGTGCACTTACCTTCCTATTGTTACATATCACTTCTGATGATATGTGAAGGAAACACATTCTGTTTTATGATTAATTATCTCTCAGGGCTGTACTGCAACAGTGCTTCTGGTGTGGGCTGTTGATCATCAAAATTTTTATGCACAATGTGCAAATGTTGGAGACTCGGCTTGTGTAGCAAAGTATGTCTTGATATGTACCATGCTTTCAGTTATCAAAGATCTGAAGCATATCATTTTATGAAGCTAAACTGCAATCGAGTTTTTATTATTTTGTAATTATATATAGCCTGCATTATCCTGTTGTTTTCTCCTTATTTACCTGATTCAAGCTTTATTCTGCTCAGTATTGGGGGAAAACAGATAAAGATGACCGAAGACCACAGGGTAACTAGTTACTCCGAGAGAGTCCGAATCCAGGCAATAGGAACACCTCTGAGAGATGGGGAAACTCGGATGTGCGGTAATAAGTTTAAATTCATCATCAAGAACATATTCTTAATTCACGTGCTCATTTGTGGGAAACGGTTACTATCACAGGTATTAACCTTGCGAGAATGCTTGGAGATAAATTTTTGAAGGAACAGGATGGTCGCTTCAGTGCAGAACCTTATATTAGTGAAGTTGTATACATAGATCAAACAAGCAACGGTTTTGCTCTTTTAGCTAGGTGAGTTTGCTTCTTGAAGCTATTTTTCTTTCAATTTTTATAGAGCAAGAAATCAAATTTCTGCCTTCTGCATCTGGAATTTTGGTTGCAATATACCTACCCAAATCTCCCAACTTCATAAATTTGTCGATATTGCACGCAGTGATGGTTTCTGGGATGTTATTAATATCAAGAAGGCATTTCAGCTTGTGCATCAGGTAAGAACATCAATCCTTTCTCTTCAAAGCTATATTACTCTTGAAAAATGCAGCTCCTCGTTTCTGAATCCCGGTTTTCTTCTCCCAACAGGCAATGGAGAAGAACTCGATGGATGAGGAGAATTCTGCGGAGAAGATAGCTAATTTTTTGTTGGGTGAGGCGAGAACGCTGCGTACAAAAGATAATACATCGATAATATTCGTAGATTTTAACAACAGTTGTAAACTTGATGCCTAGTAGCTAGAGAAGAAAAATTTTCCAGTAGGTTTCAATCTATACAAACGCACTATTTTTTGTTTATACCATCTCAAGGTCAGTGCATGTTGTTATACTGAATCTTGATCATCATGTACAGAAATCTTGCTATGAGCTTAATATCTGAGTATATATTTCCAGTTCTATTGTTATTTTCTTTACAAAATGTGTGGTGATAAGAAAATTGTGTTGAAGTCATGTTGCAGACAGTGAATGAAATATTACCCATGTAAAAAAGAGTAAGCAAAAAAGAAAAGGTGAAAAGGAAGAAATTGGGAAATAATTTGTTCACAAATCATAATAGTGAAATTTGAGAGTATAAAAGAAAAAGGAAAAACTACTGTAAATCAAATTATAACTATAATATAAATATTATTACAACATGATCTACTAAAGTATGATTTGGACAAGCACTAAATTGACCTGAAAAACCCTAATCAAAACACTTTATAACTCAAAGCCCTAAACCACAGAAATTGACTGCACAGAGAGAGATGGGGAAGAAGGAGAAGAAGAGAGAGAAAGCTGAAAACACAGAGGCAGTTGAGAATGGCGGTCCCGAATCCAACGAAAAGCGCTCGAAAAAGAAGAGGAAAAACGCAGATAAAGTTCAAGAAGAGCAAACCAACGACGTGCCGTCGACAGCTGAAATACCCACCATCACCATTGCTCTTCCCGGCTCCATAGTCGATAATACTCAATCCCTCGAACTCGCTACTCGTGTAATATATCATTTCTATCTATCTTTTCCTGAAAGACTCCTTTTTTGTAGTTATTCAAAATTCCGTTAAAGATTGCATTTTGAGCTAATGAAGCTTACATTTATTTGACCGAATGCGGGTACTCATGGCGTTATTTGATAATCAATGCTTGGTTTCTTGTTCATTGTATAAAGGTTGCAGTTTGAGCTAATGTAGGCTGCATAGACTAAATTTTTTGCTCCAAGTTCTGTTAATGATTGCATTTTACTCTGGTTCCTGTTAGTCGCGATATGTTAATCTCGAAAATTTTCCATTTTATCATATCTAAACGAATATTTGATTGTGTGAAGTGATCTTGTCATGCATCCCCTCTTCTGATTGTCATTTACTTCTTCACAGTTAGCTGGTCAAGTTGCGCGTGCTGCTACTATCTTCAGAATCGATGAGGTTGGTGTCTGTTTCTGTTTTTCATATATTCACAAATGCTCTTATCCTGCAACAGTTTCATTGGAGACTTTTTGCTAGTTTTTGGAGCCTTTACCTTGGAGCCATGCCTAGGCATCCGTTGATGTGTTCTGCTAGTTTTTCGTGGGAAGCAGAAGCATAGGAATTAGCTCTGAGCTGCCACATGCCATATATGGATTTTTGCAGCTTTGCTGATCTATAAATTACAAAATGCAGAAATCTAAAGAGATGACATATTGTGCTCTAATTTATGATAAATAACTTCATTTGAAGCTTATATACTGTGAAACTGAATGCCTTAAACAAGGGGATACTCTTCTTTTTCTATTGTATATTGTGATCACTTATGTATCACATTTGCTCAGAGATAGCAATGCAGATTTTGAAATGTGCTTTCAACTGCATGAATTTTTCCTTGCTTTTGTTAACAGGTGGTTATATTCGACAACAAGAGTACATTGGAGGATGCTTCAGCTGAAATAATGGAAAAGGATGTAGGCGATAATGAGACTGGTGCTGCTTTCCTTTTGCGAATTTTGAGGTATCTGGAGACACCACAATATCTGAGGAAGAGTCTTTTCCCAATGCATAGCAGTTTAAGATTTGTGGTGAGTATCTGCCTGCATTACAATTTTCAGTGTGAACAGTACATATCTGCTGATACTTTGTAGAATATTTGTTGTGCTTCTGCAGGGTTTATTGCCCCCACTTGACGCCCCACATCATTTGCGAAAGCACGAATGGGCTACCTACAGGGAAGGTAGCACGCTAAACCTTTTACTGAGTTAATTCTTGATCATATTGTCAGATAGTGTGACTAGAGTAGTTAATGTGCTTTGTATCTAGTTTTGTGATTTAAATGATTATTGAACTATTCTGGTACTTTTTGCTACTCATACTTGATTTTATCTGCTTGTTTAGTTTTTATGTTTGTTTCAATGGTCAGCTGGTCGCATAGTGCAGACTTTTTCAAATGCCTAATTCGTCTGTCTATATACAAAATTTTCATTTGTTTGATGCAAAGTTTGGGCATATGATGGCTTACACTTGATCTCTGAAACTCAGGTAAGTTTCCTGTTGACATCTTAAATTGCTGATGCCCACTACTTTGCATCAGTCTAAGTTGTTTAGGATTTGGTTGTTATTCTCTTTTTTTTTTCTTTCTGGAAATTTAAAATTAATTTGGGCAAATGATGACTTACACTTGATCTCTGAACTTCAGGTAAGTTTTGTGTCGACAATCATTTTCCTGATGCCCTCAACTTTTTAACTACCTGGATATTTCTAGCCAGCTATTTGTTTTCATTCATATATTACTTGTTCACTGTTCCATGAAGCCCCTTTTTGACAATTGCAACAAATGAACCAGAGGGGTTTATTTTGAGTGATCTCTGCTCCCCTACCTATTGCAACTAAGCTTTTTATAAAGTTGAGGATATGTAAAGGAGAGATTCGAAGTTGTTGCATAAATTTGATATCATTTGCAATTCTGCATCATACATGTTCATAATACATCAATGCGCTCTCGGAACACCTATTTGTTTGATAAGCCACATGATACTTAGGATTTTATTCTTATTCTCTTCATGTTCATCTTTGTTTTAGGTATTACCCGAGAAAAACTATATCAAGGCTCTGCAGGGACACTTGTTGATGTGGGTCTCAGCAAGGTATACTCCACTCATTGGCAACTAAGCCACCTCTATTGTATCCCCATTTTCATTTCACTCATTGTTTTATTCAAGAGTATCATAGTTATTTCTGTAGAGGTCCACAATTATAGCACAAAACTCATCTTTTCTAGCATTTGAAACCTTTCCAATATATACTGGATTTAAGATGAATATTGCCTGCTGAGTTTTAACTTCAATGATAGCTTAGTTTTTTGGCTGAATATTGCAGAATATTAAGGTCGATCAAGTTCTTGAACCTGGAACAAGAGTAACGGTTGAAATGGGAACAAATCGTAATCTGGATGCAGGTCAGTAAAACCATTCAAATGAGAACAAAATCAATGCAAGAATAATGAATCTATGGAACATAAATTTTCAGGTCCACGGAAAATTGTCCCTTCTTCAAGGCCTCGAGATGAAGGAATGTATTGGGGATATAAGCTGCGGTACGCTCCAAACATTAGTGCTGTGTTCAAGAAATGCCCATATAAGGTTTTTTTCTATTTTTTAATATAAGACCTGGTATGTCTTGAGGATTTACGTATTACATGAAACCTAACTTTTTTCTTTCCTTAACAGGGAGGATATGATCATCGCATCGGTACCTCTGAACACGGATCAGTTATTAGTTCTTCTAAGCTTACTCTACCGTCATTCAAGCACTTTTTAATCGCTTTTGGTGGACTCGCGGGGCTGGAAGAGTGCGTTGAAGAGGATCCATATCTTAAGGTATTTCATTTATAGTTTATAAACATCTCCACCACTCTTCTTTGATGCACAAATTTCAATGTACTGTGTCGTTACTCGTTAAATGAAAAATGCCGTCCTATTTCAGGGTGAAAATGTGAGGGACATATTTGACTCCTACCTAAATACTTGTCCTCATCAAGGAAGCCGAACTATCCGGACAGAGGTACATATATTTCCTGTCCCATTCAAGTAATTTGATCTCTTCTAAAAATTTCACCCATAAAATTTTCCTCTCGTGGAAGCAGGAAGCGATCCTTATATCGCTCCAGTATTTTCAAGAGCCGATAAGCCGGGTTTCACAGAAATATGAATGACGAACCTTATATAGCTCGAACACGGCCAAGATTGCAAAATGATAAGATCCTCCTCTTATGCTTCTCTTGTTTGCTGTTAGATGTTAGAAAGCATACAAATATGAATCACTTTGTTGCACTAATTTCTGCTATTTTCTTCTGCCTTTTATGAAATTTGTACTAGTTTTAGCAATGTAGATTGTTGAAGAGGCCCTCTTTTGGTTGTCACTACAATTGACTAAGTCACTTAAAAATTCAATATTCTATCCTTAATAATTCTCATTATATATATAAATATTTTGGTTTTATTTCTTTATTCTCTTTCCACATATATTACATATATAGCTATTTCCAATGACGTCAACACACACACTCAGACATAAACCTTACATTGTACACACATACATACACACACATATATGTATTTGTATGACACTATTAATTTGGCATGAGTTGAAGATAAATTTGAGAGTCCAAACGAGGCGTTGCATGAGCAATTAGAGGGTTTGCCAGAGCCAAGCTATCTTGAGCCTCAACCAAATCAATACTATAAGAACCTGCAGTAGTCCAACTAAACCCTTGAATAAGCCTAGCCAAAAGCATGGTTGTCATGGTAGAACCAAGCACTATACCCGGGCATCCTCGTCTTCCTGTACTGAACGACAACATTCGCAGTTCATGATCCACCAGCACCACTTCTGCACCTTCATCAACAATGTGGCGCTCCGGCTTGAACAACAGAGGCTCATCCCAAACCCTAGGGTTCCGACCTAGGCCGGGTCGACTTAGAACCACTTGACTCCCCTTGGGAATAAAGTATCCTCCCACAAGATCATCTTCACTCGAAATGTGAGGGACATTAAATGGTGCTAGTGGATGTAGCCTAAATGACTCTTTCGCGCATGCTTTGATATAATTTAATTGGGGTAAATCCGATTCTTGGACGAGCCTCTTCTTCCCCACTACTCTGTCCAACTCTTCACATGCCTTTCCAAGAATCTCCGGTTGATTCATCATCTCCGCCATGATCCACTCTACTGCATTTGATGGATTATCGACTGTCTCAATCATTATTTCCTGCAAATCAAGATTATATATTCACACCCATTATTAATCAATCAATCATGAATTATTTTCTACTAATTAAGTACTTACAATAATTTGTGCTTTGATCTCTCGAATCGACAACAGAGGCTTGTTTTTTGAATCCTTGAGGTTGATCAAAAGATCAAGAATATCGTCTTCTTCTCTCTTGAGCCCTAACGTCCACATCTCCACTCTCTTATCGATTAACGGATCTTGGTATTTTCTTACATTCTTAATTGCATTGGCTATGATCCTCTCATGTCCATCCAAATCGAAAACTTTCAACCATGGTACAAAATCAGCAATGGCGAATCCGTAGAGATACGAAAGGATGGTGAACAATGCATCCATGTGTTCCTTCTCTTCCATTCCGGGGCCCCCGTCCTCCATCCCGGGCCCGAAAAATCTCTCCCCAAACACCATTTTCCTAATCACGTTACCACAGTAGTGTCGGGCTACATCTCTCACGTTCACTTCACCACTTTTGCATGGATTGTGGCAGTGGCCATATACATATCGAACGAGGTAATCGGCTTCGTCGCATCTCTTTGCGTGAAGGCGTTGAAACACATTCATCGAGAGCACCTCCGACACCATAATCCTCCTCATTTTCTTCCACTGGTCGCCAGAAGGGGACAATGCTAGCGTCAAGTAGCCGTCGCTGGTGAGGTGGGCTGAGAGGACGTCGGGCCGGGAGGCGAAGTTGGAATCGTGTTTCTTCAAGAACTCTCTAGAAAGTTCTGGGGAGGTGACGGCGATGACGTGTACACTGCCGAGGCGGATGCATGCAATTTCGGTGTTGAGTTGTTGCATGAGTTTGTGTATCCATCGGAATGTGGGCATTTTGGAAGTGAGCATCTGTGGGAGGCTGCCCACCACCGGGAAGGCGGTGGGTCCCGGCGGAAGGCGGGGAGCAGTCGATCTCTTCATGATGAATTTGAAGAAGATGAGTGAACTTAGAAACAATGTTGTTATTACTAATTCGAAGTTAGAGGTAATTGTGGCCATTTTCAAGCTAGCTAGGATATGTATATGTTGTTGAGCTTTGAGGAGATATTGGGATATTGCATGTCTTGCCTATCCCTTTTATAGAGAGAATTAGAACTGATGGGTAGAGATGGGAATTTCCCCGGGTATCCAACTCTAATTGAAGCGGGTTTGACCGTTTGAGAGGGATTTAATATGTAGTTCGAAGGTAGGAGTATAAATAATTACTATCCATACGCGTGAAATCTATATACTATGAAATATACATCTACACATTTAATATTAATCATATTTTTATATTTTTCATTAATAATATATTAGATTTGATATATAATAAATTTTAATTTTAATTTTCAAATTTCAAATTTGTGTTTATAATTTTTTTAATTTGTGTTAATAATTTTTTTATTTAAATTAAATTTATTTTTATAATGCGAGTTCGCAGGTACCTGTCGTGTGGCTGGTAGCAAGTGTCTGTTGGGCGGCGGGTGTGAGAGATTTTTATACTCATAGTGGGTGGTTGGTCAGGTGGCGCGCGTGTACGATTTTTCCTGACTGTTATAAGCATGAAGAGTTATTATCCGTATCTACCATACTCAATTGTCATCTCTACTGATGGAAAAGGGAAATTTCTATAGTTGATGCGGCACAATCAATTAATTTCTATTTTAGAAATGTGTCAAACTTAGTGGGACGGAGGAAGTATTGTTTACATCTAGGGGTGAGCAGAAAACGAATCAAACTGAACCATTAATGTTTGGTCGGTTTGGATCAGTTTTAAAATATACGGATTTCGTTTGGTTTTAATTTTTGAAAACCGAATTTTTTCCGGTTTGGATAGGTTTTTAGTAAAACGGTTCGATTGAAAACCAAACTGATCGAAATTTATTATATATTAATTAATATATTATGATTTAAAATAAATAAATATAATACTTAAATATAAATAGTATTTGTTACAAAATCTTATTAATATAATAATCACAAGTTCCAGATTCTAAAGAATTAACATAAAACTAAAATATATAATAAAAACGAAAGTAAAAAAATCACTTAAAAATATGAATGAGTAAACTTAAAAATTAAAATTGTTTGAATAAATTAATATTTTTAATGTTTATTCCATGTTGTAAATTATCATATACAAGATTGAACAATTTATTTATTGAAATAATTTGAGTATCAATTTTCGAGTGCACAATACAATAAGTTTATCATTGAAAAAATTATATATAATTAGAATTTCGGATAACCGAAACCGAATTTTAAGTTTTGGTTTGGATCGGTTTGGTTTTGAGAATAATTTAGTCGGATTGGTTTTAATTTATAAGAAATTTGGTTTATTTGATTTTATAGTTTTAGTTCGGTTTCTAACCGAACCGAACCGTTGCTCACCCCTATTTACATCTATACATATACATATATATAATACAACTAGTGAAACACAATGTACTGTTTTTATTCTTATTAATTATATGCTTAAATATAATTGAGATATTGCTTACATCTAAATACCATAATGTACAATAACTAGTTACATATAATTTTCATTATTGTTGAAATATATAATGCTGTTCATATCTATATAGCATCATGCATAATTAGTTAGACATAGTATTGATACATTATAAATGCTTAATTATGTGTTTATGTGAGGTTTTTTTTATACAAAATTAGAGATAAAATACATGTATATATGTTGTGATTTTGTAAATGAGAGAGAAATCTTAAGAATGATAGAGTCAATAATTTCCTGCTTTCATCCATGTTTTCTCTCTTTAACACGTGAACATTGTTTTTTTCCTTTTTATTAATGTTTCATTATTCCTTCTGGAATCATCTATTATCTGATTAACCATGACTGTATTATAATTAATTATTTAAAATTTAATATATATATTTTTTTATATAAATCACAAATTTTGAATTATAATCATGACATGTGTCACTCTTATATTAATATAAATATGCAATAAAAGATATTATACGATTAAACAATGGAAGATTTAATCGGTGTCTTCTTGACTCTTGTCTTCTTCATTATGGGTATTTCCATTATACAGCGGATAATGTGTTCCTTCTCTTTTCATTTTCTCCGGCGTAAATTGTACTTTTACACATTTTTGTAACATTTTAAAATTTCTTCAATCCAATTAGGATTTTGATTTAGGGTTTATGATCCTAAACAATACTATTGTACGACTGTAACCGCGACTTGACATTTTCACTCATGTTAGGGAATAAATATTTTAATTTAATTGGGAGTTGAGTGGTAAAATTGGAGGATATGAAAAGAGAAATTAAGAAAATATATTTATTATATATGTTATATGTCACGATTTTATTAATAAATTTAAATACGTCATATCATTAAACTATTCCTTCGATTCATGAACCTTCTTATGTGTATAAAAGTGTTACGTGTTTAAATTTATTTCACGTTACACATACATATATGTATATATATTAAAGAAAATGAATTAATATATAGAGTTAATTATAGAAAATAGTCATATAACATACTGAGAGATAAATATCATCCATCAACATAATAATATATAAATTCTAGCAACTTTTTAATTTTCGTGACGAAAATACCCCTTTAATATGAATAATACTATATATATATATATATAAAAAGTATGAATCATACTTAGCAAATGAGATTCATATTCAAAATGCTAAAAAATGAAAAAAAAAAATTTGTTTAAAGAAATTCCAACACCACCAATACCACCATAAAAATTTATTTCACAATCAAAAATTAGATATTGTACATGTATGAATGATATGATTTTAGTGATTCATACCAAACGAGATTCATACTCAAAATATTAAAAATATATATATATATGTTACAAAAGTATTTATGACAATTTACAATAAAAAATGATTAAAATTTATTTAATGTTACGTTAGTGGTCACTATTTATCTTTTACTATCTATATATAATACATATTGATCCATTTCGGTAGCTGGATCTGTCTCCTCCTCGTATCGTTGATTTAAACTCTTAGATAAGTCATGAAACAATTCCCATATGTTCATATTCGAATTAATATAGCATGAAACATGTACATATTCGAATTAATATAGCATGAAATAAATGTTCAACGATTATCAATAGGACAACAATTAATCTTGTGTGGTTGATATTAATTCATAGTTCAGTTTGGTCTGCGACTACGATAAATCCTCATCCATGATCCAACACCACATACCACAACTGCATATATATCAATTATGATAATAATATTATTATTAAGACAAGGGCTACCTAGGGAATTAATTAAATCATGAAACAAATAATGGCACGAGTAATTAATTTATATTTCCAAATGTGTGTACATGCATGCATGCAAGTATGACATGACATGTGTTTTAATAATAGGGAATACATGTTATGTGAGTGTATTAATATTACCCACAATATTATATTTAAATTAAAAAAATTATAACACGCTAACTATATTCAAATTTCAAAATCATTTAATTTTATTCGACTCGTTTATTTTTTTTATATGATCATACCTATATTGTATGACTTATAAAATTAATTTTCAACCAGGGTTTTTTTCAAAAAATTCACCGCCCCTAATAAGTTAAGTGGACCTACCGGTGAAGCAACTAGTACTTAATCGAGCGGTGGCGGTTTGGTTTCGTATAACGCCCTCGGAGCAAGAAAAGACAGTTGTCATTTTAAAGTAAAGGTTCATCTCCTCTTTTACGAATCTACAACTCTCTTTACTGAGCGAGACTTCACTCATATCCTTACTAGAGGTTATTCATTATTTTTTATTCTATCATTTGTTTGAAAGCTTAAACTAGACTCCCCTTTATAGATAGTTTTTTGTTTTTTTATCAAGATAGGTCAAGGGCGCGTTGGAATGGTCGGTAGCTGCTTAGTCTCATCTGACTTAAATAAAAATTTCCTAATACTGCTTCTTTCTCCACGAATTTGTTATTCATTTTGTCTTTTAATTCGTTACAAATTTGTTAGAGCATCCACAGTGGGGGACTCTCTAAATGGGGCTCTCGGTGGCATTTTCGTAAATAAATGAAACTTTTTGTGTGGGGTCCATGAATTTTAGAGAGGTTGTGTTGGTTTGTAGTAGTGAGAGACTTTCTACTTAATTTGTATTTTATGATTTATGTATTTTTTTTTCTTATTATGAATGAAATTTATTAATTTAAATTAATAAATATGCAATTAAAATTTAATTTCAATTTTTTTATTTTAATATTTTTGATTTAATTAGATTAAATTGAATAAAAATTTATTTTAAATGCATTAATAAAAAAACGAAAATTATAATTAAAATACATAAATATGAAATTTAAAATAAATAAATATGAAATCTAAATTTAATTTATTTTTTATTTTAATTTAAATATGAAAATAAATAAACCAACATTAAATTTTAAAAAATTATACATTTTAGAAATTAAAATTAATACCAAAAATAAAATTATAATTAAAGTATATTAATTATAACTAACAATATTAAAATAAAGGAAAATGAAAAAAATAATTGCAGAAGCTCCTGAGGTCCACCAGCACAGCGTAGGAGTCACGCGGGACGCCGGAGTTCGAGGCTGGCCTCTCGTAGCAAAGCTCCGACGCCCGAGGCCGCCTCACGCAGCGGGTGACTCCCTCCCCAAGCTCCAGAGGCTGCTGCCCGGCCTTTGCCCGAGAGTCTTCCGCGGCAGTGCACTGCAGATGCTCTTATACCATTCATTTTTATTTATTTTTTGATAAATCGATCATTTCATTTTATACACATAACTCAATTAAATACAATATATTAAGTGTGACTCAAATTTCATTAAACATAGCATAATTATTTACATTTACATGTCGGATTAAACATAGCATAATTATTTACATGTCGGGTTAAAGTGGAGAGTAAATTCATAGACGTAATGAGTAATTTTAACGACATTTTTGTACATAGTTATTGAGTTGCTAACTGTGACGATGCATGCATACATGCATATTATTTTTCCTAATAAATCTGGCGGGAAAGATTGTTAGCTAATTAGACAATTACATTTTAATATTTCATCCGTCGCGCTAAATGTGACTACAAGAGATGCGGCACGAAGTTTAAAAAATTAAAGTGTTGTATAGAAGTAGGAGTGAGGTATTGTAAAGATAAAATTCTTTCCTTTTTGAGAAAATAATCACTTTTAATAAAAAAAAGTTCAATAAAAAAATGTGATCATATTTAACGGGGTAATTTATCTAGATATGATTATTTCCCATGTATAAATTTTTTTTTAAAGTATTAGCTGCAAATTATAAATTTTTAAAGAAAATTCAAACCAATTATTGATACATGAAATTATTTCGTACAAAATGACAGAATTAGATAGTGTTTTTCTGATCCGCGGGGTAATTTATATAGATATGATTATTTAGATAAAAACTAATATCAAATAGATTCATATATAAATAAATATATATATATATACACTCATTATAAAAGATTTTTATTAATGTATTAGTATAAAATATTAATCATGTTTAGAAAAGTTTTTTACATTTTTTCCTTTTGTTTCATTCATAAAAGATTTTTTACATTTCAAATTTTCTATTTATAATAGGTGGGCACACTTCATTCAATACACAATTATATTAAAAAATAAAAATAATAAATCATGTAAAACATAACCTCCACTTAATACACATAATTATTTAAAAATAATAATCATGTGGTCTCAAATTTCACTCATTATACACTCATACATGGAGAGTGAGTAATAAATAAGATATAAAAATTTAATTCCCATTTAAAAAGATATTTTTTATTATAATATGAAATAAATTTATTACTATATTATGATATTAAATAAATAAGATATAGAAATTTGATTCCCATTTAAAAATATATTTATTCTTTTTAGAGGGTGAAAAAATATAATCCAACCATTGAACCATAATGCATGGGCCAAAATATTAGTTATCAGCAGAAGGGAAAAACAAAATCTAGCTAGAACTCATTGCTTAGAAATTAATAGTATAGCATGTTAAATCCAATTCTTTAATCCAATATAATTAATTAACCATATAAATTAAAAAGGAAAATAGTCTGATTTAGCCAAATTAATATAGCAAACACAAATTTTAATCATCTCTAATTTTATAATGAAATAGTAACCATTCTGTATTTATTTTTCCTTTATTGCCCTTTCATTAATTAATTAAAAAACTATTCTTCCATAATTATTGTTTCTCCTTTAATTATTTTTCATCGGTGTATTGTATTAATAAATTATTATTATAGATTCATGCCTAGGGTTCATATGGTAGGGTATAGTATTTAATTATAAATCAAATTTTATTTTTAAATTATGTAGTATTTTGAAAGAATTAATTAGATGGAGGGTATTATAGACATAGAAGGCTAGATTTATGGTTTTTTATACGTGTGGCTATTATTTGAGTTTATTATAACAAAATGGTTATTATATAAGTTACCCCAATTAAAAAACACATTAAAAAATCAAGATATTTGCTAAACAATTGTGTGGTGATGGATGATTCAGTCATGTGGCTAGCCATACCTTGCAAGTCATAATCCGTGTTGAGTGCTTCAAAAACGATTTTAAATATTTAATGCATGTTATATATGTGGGGGTCTATCTGAGTTACTCGATATTAAATTACTTTGACATTATTTAATTTTGTAATGGATCGAAATTATCCGATATTAATTTTGTTATATAGGGTAATTAAGATCTACACTGCAAGAAAACATAAATTTAATGAGTGTAAAAATTGTATTATACAATCATTATTGATATTTAACCAGAGAAGCAATAATAAGAGGTGATGACGGGCAAAAAGTTTAGTCACTAAAAGTTATTAATGATGTTTGAATTTTTAACTATAAATTTTACTCTTACTAAAACTATTTTTTTTTACAATTAATGAAGGTATATCTCCCTTCATTAATACTTTCGTCACTAAATATCATTTTTCTTATAGTGGTAGGACAAAACTCATAACCCGTTATTAATCTTAGGTGGCATTGTCTCGAAATTAAGTCTCAAGCATAGACTTTCTAAACCAAACAATTCATAAAATTAATTAATTTTAAAACTCAAATATACCAACCAAACATTCTGGGAATTGATATAAACGTAGATAAAGCGACTATCTTTGTAAGTGTATACTTCATCCGTCCCACTAAAAGTGAATTGATTTGACCAAAACATTCTTAAAGATTTAGTGAAACCAAGCTAGCTTTTTAGTGAGACGGAGTGAGTATATTATATGGTGTTAAATTTGTGAGCTGAGACAAAGATAAAAGTAACAAGACAAGAT
>JAPKLX010000072.1:125426-261711 GCA_026898415.1 Leonotis leonurus
GCTAATGGGCTTCTGTTGGGCCTTATTTGATGGGCCATATCCTATCATCAATGAATAATGTTGATATATAGTTAGATAGAGATCGATTTCTAATCCAATTACTAATTAATAAACTTAGCAAATTCTAAAAAATAGTTATCAGCAGAAGGAAATTCTAGAACTCATCAACTAGATGTAGATGCATTGATTAGAAATTTATATTAGTATGTTGCGTTAAATCCAATTCTTTAATCTATAATTAACCATTAAATTAAAGAAAAAAACATAAAAAATCAAGATATTTGGTAAACAATTGTGTGGTGATCGACGATTCAGTCACGTGGCTAGCAATACCTTGCAAGTCATAATCGGTGTCAGAGTGCTTCAAAATATGATTTTAAATATTTAATGCATGCATGCATGCATGATACACATGTTTTAAGAAGTACACCTTCCCACCATGAAACATGTTTTTAATTTGACCCGATTCGAATTTTAATGTAGTGTTTTTGAATTTAATGATGATATGTAGTGGGTGGAATTAGGGTCCCACTTAATATATTATTTTAAATTGTGTTGTGTGTAGTTAGTGGATTTTTGATCTCACTTAATGTATTATATTAAATTGAATTGTGTGTAGAGAATATAGTGAGTCCACTTATTATAAATGGAAATTTTAAAGTAAGAAGAAATTTTGTAGACGGACGAAAATGGAGAAATATGAAAAGGTTTTGTGGACGGAGGGAGCAAGTCTTATATAAGAATTTAAATTCATTAGCCAATTCATTATAATTTTAATATATTTTATGTATAAATTAATTTAATACATAATCAATCTACATCATACATTATACAGAAATCAATGGTCCAAATTGGTTCATAGTTCCTATTTATCTAAATCTTAGTTCTGATTTGATCCATTTCAATTCATATGCAAGGGGTGTTTGATTACTCGATATTAAATTAGTTCGAGATTATTCAATATTGTGTTGAGTCGAGATTATCCGATATTAATTTTGGCACATGCATATAGGACTTGTAACTCATGATTAATCATGCATGACATTGTCTAGAGATTAAGTCTCTCGAGCATAGACTTTCAAACAACTTATTAAAATAATTAATTTTGAACTAACCGACTGCTCAAATAATATAAATCGAACCGAAAACCGACCGACCAAAATCGATCTTTTGAATTCAGTTTGGTTTTGAACCGAAATATTTATTTTTATTTTTAATTATAAATAATTTATAGTATCCATTTTAGAAAATTATATTTTTAAGTTTTTATTTTATTAATCTAAAATATATCATATAATTATATATATATATATATTTACTAAAATATAAATATAATCATTTAATATTTATATAAATATGTTTCGATCAGTTCGGTTACCGATCGAACCAAAAAATAGAAACCGCAAATCGAATCGAAACCTATCGGTTCTAAAATTTAAAAACTTAACCGAAACCGACCATAACCTATCGGTTCGGTCAGTTTATTTTTTGATTCGGTTCTTGCACACCCTACCCCTACAAATATATCAATCAAACACTCTCGAAATTGATATAAACGTGGATAGTTCGACTATATTTGTAAATGTATATATTATATGGTAATTGTGATCTTGAAGATACAACTCATACCAATTTGACAAATTGCATTATAACTCGGTATTTTAATTAAACTACGTACTCAATACTTGAATTTAGTAAGATATAACAAAGGAAATACTACAATTGTTAGAAATACTAAGTTGTAGATATGCTAGAAAAAATACACGCATATACTCCATCCGTCCCGTTAATAACGACTCATTTCTCATTTTGGGACGTTCCATTAATAATGCATGACTCATTTCCTTTTTGGATAAACATCAACACATGGATTGCTTTTTGGGTTTTGTACTATAGACATGTATTGAGTGTTTATTGATATCCGCGTAAAAAGCAAATGAATCGTTATTAATGGGACGGAGAGAATAATTATAAAGATAACAAAGAACACCAGATTGTTTATTCATTTTGTCTTACAATTATGTACGTGGACGATGACAAACCAGCATATTTTCACTATAATTTTGGGACGTGAGTCAGAAAATTTGACAATGTTGTGATAATTGTGTGCGGTCCATTAAAACTCCACACTTCAACAAGAAATGGAGTCAAACAAAATTATAGTGTTCTATTATAATTTACAATTGTCTATTTATAACAAAATATATGTGATTAATTTATATATATTTGTTTTGTAAGTCTACTTAATTTATCGAGTAAATATACTTAAATTAATGTGATAGACATGGTTAATTTATAGATATTTGTTTTGTCAGTCTACTCAATTTATCGAGTAAATATATTTAAATTAATGGGATAGACCGGTACATAGAGGTGTTCCAATTAGGAATCGAATTGTAATTGATTCTAAAAATCATAATTATATTCTACAATTCGACTCTAAATCGTAATGATTAGTTACGATTTTAAAATTTTGAAATTGTGGATTAATGGTGTTTCGGAACTATAACTTTAATTTTTTACCTAATTTATTTTATTTTTTATATTATAGTCATTTTTTATAATTCATAAAAATATATTAAAACTTAATTATAAATGCATTTATAATGAAATAAAATAAAAATTAAACTTTAAATTTTAAAGTTGGAAATCAATGATACTTTGTTGTTTCATAAATGATTAATCAATATTTTATTTTTATGTTGTACGACTGTACGAGTAATCACTATAGTTTTAAAATTAACAGAATGAAGAGGAATTTATATCATTTCAAATCCCTATTCTTATCGAAGAGAAGGAACGAGGAAAACCGAAATATTCATATTCCTACTCAAACAAGAAATCATATAGTTGTAAACTATTCTTTATATAGTAATTCGACCTATTGCTCCGAATATATGTTGAAAATGAATTTTAAAAGTTAGTGATATGCATTACTATGTAATCAAAATTATTATGATTTCAAATTTCAAATATATTAATAGTATTGATTTTTTGAATGATTCAAAATTATAACAAAAATCTACATATACGATTCGATTCCAAACTATAAACTGTTTTGACAAGAGTCGATTCTAATTCCAAATTTTTGGAATAGTAAACATCTCAATTAGTACATGTTTTACTTTTTATATTTATTAAAGAATTTAAGTGAGGACTCATGATTTAGGAGCTTTGATTATAGTCAAAATTCGTCGATGGGATAAAAAGAAAGAGAAGAAATGGAAGTTTTTTCTTTTTACCATTCAATCCAAATAAATAAGAGAACAAAGAAAACACTTAAAAATGAAAGTTAAACTTAACGCGTTCGAGATTGATGTGGCTATAACACTTACGTAATGCTACATAAGTACACGAGTTATTATTATTTTTATTATATTACATAAAACAAATATTAAATTATTTATTTGTTCCAATCTATCTTCTCATATTGTCTTATTCGTCTGTCCACAAACTATCTTCTCATTTTAAATTTCTATTTTTGGAAACAGATATATATCCATATATCCTTAAATTAAAACATTGTTTTATAAATGACATTATTGAGACTCATTCTCTACTCACTATGCACAATAAATGTTACACTTTCCACTAACCACACACTATACATCGGTTACATTCTCCATTCATTGTACATTCACATCAACTAAAGTAAAAATATTCTATTAAAATCTGTACCCAATTAAAATCTGTGGGAAGATAAATGATGGATCTATTTATTTGAAGTGAATGACCTTGGAAATAATTTGTAGACCTATCTAATTGTTTAGGCCCATTAATTATTATACATTATCCTGGGCTTTGCATCTTGACTTAGCCCATTTTCATTTGGGCTAGCTAGAAATAATTTGTTTAGTTATAAAGTCTACCAGAGTTAAGGTCTAACAAGTTTCATTCAAATTTTCCATTATCTCATGTTAAATTATTCAGGGCTAGACATGTAATAGTAATCCTCCATCCAGCTAAATCCGGTATAAGTGATTCGACATGGAGTTTAAAAAAGTACAGTATTTTATTTAAAAAAAAAATAGAAATGAGGTATTGTAAAAATAAAATTGATTCATTTTTAAAAAAGTTGTCTCTTTTAATGAGACAATTCAATTTAAGGGGACGGACGGACTATAATTTGTACAAAGGAGCACAAAGTTTTGATTTGACTCTAGATTTAGATATAGTCTTATTACAAATGCTACAAGGTTTGGGCACTAAAATTAATAAATTACTACGTTGTGATATAAAAAGTGAATCACTTTGTTTTAAAAATATTTAATTTTCAGTTAAGCAGTCATTTTTAAGGGACAAATTAAGGAAATGTGTGTACTTAATTTTAACGGAACGTACAATTATTTATGAAATTGTTACTTATTTTATCATTTTGGTCCATAAAATTGTAATCTACCATTTTTTTTTTGGTAAATGAATTCATCCACATGCATAATATATAACTTAGTTAACAACAATAAATTAAGTTATGTAAAATTTCATTCAATATACAACAGGTTTTAGATAAAAAAAAAAAAAAAAAATTTATGTATGGGACGTTAAAAGAATAATAATATTGTATATGGATGAAATAAAGAATAACTAGGTACTATTTGAATAAGACGTCCTATTCTATTGATAGTATAATTTATAAGATTGAATGTGCGATATCTTATGACAAATTTCTTGATATAATAGTTCTCCCGTCATGATATTGCTAAATAAATCACATGATTTATAAAGAAAATAAAATTTCAGAAAAAAATAATTATACACTAATAATTAGATCTTAAATAAAAATAATAATTATTTTTTAATTACTTACAATTGATATTATTGAATTTTATTAAAGAAAAAGAGAAAGAAGAGGGGATGTGTGTGGAGCTGCTGGCACGTTGTACGGTTGAAGTCTTGAACTTGAAGTGGTGATTCCACAAACAAAAGACTCAGACATCATTTATTTAATCAAATGTTTTGACTATGTCTGAATCTCAGAGCTGCTTGCCATTGCCATTGTTTATTTCTTTCCCGCGTTTACCAAATAAATATATTTTCTGATTCTTTATTCGTTGCTCTGTTCCAACTTCATCTCTTTCTTGCTCAATTCACCTAACTCCTGACCCATTCAATTCCCTTTCATCAACTCCATCATCTTACTTGCATTTACATATCTTTCCAACTCCTTCTCTATCTCTCTCTCTATTCACTGTATTTTATCTCTCATGTCTATGCCTCTTACCACTATCAACCATGATAGCCACCCGCTTTCTCCTGCTCTTTGCTCTTTTGCCACTTTGCCTCTCTCAATCCCTCAGAGGTAACTATTCAATAAATTCAAGACTTGTTCTTGATTGATTATAGACTTGGGTTTTGAGAAATCTTGCTAAAATTTGATATGTGCTTGTGCTTTTCCTGTTAAAAATCGGACCTTTAAGCTTTCTTTTAGGGTTTCAAGTGGTCTTGTATTGATAGCGGGGTCAGAAAAGGAGCAACAATGATTGATTGTGACTTTGGACTGAACTTTTGCGAAATCTTGCTGGAATTTAGTCTGGGCATGTGTTTTTTTTTCCTGTTAAAAAAAACTGATCTTTGTGCTTTCTTTTAGGGTTCAACTGTTTTGTGTTTTGGTATGGGTCTATGGAGGTTTATTTAATAATGAACATAAAAATTGTGGTTTTGTTTATGTGTTTCTTCAGGTGTGTTGATTGACTGTGGTGCTGAGGTTGGAACAACGATCAACGGCTTGGAATGGCTACCCGATTCCGGCTACATATCAGCAGGGAGTACCAAGATTATTGCAGCAGAAGTTCTGATCCCAACACTCTCCACCGTCCGATCATTTCCTCTGCAAAACAATGTTTTCAAGAAATTCTGCTACGAGATTCCCGTGGATAGAACGAGGAAGTATTTAGTTAGGACGACATACTTCTATGGTGGAGTAAATGGCGATGCTCGTAGTAATCCCCCGGTGTTTGATCAGATTGTGGATGGGACATTGTGGGGTGTGGTGAATACAACTGCAGATTATTTGAATGGGAATTTGAGTTATTATGAAGGTGTGTTTATGCCTACAGGGAAGAATTTGAGTGTATGTGTGGCTGGGAATACGTATACGGATTCGGACCCTTTTATATCTGCTCTTGAGGTTGTGCTCTTGGGGGATCAGTTGTATAATTCGACTGATTTTAGGTCTAATGCTTTGAGCTTGGTGGCTAGGCATAGCTTTGGATACGATGGACCAGTGTTTGGGTGAGTTCTTGAATGCTTCTAGGTTTGGTTTTCGAGTTTTTAATGTTTTCTCTTAATATGAGCATAGCTTAGTGTTGAAGAGGTCCTTGTGGGTAGTTATCGAAATATTTGATGAATCCTTTATTGTAGCTTATGTTTCATCAATTCAAGACTCTTCACTGCATGGTTTTGTAACTTTTACAAACTGATCAGGTATCCCGATGATCAATTCAATCGTTACTGGCAGCCGTTTGGAGCAGATGCATTCCCCCTTTCAAATTCACGAGACGTTGCTGTTTCTGGCATCTGGAACCTCCCTCCTCCGAAAGTGTTTCAGACACGACTGACAAATAGCCTAGTTGAACCTCTAACGTTACCGTGGCCCCCGGGTCCGTTACCAGGGGGATTAAACTACTACATTGCTCTTTACTTTGCCGATGATCACACCTCTGATTCAAACAACTCCAGAGCAATGGACATCACCATAAACGGTGTCCCTTACTACAGTAACTTGATTAGAACTCCAGTTGGTCTCGTTGTGTTTGCAAACGAGTGGCCTCTTTCTGGAATTACGAATCTAACCTTGACTCCTGCACCCGGTGCAACTGTCGGCCCTCTGATTAACGCTGGTGAGGTTTATCAAGTGCTTCCTGCTGGAGGCAAGACTCTCCCCCGTGATGGTATGCTCCACTCCCATCCTATGTAGTAATCTTTACTTAAATGTTATAGTCGGATTTTGCTAAATCATATCGATGGATTTTCTGATCTGATACGACTAAAACTTCAAAAGTACGATCGGTTCATCTAATTACCTTCATATCAAGAACCTTAGTAGTGAAGTAATTTTTAGTTTTGGTTTGTTTTTTATAAGCTCTATGACATACTATACTCTGCTCAATTGGTGCTGCTATGAAGTTATTGAGTAACCTCTGTTTCTTTTTCCCTTGGTAGTGATTGCAATGATAAACTTGAGAAAGAGTTTCCACAACCCTCCTTCTGATTGGAATGGCGATCCGTGTCTCCCGAGCCGATATTCGTGGACAGGAGTCACTTGTTCCGAAGGGCCTAGAATTCGTGTTGTCTCGTTGTGAGTGGGATCTCACTGCATATACTATGTGATCTTTATCTCTTTCTAAGCTCTCCTCATCTCCCTCAATCATTAAATACTCGACCTTCCACCTTACTCGTTCCATTTCCTATCGTTGCACAGGAACCTCACGAGCACGAGGCTTTTAGGATCAATCTCACCAAGCATTTCAAGGCTCACTGCACTAACTACTATGTGAGTGAATGCTTAAATACCGATAATATGTTCAAATATGTGACTTTTCCATCCACGGCTTCCTTTTTATTGTTCGACATTGATGGCTTCTTGTTTTTGACAGCTTGCTCGGTAATAACAGCTTGTGGGGAACCATCCCGGACCTCAGTTCATTGAAGGCACTACAGATTTTGTGAGTGAAACTAGCATGTTTAGTTCATGTTCTGTGTTCCTTTTTGGACCTAACGTGTTTCCGTTCTAACACGAATGATCTTCGTTTCAGGCATCTGGAAAACAATCGACTGAGTGGAACGATTCCTTCGTCTTTGGGAAGCATACAAAACTTAAACGAACTGTAAGTTTCTCCAACATCTCCTAAAACTTCTTCTAGGGTTAATTGCCTTAAAAAGCAAAGTCCGAAAAATCGAGCATGTTATAAATGTAGAATCGTTAAAGCTGGTAGTCTTGTAATAGAACAGAACATTGCAAAATCGCCTAAAGGTTGTGATTCTTAAGGCAGTTAGCCCTTTCCTCTATATAAATATATGTTACACTCTCTCGGAAGTATGAATAAACGAAATCGAGTTCTGTTTCGCGTGACCAGCTTCGTGCAGAACAACAATCTAACTGGTCAAGTTCCGAGCAGCCTTGCTGGAAAAGAAGGGTTGATACTGAGGTAACTAACTCCCTAGTCAAGCTACTGCTCGTTTTCTTTCTACCGTGGACTTCTAACTAATAGACACGTTTTCCCAACTCAGCTATACTCCTGGGAATCCTTTGTTGACTCCACCACCGTGAGATCGTCACCTCCGGTCCACCGCCCATCGCCTCCGTTCACTCTACGAGATCAGTCAGAAGTTCTCAAGCATGTTACCTTGATGATCGGACTAAATGTACGTTAATTTTTTTATTTATTATTCTTGTAAAAAGAAATTAATTGATTGTTTGTGTGTGTTTTTGTATGTTGTTTCAAGCATAGGATTTTGCCAATGATGTGCTTGAGCACATATTTTGTTACTATAATATATACTTCTCCATCCAATTAATTACTTGTAATTAACCTCTAAAAATCCTACCAAAAACACTTTCATATATCTTGTGTTAACCATTGCTGAATTATTGTGTATTTGTTTGTTCTCTTTGATTTAAGGATTTTATTTTTATTTATTTTCGCAGAAGAAATAACTTCAATTGTACATTGAAATTGTTAGGGATAATTTTATTCCATTTTCATCAAGGGTCCCATTTAATTATTTTGAATGGAAATGAAAATTCACTTTATAACAAGCTCCAAGTTGCGACATTGTCGGGTCGGACCGGACCGGGACTAGTCGATTTTACGGTCACGAGACAAAATCGGGCCGGACTGATTTTGACAACTCTTTGCATAGCATATATTGATCATAAATGCTATGTCATATTAAATGGAGTACCAATCAAGATATTTTCAGTTTTATTTCTTGCACAGAAGAAGAAGAGTGACAAATAAATTAAAAGATCGATGGCAGAAATATATAATAGCAATAATTGGAGAAAAAAACTATTAATAATCCCATAATAAGTGGATCATGCTTCCCTTCTCAGTCAGTCTTAATCACATTAAAAAGAATATAAATCACATGAAAAACTGATTAATTAATTAACAAGATTGGTTTATGACAGCATTCATCAAAAACTAACAAAATTAACAAATGTAATTAATTAGTACTTTTTTTTAAATATAAAAAAACCGGTGGAAGGGAAAGGGCTGATCAGCTCTCTAACCTCCCTCTCCTCACCGGAAAAAGTGGCGGCAGCGCGGCGCTCCTAGCGGCGGTGCAGATAGGGACGTTGATCATAGGCCTAATCCTTATACTAGCCGATCTAGTCCTCTCGAGCCCTTTCTTCACCTTACTCGACGCCTTACTATCCCGGCTTCCTTTCTTCCTCTCCTCCTCCGACGAGGACGAGGAGGAAGACGAAGACGACGACGACAACGAGGGCGAGAGCGTCGAGGAGCGTTGCTTCTTTAGCCTGAGGAGCTCCTTCCACAGCACGGTGCATTTGGGGGGGCGAGGGGAGGGGTCGTCGTCGAGGAACCAGCTTATCCGGCGCTGGTCGTCTCCGCCTCCGCCTCCGCCGCCGCCGCTCTGGTCAGAATCCGGCGGCGGAGCGTCGCCGGAGGAGTCAGTTTTGACAGTGATGCTGTGGAGAGGGTTTAGGGTTTGGCGGAAGGGGAGGAGCTTGCCCTCGGAGAAGAGCTCGTCGGCGGTGATCATGTTGGTTTTGTCGCCGGAGAGGAACTCGAAGTCTAGGTTTCTTGCGGCGGCTTCCTTCGACTGCCTCTCTCGTTCTCTTTCTTTAGGGTTTATGGAGATGAAGTTGGTGTCGTCGAGGAACTCGGCGGAGAAAGATATTCGAGGGCTCGAGTTCAGTTCGAGATGGGGCTGCGGAGGAGCTTCTAGTGACACCATTTGATGAGATGAGATGAGAAGTGAGGTTGGGAGTTGGTGTGTGTAGTGTGTGTTTATAAGACAAATAGCAACGAGGTTTGCATGAGTTATATAAAGAGTGAACGTGGCAAGAGATATATATGTGCCTAACTTTTAACTCATTTTCATCATCATCATTTTTCTTTAATTTTTCATTTGTTGTGGATTAAGTAATTAATCGCCAATTATGGGTAAATAGATTATATATAGTAGTAATTTACAAATATGGTAAATCTAAAAATTAGTCAGTACGTAGATCATAATAGTCATTTACAAATGCGGAAAATCTATAAATTAGTCAATAGAAAATAGTAGTCATTTACAAATGTGGCAAATTTAAAAAATTGGTCAATGAAATATTTAAAAAGATGGTTAATGGGGTAAATAAAAGACTAGTCACATTACTCACTTTTATAAAATGACAATAAATAAGTAAATAAAATTAGTATTTATTATTTTATATTGATACTTAATTATTTTTATAATGCTCCTCAAACCATACAGAAAATGTATAAAATGTCAACATAAGATGTTAATATTTCACTTCATGGAATGGGTTTTCATAGCAACTCACACAATTTTTAACTGGTGATTTTGTTAATTAAGTTTTTATTTTTATTTTAGTGGGAAGTAAAAAAATGAAGGTTGTGGAGGGTGAGAATATATATATATAAAAGGTTGGTGGTCTGGTTAATCACAAACAAAATGAAGTAATGTGTTTAATTTAATGTGTTAGGGACAGCACGTGGACTCCTTGAGAGCTACAACACATTAACCCTTTTATGTACTTCCTATTTTCTTTTAAATCTAATTTCTTCAAAATATCATCAAAACTAAACACTATATATTAACAATTTTCTAATCTTTTCGTCCACTAATTTCTTACTCAGTTTTAATCCGACATGCATCTTAAGAAAATAGGTAAAAACGGATAACAGGGTCGATGGACCAAGATAAATAAAAAATTGATGAATGAATTGAGTATTATTTAACTAACAAATTTTTTTCTTACAATCACCCACACTTCCTTCCCCAAAGTTCATATAATGTATTCTTATTAGGAATAAATTCATTGTAGATATAATGATGAAGTTTGAATTTACTTTGTAGTAAAGTAATTCAAAGTAAAAATAAATAAAACTCTAGATTGTCACGAACTTCTTACATCATTATGAATTGCTACTCCATTTGTCTATTAACCCCATTCTAGCCTATGGTTAATTAGATAGCTAGGGTTGTATATACATCTAAGACTACAATTTACTTTTTATCCCATTCAATGGAATATTTGACTAATATATAGTAATCAGATATTTAGGGAAGAGTGAAATGTAATGGGTAAGATTAGAACGTGCATGACAATAAAGTGATTAAGCTAAGTCAGAGTAATTAATTAGGCCCCCACATTGCTATACGCAAACTAGACAATAAAACTCATTAATTAGTTATTATTGTACTTTCTACTTGCTCCACCTGCATGGACATTAGGGCCCTAATTAATTGCTCATTATCATACACTAATAGTATTTATTATATATATACATATATATCTTGTAGTTCACTTAAATTTATAAATACATTAACTAAATACCAGCATCAATATACTTTCATAAGTTGAAAATGCGCACCTGTTCGCGGCGAGAGGGGTTAATATACATGCGAACAATGTGGCATGTCTCGTGGATAAATATTTAAATTTTTAATATTTTTTAATAAAGTATAGTTTAATGTTATTCAATACAAAATTATGTAAAAATTAAAAATAATGAAAAACGAAAATTATAATGACTCGTATGCTGATGTGTATTTGTGTGCATGTTAAGTTGTGTTCACCGCTAGTTGTGGAGCAATGATGTGTAGTTGTAAGTTTACAATAGAATATGTGCATTGTTTGGAATTTTGCCTTTGCATATGAATTATTAGACAAGGATTAGTCAAGAGAAAGACAGAGGGAAAAGATTAGTCTTCTCTTAATTAACTTATACTATACATATGTTAATATATATATATATATATATGTATATAGATCATAATAACATGGGAGGAGCCCTAACCTAACCATGTGTGATCACATGAGAAAACACCACCCATGTGAGATAGTTTTAGTTCCCAACTTGATTCAAGAAACACACACCTTTCTGAATTTACATCACTGCCCTCCATAGATTCAGCTCTTTTGCTGCCACAGGCCAGCCTCTGGGAAGGGCATTCTCGTCATTTCATGCAGTCAAAAGTTCAATTTAACATTTAGGTGTGTTCTTGAAGAGTTGAACAAAAGTCTTATCTACTTTTACAGCTAATTAGATGTTGAGTGAATCTTTTTTGGAGGGTATAAATATTTTGTTGCAATAGGGATTCTTTTTTTAATTCATGGCCTAGATTATTGAGAATATGTGACACTTCATTAGTAAGTGTCAATAATGTATTTTTGAGAAATATTCTCTATATATTTAACATTAAATATTGTGTCATGTGCATGTGCATGAATTAATTAAATATATTAAAATTGGGATGGTATCCAAACATAAGCATAAGAAAGAAAGAAATAAAGTTGCATTTTATTTAATAGTGTTGAATTAAGACATTTCATTATCCCACTTTTTATTGCCACATTGTGTACTACTTTTATTTTATTTTTTAATATTAATGTTTAGGTTTCTTCTTCAATTTCAGTTTATATAATTTTATAGTATTGTACTTATTACTTTAGGTTATTTGCACTCAATTAAATGTAGCAATTAATTTCAGTTTTAGTTGTTAAAAAATGAGTATTAAGGTTGCTAAATCGGAAATTAGGGTTCATATTTTTAACTCTATTGATTTTGTATTATATGTTAGTTTAAATTTTTTTTCTTTTGAAATAAATATTATTAACACTATAGCTTTTGATAGTGACACGTGGTAAGGTAAGACATATCTCGATACAGTAAATCTTATCCGAAATTATAGTAAGTACATTATTTTTGGACTATTCTGAATTCAACCAAAAATTTGAAATAATTTATTAGGCCAATTGGACTATTCTGAATTCAACCCAAAAATCTGAAATAATTTATTAGGCCAATCATGATTGTGCTGGCTTTAACTTGGTGCTTAGTGTCAAAAAATATGGAGAAGAAAGGTTGAGTTAGTGATGACAACATAAAGAACTGGTGGGTACTATTAAGAAAGGGACCAAACAAAAACACACCCACACACAAAGTACTGCAATTTTGAAGTTGAAATAAGTGTGGAAGGATGAATAATTGGCACAAGTTAAGAGAGCCACCAAACAAGGAAAAAGATCCCAAAACCAAGAAATTATTCAAAATGTGGTGAATTTGGGGACCAATTGTAGGTAATGATTGTAAATGAACTTCTTTTTTATTTATTTAATTACTTTTTTTACTCCATTCGCTCCACTAGAAATATGTTATGAGACGGTCGGTGCAGATTTAAAAAAAAAATCTGAAAATAATATTTTTCGTGGAAAATGGATCCACAAAGTTAGGTGTGTGATATTTAAAATATTGAATGTTTTGTGGACCATGTCTAAAAAATAGTACATTTTTTGTGGACGTTTTAAATAGGTAATAAGATAACGTTTTTGGTGGATGAAGAAATAATTTATTGTTGAATTTATTTGTGGATGGGTAGATTGGATAGAACCATTCAATTACATATTCTCATATTAACCAACACTAGATTTATCTGCGCGCGTTGCGCTGCGTATTGTGATAGTAGTATCTTATTTATAATGTTTGAAAATTATTGAATGAAATAATATATAATGAAAAAATTAATTTAATGTATAAACTAAAATTAAACTTGACACGTTTATATTGTTAAATTGATCGTTTAAATTAATTATTTCATATATTTAATATGTTGATGATATATTTTTTAAAATTAATATAATATATCTAATTGTCTCTATAGTTTTAATATAATAAATTTTATAAATTCATAATTTATCTATTGTGCAAATTAACATATAGAATTAATAATATTATAATCATCCTCTATATGCATATTATATGGTATTAATGTTGAATATTAAGAATTAACATCTCAAATTAAAAATCAAAATTAACACATGTCAAAATAAAATAAAATATCTCCAAAAAAAACTAACATAAAAAATTTCATTTTCTAACAAAATGTAGTGCTAAAAAAATATGGACTAATCAATAAAAAAATTGTCAATCTACATTTAGTTATTACTATTATGAGAGCATAATTATGAAGACATAAGATTAGTTGTAGTAGTGCCTAAGTTATACTTTGAATTAATATAAAGATCACTTCGTTTAAATTACACTTGAAAAAAAAAATATTAATGAACATATAATATTACAAATAAATAAAAGAAAAAAGATAAAAATTATAGGTGGAAATGAAATGAGAATAAGCAATATATCAACTTAACATGATAATGGTATTATCATTTTTTTTAGATTTATGGGCACAAAATTTGTCTTCCCTATGTTAATTATATTTTATATTGTTAAGTCATTTGAAAATATATAATGAATTATTATTTTAAATTCAATATTTAAAGTAGGGTGATAGTATCATACTCCCTCCGTCTCATTCAAGATGACTCATTTTTTCATTTCCGTCTGTCCCACAAAGTTGGCTCATTTCTATTTATAGTAATTTTTTAAGGCTTAAATGTATTGAGTAAGAAAAAAGAATGAGACTTTATTGGTCTGCATGCCCAAAAGAAATAGGTCATTTTAAATGGGACGGAGGGAGTACAATCAAATAATTATTTTTTCATAAAATATTTTAAATGATTATTGAAAAAAAAAATCTATTACAATTATAAACATTATATAAATATGTGTGTATATTTAAAAAATTAATATTAGGTTAGTTTAAATTCAAAAATTGAAATGACAATATAATAACATTTGTAATGGTAACTTCATTCCATTGAAATTAATAGTTACAATATTGCATCTAAAATAACAAATATTTAAGAAAGAAAAAAAATTGTAATAATAGCACTCCTTGGAAATAGTAAAAACATTGAAAGATGTAGTTAAAGAAAGAAAATTGTAATAATTGCATTCTTGAAGATAGTAAAAGTATTAAGATATATTGCATAAAAGTGACTTTTACATAGTACATGCAAAATTCATGATTTAGGAGGGAAAATGTAACTTAGTGATTTTGTTTTTATATAGTAATAGATGTAGCGTAGGGGTCTGCAATGCAAGAATTAAATTGAATTAAGAAAACCAACTAAACTGATGAATTTTAGATAGTTTCAATTTGTTTTTCTTTAAATTGTTTGCATTCATTTTATAAATATTAGAATTGATAAGTTTCGATTTGATTGGTAGTTTATGATTTTTGGTTCGATCAGTAATCAAAACGATACAAGCCTATTAATATAAATAATATAATTTATTTTAGGTTTAGGAATTAAAACTTGAAAAAAATACATCAAGCCTATGTTTCGGTTCCAAGAAACGACTGGTTTTGATCGATCAATTTTCAATTCAGTTTTTATTATACTATCAGTAAGTCCGGTTAATATTTTTCTTTTACAGTTCGATTTTCGATTCATGAAAATTTGACTGGTTACTCGAATCAATTTCAATGGTTAGTCGAACCGACCAAGTGGTACACACCTCTAAATTGCAGTGGCATAATCCACCAATTACATACTCACAAAATAAATTATTTTTCCTCATGAATCTATTACAGCAAACAAATGAATTAGGGCTACAAAAAATCACAATTCTTTTAATATCTAAGGCCTTTAGCAACCTCAAAAAAGTGAGCAACATTTTCTTCAGGTGTGCCTACAACAATCCCATGCCCAAGATTCAATATATGCTTCCCTACCCCAGCTTTCTTCACTGTGTCCTTTATTCTCTCAGTGATGAACTCTTTCGACCCGAAAAGAACGCCAGGATCCACGTTCCCCTGCACAGCCACGTCAGGGCCGAGGCGTCGCCTTCCCTCAGCCATGTCGACTGTCCAGTCCAAGCTCACGACGTCCACCCCCGTCAACGGCAACCTCTCTATCAAGCCACCTGAGCCGCTTGCGTACAGGATCAGCGGGAGGTTCGGATGGGTGTGCTTCACGGTGTCCACAATTTGCTTCAGGTACGGGAGGCTGAACTCTTCGAAATCCACGGGGCTGAGTTCCGTCGCCCACGAGTCGAAGATCTGAACGGCTTGCGCTCCCTTGTCGGCTTGGTACTGGATGTACTTGGCCATTGAGGTTGCGAACTTTTGAAGTAGTGCGTGAAGGACCTAAAACAAGTAGTCGAATTTACGAGTCGGAAAATGAACGGATAAGCACATATGTGTTACGAGAGGGTAACTCTAGTAAACTGTATCAAAATGTGTAATCCACACTTTTGTGATAACAAATTAGTGGTCTGAGCTTTTTTACCTTTGGCTCTGAGAAGGCTAATCTCTTTATCTTCGAGAAGTGCTTCGAGGAACCTCCTTCGACAACGTACGAAGCTAGAGTGAATGGCGCCCCAACAAAACCTAGAACTGCTGCTTCATTGTTCACCTGCAAACAATACAAAAGTGTCGACGAAGAACATCATTTACTCTACGTGCGAATGATGGTATCTTTTCGTCTACGTGCTACAAATATACTAAATAATAAATGAAAATCATGTTGGATAAAGTCACACCTCCTTGCGCAATATTGTCAAAGCTTCTCCAACATACGGGACATACTCGTCGGGAGTGAATTCTATCACTTTTGCAACATCAGCAGCACTGCTTATCGGATCAAATATGATAGGGCCCTTGCCTTTCACAATGTCGAAAGGTATATTCATACCAGTTAAAGGTGTAAGAATATCAGAGAATAAAATCACCTGAAAATGTATAAACAGGATTGCACGAATTAGACAAGAAAATCGTTTCACCGTTCAGACCTAGTTAAATCAGTGATGAGTAATAGTGATGGAAGGGAATGGAGAAGATGACAACATTTCTACCAATTATTCATTTCAACATTAGTTTCTCTGTAAAGGAATCTCACCCCATCAGGTTTAAAAACTTTCCATGGCTGAAGAGAGATTTCCACCACAAGATCAACGTTTTCTGATCTTTCACGGAAAGATGGATGCTTCTCGCAGAGGGTTTGGTAACTCTATCAAAAAGCAATCGAAACATTTGCAATTTCAGTACATGTAAAGACTACTCAAACAAGAATATAACTAAAATGAAGAAGCGAATCTATTATAAATGTGTGCTGAAGTTAGATAGCTTTACTAGTGAAACCAAAGTACTCGACAATCGACATGTTCTTGAATTAACTACTATTGTTGTGATATGAAGTATGAACTTACATTGATGCAATGAACAGCATGTTATATAAAGGAAACAAATCTTTAACATTTGCAGATTCCTATCTTAGAAACTAAAAAGAAACTACTCAGAATTCTCAAATGTTAAATTGAAAAAGGGAAAAACAGAAGTCCCAGTAACGAGCAGCCATATTAACACAGTTTAGTACGTGTGATTCGGTTTGCGAAACTACTCACGCAACCAGCTAAAGCCACAAAAGCAGCCAAAGGTTTCTCTTCTATGTCCAAAACTAGCTTTTCGTAAAATTACTCTTTTGAGAAACAAATGCAATGAATAGAACAGCCAGCGACTTCTTAGTAATTCAGTGAGGAGCAAACAAGATTCCAATCTGTTATATAAACCTGCCTTCATGTACCTCCCTGCTTGTCTCATAAGCCAAACAGGTGGCCTCTCAACTTGTTTCCCACGTGCAGCATTTAGCAACAAAGGCTCAGTGACATTAACAGCCTTCGGCTCAGTAGCAACAGCCCCTAAAATACAGCACACCGAACCCGAAAAGAGATAAGTTCCCTAATTTGAAAAGCATCTACCTTTATCAAGTACTGGAACTCAAGATTAAGAACACAATGCACTAGAGCTAAATCAGATTCCCCACAAATGATCAATACTAAAATGGGAACAAATTGCTGTAAAGGGAAAAGTAAAAACAATATCTGCTGTAATTTGATAACAATAAGCCCAACAGCCCATGAAATTGCAGTGAAATAGAAACCACAGTACAATCCTACAAAATGTAAAAATATCTAAAAATGTGAAGAGCCCTACATCAAGATCAAATTTTTATAAAACTAGGCATGATTGTACCATGAATTACGTATTCATCTAATTTACCACATGACGAAGAATAAAAGACAACCTTAATTTATGCGAGAAACAGCTCAAAATCACATATTGACCCAAACTAAAAAAACATAAACACTAGAAAGGCTAAGAAAGATTACCTCCAAGAGAGCAAAAGAACTTGGGTTTGTGATTATAAAGAGAGGGGAAATTCAATTTGGTGGAAATTGATGAAACTGAGCTGCTATAAATGCAAGTCATCTTTCTTGGAAGATCCCTCTAGAAAATGGAAATGGGAAATTTCTGGGTGAAGACTCAGAAAAAAGAAAAAATTATAACAAAGAAGAGGGTTTAACCAATACATGAAATTGGATTGGAGATAGAAAGTAAAGATAAGAGCACGCAATCTGGAAATCTATCGAATTCAATCCTACGACTTGAAGTGGGTCCATTTCTTTCATGGCATTTCACTTTCTATTATTTTATTTTTCTTCAACTTATATGTCCCTATTAATATTGGTTTTCTACCAAAATAATATTAATAATTCCTTTTATTTTACATGTAAAATAAATAAATCGAGATAAAGTGTACTCAATTAAATTTAAGGATATTTAAGTGCCAAAAAAGTTTTAAAAATAATGTTGAGATGACTCCTCGTCGAATTTATTAATGAATCAATCTGTTTTTCCCATTTTCAAAAATTGCTACTTCACCAACTGCCACAACAGCTACCATGAATGATTGTGATGTCATAATCAAATGATGCATGTGAGATGTCTTATAATTAATGTTTAATTTGTTTTTACATGTATTATAATTATGATCACTAACTAATAGTGAAATAAAAGTTAGTATTGCATTTGTTGATGAATACTAAAACAAAGGTATGATTGATTTTAGCAAAGGAAGTCGACACCATAGTCCTTAATGCAGAAGGCTATGGCCCAATGATGTCGCAGTCTCCTCTTCTGTCAAAGGCAAAGGCCCATGTAGGGCTTTCTAACCTGTGTCTGGTGTTGGTGGACCAAGGTATACAGTACAACCTTTCCTCCAGAAAGTACAAATCTTTCAAAGATCTGTGATGGAGTATTGACCACAAAATTTAAAGCCCATTTATTAGATTTAGCAACTCATTGGCGAAGGACTGACTGACTATTAGATATCAATATCATCCCTTTAATTTATTTATTTTGCATAGTGGTCCTTCAAATTATGAATTTACCTAATCGGTCCAACACCACCTTAAATGATTGCCATTTAATGTACAAAATCCAATAGTAGTATATAACATCATAAATAATGCAACCGCAGCCTCACCTCTCCCGAAATTTTATTTTATATTCGTGTGATATCTCGTGTTAATATGACATATATCATGATTAATAATTTAAGATTTAATATATATATATATATTTTTCTTTAAATATACTCTAAATTTCGAACTCTAATCATGTTATGTTTAGGACTCATGTTAATGCATCACCATATATCAAATTATGTTAATTATATGAATGACAGTAAAAAATTATACTAAAGAAAAAAAAACAATATTAATTGCTTGTCATAGTCGTTTTTACAACCGCTAAATTGGAAATTTAGGCTGTTGAGTAGTTAGATTTTAAGTTTTTCTCATAATAATCTATCAAAATTTGTTATGAATAAAGAAATTTCTACAGCTTCCTGTATTTTTTCACAAAACTACATTTTGGGAAAATTAAGTCTAATTGTCATGTACGGTATTAATCTCGCATACGGTGAATTTTTGAACTCCGCGTTAAACAAATACTTTCTTCATCTCATTAAAAGTGACTTAGTTTAACCAAATTTGTGAGAACTTATCGGTCAAATTATGTTACTTTTAGTGAGGGATAGAATATCAAATACACGTATAATTTGCAAAATAATAGTTAGGATGTGAGTGAGTCAAGGAAGCTCACAAGCTACCCATGATCAATTCGAGAAAAACTCAAAAATCAACTTGATGTTTATCGAGTTGAGTTCGAATTTGACGAAAATAATGATAACCCTAGCTCCAAACTAGTCTTCTGCATGAGACAGCCAAATTTTGAATTCATGCACAAACACTAGGGACCTATAATGTTCTAAAGAAATATTAAATATTATTCAATTCTTAAAAATCTAACAAAAGAATCAATTTATATATGATGCAATAAATGTCCCACCTTATCCAACCGAAAAGGCTGAAAGTACAATTAATACACTATCAACTCAAGGCACATGCAGGATTCTTTTTATAAATTATTAATACTTCAAATTCATTAAAATTAATTTACCTACATCATATCTAGATCCAATAAATGTGAAAATTGTAATATGATCACTGTATATTCACATGTTTAATTAATATAATTCCAACAATTATAAATTAGCTATCAATTATTTCAATTCTATTATATAGCCAATTTATTGAAATTTAGTTAGAGTATTTCGTGTCGCGAAAAAATAAATAAATAAACATTTACTAATCAAAATAATACAAACCACTCAATGCACTTGAAAGGAACTTTTGGTGTAGATTCCCAACTAACTTAACTAATTCATACCGTAGATACATTGATATACAAAATATATATTTTAAAATATAAATAATCAAACTCCACAAAGAGTAACGTTACACTGCAGATCGTCAGAACCTATCACTTTTGAATTAAATAAACAATAGTACGAAAACACTGACACGGTAAATATTTTAAAAAAATTTCTCGAGTCAAACGAGGAGAAAATTCCAAACCCAACATTACCAGACCCTAATTAATCAAGTCAAGAAAATAATCATGGAAATATTTTAATTAGAATCAGTTCATTTCTACACCAAACTTAATACTAGTAATTAAATTTATAAAAATAAATCAACACTTTTTTAGATCCTCAATCAAAATTCAATATTACTGGTAATTACCAGATTCTTGGTTTGAAGCATGGAGTTCTTGCAATGCATAATCGCACCTTGAATGGCATTCTGCAACTCCTCCATGGATGACGAATCCGAGTCGTGGATTGCGGATCTGGGTCGACCCGTTTGCCCGAACCCGCTTCTGCAGTGGCTTGGCGACGACCCCATCGAAGAAGGGCAGCTCGAGAAGCAGCTTCTTCCGCTATTGTACAACCTTAAATTCCCAGAAAATGAATGCGTCGTCGTCATCTCTTCATTCTTGTACTTCAGTTCTTGGCTATTGTATTCTTTCACGAACGTGTTTGTTGAAATTCTCGAACTTTTAGGAGACGGTGATGTCCTCTGCTGCGGCGGCGCCTTTTGGGAGAGTTTTTCGTACAGGGGTTTGACTTTCTTCAAGTATTTGAGGATCACCTCCCTCGCGCCGGAGCTCACGCGCTTGACGGCTGCGCCGCCGCCGTGGTCCTTGCGGAAGAGTTTCGGGAGGGAGAAGTATTTGGAGGGCTTCCGCTGCGCGGCGGCGGCGGTTGTGGTGTGGGTGAGGCGTTTGAGGTCGTCATCGGTGGCGGAGCTGGGGCGGGAGGAGTCGCAGTCGAGGTGGTGGTGGAGGAGATCGGCGGAGGATGAGTCGGTGGAGGCGGTGGAGTCGCGGGAGGTGGTGGTGGTAGTGTCGCAGGAGGAGGAGGTGGAGGTGGACGCGGAGGAGAGGAGGAGGGTGCGGACCATGGAGAGGCGGGGGGAGAGGTGGAGGGGGAGGAGCTGGCCCTTGTAGAAGAGATCGTCGGCGGGGCAGAGATCGACGGCGGCGGCGGCGGCGGTAGATTTCCGGGGGGAGAGGGCCACGGCGAATTCGAACTCGGAGGAGGCGGAGGAGGAGAAGGAGTGGGTAGGGGAGGACGGGAGGGTGTGGGATTTGGTGGTGGCACGGTGACGGCGGTGGCCCATGGTTGCGGCGGAGGCGGCGGTTCTACATCACCGGAGAGTTTTATTAGTAGTGGGAGAGGGTTTATATTTGTATTATGAGGTTAGAATAGGTCGGATGCATGAATTTATGGGGACTTGTACTATAGTAGCTAGTAATTTATTAAAAATATTATTATATTTGTGACTACTTAATTGATAATTGATGTTACTAGTTACTAATTATTAATCGGGATTTAATAGATTTGATCGAGTACATATAATAATGTATGATAATAGGTCAAGATTTTTAATTTAATGAGGGTGGTTGATGTGGTTATAATATTAATGAAGAAAATTAAATTTCATGATTTGAGTGAATTCAAATATACTGGTATTTGAGATTTGTTTTTGGCTTCAACTTATCAGTAACATTATAATCGTGGTTAAACAAATCTACGATAATAAAATGAATAATAATTTGGTTTGTACTCGTAGCATTAACATAATTAACGTTTCATTCATTATGCTTTATGGGTTTCAACTGAATATATTTAGAGCCAAGAGTTAAAATATATACTCTTATCTAAAATGTTTGGTTGTCAAAGTATAATTTATGATTAAATTTGTATAGCGTATAAAGATTATTTTAATTTCACCACTTCCTCATGATTAAAATATAAGGAAAAATGATAATTTTGCACGAACCTAGTGTTTAATAACGGACCGATAGATTAATCATATTTGTTACCAAACACATGATTTGGTAAGATAATTTAATTTAATCATATCATATCTTCCCTACAAAACAAAAACTTGCATTAAGATTTAATCATTCAAGATTAAATTGACTAGAGTTAGATTGTTGGGTTATTAAATTAGATCGAGATTATTAATATTAATTTCTTCACGAATATACCAAACTTATCAATTCATGATTAATCATGTCTCATAATATCCTAATTGACATTATTTAATGTGTGTTCGAAACTTAAGCTCAAGACAATGTCATGTGAATATTGGTTTATCCAATATGACGAAATTAATCTCAAGTAATATCGGTCCAGCACAATCTTGAGTGATCTAAAACTAATTTAACCTCGACTAACTAAATACTCCCTAAATGACATGTTTGGTTACCTAATATTATATTAGCTAGCTTGTGATTATTCATGATTGATTGATTTAATCCAAGATTACTCGAAATGTCAAGATAACATGACACAATTTTGAGACTAAGTCATGAACGTGTTCATCAAACTAAATAATTCATACTAATTAATTTATAAATAATTTATAGTTCTAATATTAGTTTCAAAATTCAATCATACCAATAAACAATTTTTAAAACCAATATCGAAACAATCAATCATACCAACTGAACACATCCTAAATCTAACAAACATAAACAATTATGTTTTTTTCTTCTAAAATAAACAAAAGTAAATGATAGATGTACTTGGTTTTATAAATTTGAGCTAAATATACGATAGTGGATATCTTTAATGTATATTTCATGAAGGTCGAGTGTGTGAATTTTGACAAAAGAATGGATATTTTTTTCAAGTGGATATCTTTAATTTTTGCCTCTTTTATATTAGTAAATAGTAATAATAATAATAAATTAGCTAAAGATTAATTAAAAAAGAAATTAGCAATTGGGGCAAGAATTTGAAAGGTCAAGGGTCCCATCAAAAATCACATAGTCACATGCATGCCTTTACTATTTTACTATGATTTCTGTGGTCACGTGCCCCTGCTCAGCCGTTGAGGTAGTTGTCACGTGCAATACCGGTTTTACATGGTAAAGAGATTGATAATATACTATACCTCTGTCCCGCTAGATGCGATCAAAGGAATCCAGCACGAAAATTAAAAAAGTAAAGTGTTGTGTTTTAAAAAAGTAGGATATAAGAAAGGTAAAAAAATTTTCTTTTTGGGAAAGTGACCACTTTTAGTGGGACATCCCAAAAAGAAAACGTGACCACATTTAGCAGGACGAAGGGAGTATTATTTCTCAAATAGCAAACCAAACGCTATATGATTAATAATTTAATACGTCTATTTTACTTATACCATTAATTTATTTATTTTAATCTTGAAGTACATACATTATGAACATTAATTAAATTGATGCTACATAACATTTAGAATGTGGTGTAGGGTTTTGGTCTTTTAGTTTGGACGTTTTGTAGAGATTTATTTTACATATGCAAGCTCATTTATCTCAACAATTAATAAAAACTTCAAAACTAGCTACTCTTCTTCCTTGACTATTGGGATAGTTGAACTTGCTTGGGAAATAAATCAACACCTTTACTTTTACTACTATTAGAGCGGGCAAAACAAGATTGAATCAATCAAGCCCGGTTCATCTGCTCAATTTTTGGGCGGATTTGAATTTAGATAACTGTGGTTCGATTGAAAATTTTAATCGACCAAACTCGTGTTTTGATAAGAAAAAAAAATTCTCACAATTTTAATTAAAACATGATAAGAATAACGAAACATATGTGCTATATATATATATTTTTAATCTATGCATGATCATGCATGCTTGCTTCTGTAATAATTTTATAATTATTGCTTTTGTTGGAAAATATATGCAATAATATAAACATGGTGCATGAATGATTGAAAAAGTAAGGATGACAGTAATAAAAGCGGTCCATGTAATTAGTGTCACCACAAACATTCGATTTGGCCTAATTCAGACCTGCTTTCACCTCAAAAGCCTGTCTGAATTTTTTGTTAAAATATTTGCACGCTTCGACTCTAACAAATAATTAAATAGGCAAAATATGTTATGATATCATTTTATTTACCCACCAAAAAGGAAAAGGAAAAAACAATTCAGGGCGTATTATAATTTATTACTCTTTAATTCTTATTCAATTTCTTATAGCAGTACTATTTAATATGGGTATTCAAAAAATAGTAAAATATATATTTAGTTAGATATCCATAAAAATAAAACAGGATACATTGATTGAGACTCAACGTTATCAATTAAATGGCGATTGAAGTGTACGTGTGTTGGCCTAGTGGTAGTGGGGTTAACGCCCAAGACAATAGGTCTCGGGTTTGAGTTCCATATAATTTAATGTTAATGTAATATAATTTTTTTTTAATTGGCTATTGAAGTATTTTAATAATGTGAACCATCTAAATGTAGTACGAAGAATGGAAATATATCGTGACCTTACACACGTGAATCAAGAAGATCCACATTAAGACTTATCGTGACATGTTTTTTTTGATTGTATGTATTGAGTGGAGTTTGAGTTTCACATGAGTCGTATAGATGAGTGATAACGACTAAGCTCCGTCAAATTGACATTGTCACGTCATCAATGAGTCGTATAATTTATTAAAAATTAATGAGATGACATTGTCGCGCCATCAATGAAAAATTTGAAATATAAATAAATTTTGTGGACGGATAAAAAATAATAAAATATAAAAAACTTTTAATTTTAATTATAGAGAATTAGTCGATATGTATATAATGTTAATTAGGAAGTTGGACTTTTCATATTAAAAGGAATGGGCTTCGTGTTTTAGCTTGGATATGGGCTGACATAAAAGCCCACAAACTAAATATATTTCTAGTTATTACAATTGTTCTTAACTTCTTACGTGGTACTAAATGATCAAATCTAGGCTGACAGACTACGTCCGCGAACGATGTGATAAGTCTCGTAAATAATTATTACTAATTTTTAATAAATTTAAATTAATTTTCATTTTTTCGGCTATAATTTATAAATTATGATATAATTTAATATTATTCAATATAAAATAATAAAAATAAAAGATAATTTTGTATAATAAGTCGTACGATGACATGACAATGTCACCTCAATCATTAATATGTTAATAGATACATGACGATATCTATTTATATGATATATATTGTTAAAATTAATGGTGTAGGTAAGGATCACATTAATGCATGAAATATATCAAAATATAACAATTAATGCATCACTAACGTTAAAATCAATATTCGATCCAATTAATTAAGTCATGCAAACATATTATTTTACTAAAATCACTTTATTTATTATTTGTGAAATAACCAATATTACGAATTACCATTTCACAAAATATATTAAACGGATATTCTCAATTTTGTGTGCAAATTAAATAGTAAAAAGAAAAGAAAATAAAATAAAAGGGGTAACTGAATACGCTCAAAATACACGTTTTATTTGTTGGTGTTGATGAAAAAGGACTCTCTCTCCCTTTATTCTTCACTTTTTCTTCTTCCTTCCTCATTCTGCAACCCTAATCTCAAAGTAACAATTCAACATAATTCAAATTCAGCAGCGGCCGTCGTTTAGATCTTTGCGTGCGCTTACCGTTGAGGTAATTTGACGTTGATTATATAATTTTCTTTTATTTACGCTTTCAGCTCCATGAGAGTTTTTTTTTTTTTTTAATTTATTTTCCGTTGTTTGTCGATTTGTTCCTTATGATCTTGAGTGATTTAAAAGACTACAGTTTTTGTGATTTTGGAATTATTGCATGAATTATTGCTGGGAATCGGCTTGCGTGCTAGCACGATGCTGGATTATCTGTTTATTTGATCAAACTGGAGTTGGTTTACTGAATTTCATGTTTTGATGAACTATACGGTATTAGATTTATTTCGGAGAGTTATGTTGATTTGATTTGGTCAAGCAGCTTAGCCTTGCTGTTTCATTTGAAGGTTGAACTATAGGGTCAGGTGATTGTGTTCGTCTTTTATTCTACGTATCCAATTGATACGCGTTTCTTACTCTTGAGGAATTTGGACAGGAATTATGTCTATTGCACGGCCCTACCGGACACGAGATGGTAATTTCCGAAGTCATGGTAGGTCAACTCATGGTGGAATGAGAACAATGGGTGCTGCTGCTAATTATGACCGGGGATACAATGTCCCTCTTAATCCGAACTTCTATACGAAACATCAAAGTTCGTCCAATGACTTCTCTTGGGACTTGATGATGGGTAGTTTCAAGAATGACCATGTACGGCCTGATGTCCTACCACCTACGAAAAGGAGGAAGGTCTCAGCTTTCTGTGAAGAAAGCACAGGCATGCCATATCAAGAATCAATCACTTACAAAAACGGTCTTGCAAATCATGCTGGCATTTGGCATGTACCTCCCTTATATGCCAATGCTTACTGTGGTGTTCCTTCAGTCTGCGACAACAGGTCAGCTGCTACAGCTGCAATCAGGCCTGATGATGCTGGTGCTAATTCTTCAACTACCTCCAAGCGGGACCGCTCAAAGTACGAGGATGATGATGAAGTCATTTTTATGTCAAGAGATGAGATAGAGAGATGCTCTCCCTCAAGAAAAGATGGTATTGATTTGCTGCATGAGACACATCTGCGGAACTCGTACTGTGCCTTCCTTCATCATCTTGGAGTTCGGCTTGATCTGTAAGTTCTACACTACAAGTATATGTCTGGAGCTGCTTGTGAAGTACCGTTATGTTAGATTATATTTATATCTTGTATGTTACTATCAGAAATGTTAATTTAGTTTTCATTTACAGGCCTCAGACCACAATTGGAACTGCAGTTGTTCTGTGCCATCGTTTTTTTGCTCGTCGCTCTCATGCCTCTCATGATAGATTTGTAAGTTCTCTAATTTCGACCTGATAATCTTGCTTTTCAAAATGAGATTAAAAATGCAACGAATAAATTCTCCTTATTTAAGGAACTCTCGGAAGACCTAAAGTGATTTTGTAGCAAAAAAGTGTTAAGATTTAGCTAATTAGTTGCTCTGTGTATCTTTCAGATAATAGCTACGGCTGCACTTTTCCTTGCTTCTAAGTCGGAAGAGACGGCACGACCTCTTAATGACATACTGAGAGTGTCATGTGAAACTTTCCATAAGCAGGAGTTCAGTGTGCTCTCTATCATGTTCCCTGTTGTAAGTATCCTCTCCCTTTATCTTTTCTATGAGCTGCATGCCTATCTATTTTGAAGTTGAAGCTTAGTAATGGATTTAGCAGTCAAAAACCACAATTTTCATAGTAAATGTAAATATGACTATATCAAGTTTTGAATGATATGACGCCTCTTACCAAATCAGTTTTTCCGAACGTGGTGTATTACACACCTCATATGTTCTCTTATATGTATAGTTTGTGAAGTCTTGATGTTTAAATCTTTGACCCATTCTATATGCACATTAACTAGAATAGTGAGAGGAAGAAACATAAATATAGTGATGTTTCTTATAAGAAACTAAAATGTTATATTAATGAACAAAGAGGTATAGAAACTTAAAATTATTTTGATACAGCATTCTAAATTTTCATTTTCCACCTTGTATCCAATGGAATTTCTTGTGAAGTTAACTTAATTTATGATTTTTTTTTTCACAGGATTGGTTTGAGCAATATCGTGAACGGATTATAGATGCTGAACAGTTGATTTTGACAACCTTAAATTTTGAGCTAGGCGTGCAGCATCCATATGAATCTCTGACATCCACTCTTGAAAAATTAGGTTTCTCACAATCCGTTTTGGTGAATCTGTCATTGAGCTTGGTCAATGAAGGGTAAGTTGACTGCTTGCATCATTCTCTTAGAAACTCTAATTGGTAGCTAGCATTTCCATTAGGTAATCTATAACTTTTGTATAATCCGGTCTCATAATGTTTGAGCTAGCTTTGTTGCTATCTTGTTCTTCATAATCGGATTAATGGAATTGTAGTCATTGATCAACCAACTCTATCCAAATCCTTTAGCAATTGGGGATAAGTCTAATCTAGTATATGACATTGCTGTTCTTGAACTGCATGGACTTTTCTAGAGCTTGTTTTTCTCCTTTCACTCGTTATCATTATGGTATGTGATATTGATATTTTGGATTGGCATATAATTGCAGGGTCTATAGAGGATTAGCATGCTCACCTTATGATATTAATAGCTGGCGGTTGATGTGCTGTTCATCAAATGTTTTGTTTTTTCATCTCAAGTTGAAATAGAGATATCATGTGGATGCCTTTTCCATGCTGACACCTTATTGACATGCTCATTGGCTATAGAAGATCATGGATGAATCAAAATAATTTTGCCATTTTAATCCGTGTTTGGGAATCCTCATGAAGAGCATATGTTTCCCATTCACTCTATTTCCAAATAGGATGCCTAAAATCTCAGGGGTTTCATTTCTTGCTGCATTGCTTCTGCAGATCTCCCAAGTCTCACACTTTGTGGCCTAAATGTCTTTCTTTCATCACTTCCTAAAAGACTTGCCTTCATCTTATACATATTTATTCACTTAAAAGTTCTTCACCCTTGCAAACCAACACTGAAGATATTCTAGTTTGCTCGAGTCTTCCACACAACCTTCCATGCCTTCCATTCTTTCTCAGATTAATCGTTTCAGTTTTGAAATTGGTCTAACTCTGCAGTTTTAACATTACTGTCGGACATTGTCAGTACACCTTTGTATCTAAACTTCTAAAAGTAAAAGCATATGCTATGTGTTGTGGAAAATCTTATCAAACAGGTTTAGAACTCTCTCCCTGGCTTGATGTATTGGAAAAAGTACTAATTATTATGCTTTCAAAATAACGGCTTGAGTCTTATACATAATACATATTATTGATAGTAAAAAATATTAACACCCCTTCTCTCTTTGAAATGGTATGTTGAAACAGTGAGGAGAGATGAATAAATCATTTGTGTCTTCCTCTCAAATGGAAAATAACATCTTGTGGTGGCCAATGAACATCTTCGTTTAACTTTGCCATCACATGCTGTGTGGCATTAATTGATTCTACCTTGTTTTATGTTAGTGAACCTACAGATGCATTGAAGCTTTTTACCCTTTCCATTCCTTTCAGAAATACAATATGAAAACAAAGAGAATAACAGTAATAAGGTCGTGACTAATCAAAGATATATAGGACAATTTTGGAATACTTCTTACCTTTTGTGATCCATGATCTACTAGTTATGAGTTCATATTAACAGTAAGTATTTGCTGTCTGTTTAAGGTTCCAGTTAAGTGTTAATGCTTACCCTTACACTATACTTTTCTACTTTATCATTGTATCCACCAATGATCTTCTTTTGTATGATAGTCATATTATTCAGTTTGAAATCTTAGCTGGATGAGAAACTTAGTTGGCTTCCCTATTCTGGATGCACTTGCTTTGCTTTTTGTGCTGCATTATGATATCCTTAGATATGAAATTTGGCATCTGACATCCGCTACAGATGTCATGTAGGACATAGTAGAAAATTGATTGTAGTAAGCCAGTGGCAGGAGTTGATTTATATTTATTTGCTAACTGTTATACTTCATCATAGTTTATCTATCATAAATGCTGACTGAAGACTTAGTTTTCCTTCTTTACGTGTAGTGTTCCACAATATTAACCTATATGTTGGTTTTTATATCTAATTGAAACTTTGATATTGAAGTATCCATGCTATTATTTTGATCATTAAAGGGATGTTTTTATGAAATTATGATCATGCATCCTAACCATTAAGCATCAAAAGCTTATATACTTGAAGTTCTTTCTCTCGTAGAAATTTTGTTTTTCTTAGGTTTTATTTTTACTCATTCATACTGCATGCCACTATTTCAGAATTTTATGCAATCTTTACCTCAGTGTATGACCAGAATTGAGTAAATGATATTTTGGCACATCTGCTAGTATGGTTGAATAATGACCAAATCTTAAAGAGCTGATAACTATCATCCCACACTCTACCACATTTTCTAAATACTATCTGACATCTTATGAGTTGTGGGATCTTATGAACTCCCTAATATAAGCTTGTGTGAAAAGCCCTATTAATTTTTGCTATCGAAATTTGTTGTAGCTTATCAAAGATTCTATATATGTAGAACTTGAAACTTAAATAATATTAAAATGAAACTCATTGAAAGAAACATACTTGATCTCGAAATAGTGTGGGAATACTTCTACAGAATGTTCCTTTCTTGGGAGTTGGGAGATTGACTACTTGTCACTGGTGTACGTGTTGGTTCTACTGGTTACAGCCTTTGAGGGTCTTTAGGAGGATTGAGTGAAATGTGTTTTTTCTGATTATACAAACTAAAAGTATTTTCATAATTATATACTTATATATATTTATATATCATCTTGACTAGTTTTTCAAATATGTAACTAATACCTAAGAGGCCGAAAGATATGGCGGGCATTCATTTGGCAATTGTTTTTGATAAATCTGGCTTTGCTGAGGGAGGTTTAGCTTTGCTTGAGCATGATCCTGCTTGTATGGCCATTTAAGTGAACATGGTGTTGATAGTAGCCAGCAAAAGGTGGGACTTGAAGTCTATTTCTGTAAAAGGTGTAGCATATATTCTATTAGGATATACCCAATCAACACATTGCTGAAGAATCTTGGATTTTTCCATCTCAGTTGCAGATTTATTCGTTGGTAAGGGAAATTTGTCATGATCAACTTGTTGCCTTTTCTAACTTGAAATGGTGTTTATGACACATTTTAAATTACATTCATAAATGTTTAATTGCGGAAATACTGACAATCATCATATGACCAACTGAGTTAGATCTTCTGTGTTGCTTCAAGCGGTTGGTTGCTTAAACTTTGGTGCCTTTTCTGATTATTTTCGTCGTATTTCTGAAGTCATTTTGTTTTTTTTTTGTTTGCAGGCTTAGAAGCTCTCTCTGGCTTCAGTTCAAGCCTCATCAGATAGCTGCAGGTGCTGCATACCTTGCCGCCAAATTTCTAAATTTGAATCTTGCGTCGTGCCATAGTGTTTGGCATGAGTTCCATACATCACCATCTGTTCTCAGAGGTAAGCATCTCGCTCTTCCATCCCCTTTTTTCACTTCTCTCAGGCAGCTACATTCTGCAAAACCCAAATAACAACAGAATATATAAATGGTGCATGATTCTATGCACCGTGAGCAATCCGTCCTTTGCCTAATGAATGTTACCTTTTAAGATCAACTATTATTTGGATATTTAAGATATAACCAGAATTCTTAGGCTTGTGTGATATACCTGAACTAAAAATAAATCAATCTTCTTTTTCATTGGCTTGCTTCCACTTCACCATATTCTTTCTGCTCGTTACATCTACAAATATTTCGTCATGATCTTCTGAAATTTATAACGATTCCATCCACCTACTTTTTATGCAGATGTTGCCAATCAACTCATGGAACTGTTTTAGAAGATCAAATGAGATCAACTGGCAGCATAACACTCCATCAAGTTTGCAGTACCCTATCTGTACCCGAGGCTCGATTTCCGTTACTGTAGAGTTGAATCGATTCCGAATGTTGTAGATTAAGGTGGATTACATGAAAAATATCAGGGTCATCTTGTCCACTAGGCAATTGAGGCTGCCTCTTTAGGCTTGAGGGCCTGGATATATTTCCAGCACACTTATTTTTATATTTAACTAAAATCATAAATTATCTTATGAATAGTTTACAGCTACAATCTCAAAAATTATATCTTCTGTTCGACTCATTTGCAAATTACAGCTGAATATATTCCAACAAGTTATACAGGTAAGGAATAGTTTAAGCAATGGTCTTTATTGTTGAATGCATATTTGTTGAATAGTCTTTATTAATTTTGTTTGTGTAAATCTACAAGTGCCCCACTCACTAATAGTGGACGATAACTTTGGAAGTTGGCGTGGAGCATATAAATTCACACATTTAATAAAAATATAACACTTCTAATTATGCACACCTTACCTACCTTAGTTGATATCACACTTTCTTGGGTTATTTATCTATTTTTCATTATTGTACGCTTAAAAATAAAGGCAACAAATTTATTCGTAAAATCTATTGTCAAATTCGAATATGCCCAACAATAGTCTCAAATATTTTTAGCAAAATGTGAAATTCAGAATAGGGGAAAATTCGAAGTGGATGGAAATCATAATACAACTAGTGACTACTAAATTAATTCCCTTGCATAGACGCTATAAAGGAACATAATAATAAGATTAAGTTAGATAAGAAAATCCAGAATTGTAGTACTACTATATAATGATTTTGCATTAGTAGTCATTAGTCCCAAGCAAAAAAGGAACATAATAATAGACAATCAAATTGAGATCTTGTAATATATAAAGATTATATGTTTAGTAAGAATTTGAGATCCATCAAATATCAAATTAGAATTCAATATGAATTCTCATATTTGGAACTCCAGAATCCACCTCCACTTTCCAATAAAGTATGAAAATTGAAATACATCTTATTAGACTATTTCTTTAATATTATTCATTCATTCATATGTTGAAACCATATTATTATATAATATATTCAAAATACAATATTATGTTATAATAATATGATTTTTAATTGACAACAATATTTTGTGAATTCAAAAGGAAGCACAAGTAACCGTCTCTGGTTTTCCTTCCTTTTGGGTGCAGGTGTCTCTCTCGATCTCTCTTGACCCATATAATTTCTTTGTTTTCTCTAAAGCAAAATTTCATACTCAATTCTGTTGCCATAACACAATTCGATTGTGATAATTCGTGGGAGTTGCGTTGCAGCATCGCTAACTCTTTATAACTTGATTGGTTTTATCTGTGAACCGAATAATTCCTGGGAAACCCACAAAGATTTCACTCCGAAAACACTAGTGTTTAGCTAGGGTTTTGATTTGATCCGGAAAAGAGCTTGCTTTCGCGTATTCACGAAGCATAAGGTCTGGAAATCAGTGTTTCTTCTATCAGTTCAAGAATTATCTGATATATATAAGGGTCGGGGTTTGATCAGACTGGTGATTGAATTTTGCTTCATGCTCGTCTACTGAGAGTGATAGAGAGAGATAGGATGCTTTCGAATCACGTGCAGAATGGGATGGAGACAGCGAAGCTGATCTGGTCACGGCTGCCGAACTCGGAGGTGGAAGCAGATGGGGATATTGCCGGTGATTTCAACCGGTTTAAGAAGGACGATGGTAGCACAGTTGAAAGCCTTGACTATGAAGTCATTGAGAATTACGCCTACAGGCAAGAACAGGTGCAGAATTGATCACACTTATGAATAAAGTTTTGATCTTTTTTAGATTTACGACTTCTTCGGCCTTATTCATTTAGATGCTAGTTTGGTGATCGCAGTTTTGTTTTTTATGAGCTGGATTTAGCATCAGATATTCGTTTGATATAATTCATTAATGCAAAATTTTAAGCAATTGTTTGAACTAACAGAACTAATGTGGAAAAAAGTTTGTCATACTCCAGGCTGTTAACTCTTCTAGTCTTTTGCTTCTCTTACATTCAATTTTGACAATATGATTTTTTTTTGTTTGTTATATATGAAATACAAGTCAATTTTTGTGAACAAATGATTCGGGATCGGAGATCATATATGGTGTCTTATTATTCCGATTGTCTTAATGGTTCAGTTTGTATTTTTAAATACAGGCAAAACGGGGGAAGGTTTATATGGCATATAGCGTAGTGGTAAAATGGCTTATGGCATTGCTTATTGGGATTGGTAAGTTTCTACCTTTATCTTTGTGTGGCCTGTCGCTTGACTATATCTCAATTGAGTCCCAATACCCTCAGACCATAGATGGTGCAGAAAGTTAACTTTTTCTTTCCCTTGATTGTCTTGATGTATGGCTCCAGGTACTGCTCTAGCTGCTGTTTTTATTAATATTTCTGTTGAGAATTTTGCTGGATGGAAATACTCCTGGACGTTCAATCTAATTCAGAAGTCATACTTTGCTGGGTTTTTGGTCTACACACTCATAAACTTGGCTCTGGTGTTATCTTCGGTGTACATTGTAACACATTTTTCTCCAGAAGCTTCAGGGTCAGGGATCCCTGAAATAAAGGGTTATTTAAATGGTAAATCAAAAAACACATCATTTAGTAGCTCATTACTTTGCATACTTTCTTGTTAGATCTCATGCCATTATCCTACACGTGCAGGAATCGACACACATGGTATACTTTTGTTCAGGACATTAGTAGGCAAGGTCTGGTGTATGTTCTTTGCCTTGTATTTTATACTAATTTATTGATGTATGAGGACTTACAGTATTTTACCATATGTATAGATTTTTGGCAGCATAGGATCTGTTGGAGGTGGTTTAGCACTAGGCAAAGAAGGTCCACTTGTGCATATTGGTGCTTGTATTGCCTCTTTGCTTGGACAGGCAAGTTTGTAATTGTTCTATATATTTGTGTGAATTTCTTGAGGGACTTTGCTCAATTCCTACGCATAGACATATTGCTAAGCAACTCCCAAGGGCTAATTAATTGCAGTTGCCACAAAAGAATTATTTATTGTTTATAATTCTGTGATGTTGGACCAACTTTGCTTTTTTGACTTCACACTTGTTTATTACAACAGGGTGGATCCACAAAGTATCATCTTCGTACAAGATGGCTACAGATCTTTACCAGTGAAAGAGATCGACGCGATCTTGTGAGTATTGTGGATCCTAACAAGATAGATATTCTGGAGGCTTGCAATATTTAGTACACGTAATATACGTTTGTGTTCACTTTTTGTGGATACTGGATTATGTATCCCTTTTCTACAACCTATATCGCCAATTTAAGGGTCTTAAAAAAAGATCTATTTTTTATGGAAGAGGTGACAATGCTTCCTGGATTGCTCATTTGATACTATTTTAATTTTTTGAACAAGGTGACATGTGGATGTGCTGCAGGCGTGGCTGCTGCATTTAGAGCTCCAGTTGGTGGTGTGTTGTTTGCACTAGAAGAAGTAACATCATGGTAATTTGCTCTCTTGATGTCAGGAAATCATATCTAGTATGACCTATTGTGTCTTCCGATATTAGTGGCATAAATTGTTATCGCTGATTCATTTCAATAATCTACTTGAGCTCCCTATGTCTTGACCCTTACTTTGGCCGAGTAGGATTGTTGCTTGATTACAGTGTTTCTTTCTTTCCCCTCTTATTTAAGGTGGAGGAGCCAACTCATGTGGCGTGTCTTTTTTACATCTGCCATCGTGGGTGTGGTTGTAAGGACAACAATGTCGTGGTGTAAGAGTGGGAAATGTGGACATTTCGGGTCTGGAGGCTTCATCATATGGGACATCTCAGGGTGACAATCTGAAAGCTTTGCTTGATATGTCCTGTTTCTTTCTGATCATCTGTGTTGACATCTACTCTGACAAAGGTTCTTTTTAGTGGTCAAGAAGATTACTCATTTCAGGAATTGTTGCCGATGGCAGTTATAGGAGTTATTGGGGGTCTTCTTGGTATGTGTAAATAAGTAAGGAACTCAAGATAAGGTCTAGAATGGTGTTAGTTGGTGACTTAGTCTTGCTTTAATGTTGTCTTTGCAGGAGCACTTTTCAATCAACTTACTTTTCACATAGCTTACTGGCGCCGAAATTATTTGCATAAGAGAGGGAACCGTGTGAAAGTAAGTTTCTGAAGCAAGATCATCATATTGCTGCATGTTATCAGTGAACTTTAGATTAACTCCCCCTCCCCTGCCTTGTAGGTTATTGAAGCCTGCATCGTCTCCCTGATAACATCTCTTATTTCATTTGGATTACCACTTTTTCGAAAATGCACTCCCTGCCCGGAAGCAGATGCCGTTTCGGGCATCGAATGTCCACGTCGCCCTGGGATGTATGGGAACTATGTCAATGTAAGTTCTTGGAGTGGTTTAGTTAGGCATACTTTTTATGTGTAACCAATGTAGTTTTACTTGCTGTGAAGTTAGTTTTTGCCAGAATCTCTCACAGATAGTGTGCAACTGTTTGTGGAAAAGACCCTTATCAATAGTTATTATTGTTTCGTGCAGACATTTCCTCAATGTCTTGTTCATCGACAACAATATATTTTCTCTGTGCATAAAGTCATTCTTTGAGAAATTATTACTATGAGTTAGACTCAACAGGGTTTGAGTAATCATGTCTTCTTTTATTAAGGTTAAGAAATGAACCAAGAATTATCTTTCTTCATCACTAATCAAATTACTTATGCTACATGGGTATCAATTCTTTCATCAAGCCAACCCCCACCCTCACGGCGCATTGAACTAAATGCCCGTCGTGGGAGCCTCCCAAATTGGGTCCCTCTAACTCTATGTTAAGAAGCGAGATAAATTGCATCCCTCCCTTTCCTTTTTTCTGAGAGACATGGGAACGTAACAAAGGAGGTCTTTTAGATTTCTTCCGACCTAGGACAATAACCTACGGAGCTTGGTCTTAATTCACCATGTGCATGTATGTGAAAATTCTTTTGTAGATAAACACACATATTGTTGATTTGTGATTTTGTATGAATAATGAATCGCTGTTCAATCGGCTTGGTATATGACCAAGTACTATGTGAGTTCAGTTTAGTGCATCTTTGTTTGAGCTTTCTGCAACTCAAATAAAATATGTCAATTATTCAACCAATTGAACTTCGTTTCTCAAGGGGAGCTAATTATATTGTAAATTTTATGTTACAGTTCTATTGTGGTGAAAAGGAATACAATGACCTTGCAACTATATTCTTCAACACTCAGGTGAATTGATCTGTTACAGTTCTTTCTTTATGATGGTTATAATCTGATTTATGCTAACAATTCAGTAATGCTTGCTTTCAGGATGATGCCATCAGAAACTTATTCAGTGCTAAAACAATTCATGAATTTAGTGCACAAAGCCTCCTAACATTTTTGGTATTTTGTTACTTTTCTAAATGGTTCTTTATAAGGAGTACAAATTTAATATCTTCTTGTGTTAGACTTAGACCATATGCATGCAGTTATATTTTTGTGTTCTCGACTTCTCGTTCAGGTCATGTTTTACTCTCTAGCAGTGATCACTTTCGGCACTGCTGTTCCAGCTGGTCAATTTGTTCCTGGCATAATGATTGGCTCTACTTATGGCCGACTTGTTGGCATGTTTGTTGTCAACTTTTATGAGAAGTTGAATATAGAAGAAGGAACGTGAGTGCCCTTTTCCTTTCTTTTCTAATTGACCAACTGTTTGCCATTGCTCCCAAAACTGGAAGTATTGGAGCTATCTTTAGATCTCCATATAGCATGTTCTAAAACCTATTTTCGTCTCTTTTAGATATGCTCTTTTAGGGGCTGCATCTTTTCTTGGAGGCTCAATGAGAATGACTGTTTCTCTTTGTGTAATTATGGTTGAAATTTCAAACAACTTAAAGTTCCTACCTCTCATCATGTTGGTTCTCCTCATATCAAAGGTATGATATTCTCGTACCTATCTACTTAGCAGTTCAGTGTTGTTTCATTGGTCTACCCCTTGATATAATCACATTCAAAGGAAGAGAAACCTATCCGCCTTTTCAGCAAATATATTCTTTACTTTCTTTTTCCATTTGATTATCAATCTTCTGAGTCATTCTCCTGCTTCAATGTATGCTTATATATGCGCTTCAGTATATGCTTATATATGTATCTAGAATTAAGTCTAGAATCTTTACGAACATCACACATGTTGACATCCACTGTGTAAAAGACTCTATTTGCTTCGTGCAATTCGTGCCATTTTTAGATCTGACAGAGTTGTCTATAGGCTGTTGGTGATGTTTTCAATGAAGGCCTGTATGAAGAGCAGGCTCGGTTACGGGGCATTCCATTACTGGAATCAAGACCAAAATACCAAATGCGGAATATGACAGCAAAGGAGGCTTCTGGAAACCAACAGGTTGGTGGTATTGCCAAGTTTTTTTTATATGTTGTGGACACATGGGAGTTTACAAAATGCTTCTTTTTTCCCCGTGTACGTGTGAGGATCTGTATTTATCTTTTTTGAGATAGTCCCTGCTCTTCTTTTTTATTTTTCTGCTGGTTTTTCTTTTCCTTGATACATAAAGCATTTGATTCTACTCTTGGAAATTTCCAGTTTGTCACATATATTTTTAAGTTTGGGAAGGTGTCATGGATCTGAACTAGGTTCCATTGAGGAACTTAATCTGTTGGTGTTTTCATCACATTTCATCTTCTTTGAAATGTGTTTGATTCAAAAGAATTCTTCATATATATTTGTAGGTCGTCTATTTCCCTCGGGTGGTGAAGGTTGTCGACGTACTTTCTATTTTAAGGAGTAACCATCACAACGGGTTCCCTGTAAGTTGGTGCATTCTTTTCGTTTCCTAACCTCTAGGATTTGTATTTAATATATTTTCCTTGCCTTCCTTACACAGGTCATTGATCACACAAGAAGTGGAGAGACGCTTGTTATCGGCCTCATACTGAGAAGGTTTTACCTTACAACTTGGGCTTTTAACCTTGAATTTCCGAACCACGATGCTTATGAGCAGGGAAAATAACTTGTTGTTTCCGTTTGCGTGAGATTTTTTTTAATATCTATTTTCTCAACATCAAATCTGTTTCATTCTTGCAGTCATTTGCTAGTACTCTTACAGTCTAAGGTTGACTTTCAACATAGTCCATTGCCCTTTAATTCAACAGATGGGCCGGCACCAGTCAGGTGGTGGAAAAAAAATTGAGTCCACTTATTCATGTTGTTTCACGAAAAATATGCTAATTTTTGCTTGGTCATCCAACACATAGCAGGCACAATCTAACGGAATTTGTCAAGCCCGTTTCGAGTAAGGGGATTTCTATTGACGACATCCACCTAACTCCTGATGATCTGGAAATGTACATAGATCTTGCTCCATTTTTGAATCCATCGCCTTATGTTGTTCCTGAGGATATGTCATTAACAAAGGTGACAGATATACGATATGTTATCTTAGTTTTAGGACAGTTACCATTACGCCACATAATAATAGTGATGATGGTGATATGATTCAGGTATATAATTTGTTCCGGCAATTAGGTTTAAGGCATCTACTCGTCGTCCCACGCGCTTCTCGTGTTATTGGAATGATTTCGAGGAAGGATCTATTGATAGAGGTACTTTAGTACAGAGGTTTCTTTTCCTTGGTTGTTTGTGATGATGCTTTATGGTAATCGGAATTTCGGCCTCCCACTTTGCAGGACCATGAAGATACAACGGGAATCGAGCTTCAATCTACTAGTGTAAGGTCTCTAATCTGCTCTTAGCTTAATTGCTCGTCGTGTATCCCTCTTAGCCATGCATGTGCGGGTGGTTGTCAAATTTTGCTCATCAGTTGCAATACCATAACCCTATTTTTAGATATGACTTTAAATGTTGGAGTGTTGATAATCAAGAAAATATCTTGTCAGCTATAATCGTAAATAGTTTTAGTTGAAACTTCTTTAGACGTGCACGATGCCATATATAATTAATATTCACTTCAGCATTGAAGCGTAAGGAACTATTTAGTCGAAACTGAGTACTGCTGTCTACCTCTATATATATGGTACAGCAGGGATCATCAAGTTGATAGAGGAGGGCCGAGGAGGAGAGACGGTGAACAACCTCTGCTGAATGGTCTTATAGTCTAAGTTGCAATGCGTGGTTCGTTGCATACGTCCATGGAAGGCGAGGTATTCGGGCTTCCTCCTCCATTCTTTTGACAAGAGATTCATTTGGTAGTATGTAGAGATGATTTATTATAGGATAGAAGTGTGTGTTTCTTCAGTCCCTCTCTTCTTCTTTTGTTGTGAGGAAAATATAGAATAGAATAAGGCGAAAATAGAATATGAGGTCATTGTTGATGGGGCAATTGCTCAAACTGTAATACTCCTACTTTGTAATGTATTTATTAGTAGTTGTGAGTTTAGATCTTTGTTTGTATTATTTTCTTCCAGAAAAATGAAAATGAAAAGAAATTTGAAATCCTTAATTCCGAGTTTTTTTTTAATTAAAAGCAGCAGCATGTTTGTAACATTTTTTGGCTTGGAAATTGGATTTCTAGATAATTGCTCTTGATGCTTAAAATTATAGGTTTGAAAATTATTAATTAAATATTTTGTTCTTAGATTGTGCTCACATGAGGCTTAGGGTGCCTACTCGGATCGGTCGGGTTCCCTACCTCAAAATTTTTGGGTACCTGATTTTGAAATCTCTAAAATTTTACTTGAACTCGGCACGGGTATTTCCGGTCAGGTACTCGGGTACTAGAGTTAATTGAGATAATTTTAAAATTTTGTATATGTTTGGAGTTTTTGGGTATATTTCAGTTTTTCGGGTGTTTTTCGAATTTTTGGGTATTTTGGGTTTGTTTTGGTATTAACTAATTATGTAAATAAATAAATAAAATAAAATATTAATTAAAGAAGAGATTAAAAAATTCTAATTATACAACTAATTAATTATAAAATAATATCAATTAATTAAAAAATTGGGTCTTCGAGTATTATCCGATTGGATTTTAGATAATACTCAAACCCGATCGGATTTCAGGTAATACTTGAAATACTCGAAATGTGAATGAAATCTGATTAGAAACCCTATGCTTCTTGGCAACCAAAATTCACAACGAATTAGTCTTCTAACTTTTTGGATTATCCCAATTAAGTAATCATTTTACCAATACACATTATAAACATTTCATTGAAACTTTACATATTAATCACTTTTCACTTATATAAAATTAATTGAGACGTGGAAAGTACTACAAATATATAGTCTTTTAAACATTTTCTTACTTAGGTACAAACAAGAACATAAAAGATTTCTTTGTTACATTTTGGTGTTGTATATACGTTATACTCCCTCCGGCCCCTTTTACTTGACGCGTTTTCCTTTTTGGGACGTCCCACCATACTTGACATGTTTCTAAAAATAGCAATAATTAGGTATTTAAGTGTTATAATTAGTTTAAATTAGGGTCCAATAATTGGATCCTTATTATGATTAACTTAACAAATATGTTGGCCCAACTTATGGAGTCCAACCCAAATTCTCTCATTCTCAACACTCCCATTATCAAACCCATTCTGCTCTAAGTCTAACCCTAGTTCTCTTATTCTATCTCCCGTACTCGTCTTCCTCGACGAAACCCTAATCGCAACCTCGCCTCTCTCCACAGTTTTCCCCGCCTCTGTAAATGGACTCACCACCGTTGCCCGACTACTCATCACCATTTGATGGTGCTGTTTCTCCGCCGGCAGGGTTCACACCTAAGCGGTGGGTCTCTCTTCGCCGCCCCCCACCCGCGATGAAGGAAAAATGGAGCGGTGGGTTTTGTGGTGGTGAGAGAACCCTAGTTTCCCCAAACTCCAAACGTCCACTCTTTCTCCATCGCCACCCCCCCATCCTAAATACAAGTACGGATCCATATTGGATCCGTGGTGGTCTGCATCCTTTCTGTCCCGAAGATCTTTCTGATGATGATGATACCTCTTACCTGTGGCAGGGGCTGTTTGGAGGCGTGGAGAAGGAGGGGAAAGGGCGATCGCCGGCGGAGTGCTCTAGATCTCGAGATGATGATGATGTTGCCCTTGAGTCTGAGTCTCTGCATGTTCCTCCATTGCCATTTACTCCTGGAACAGAGAGCTGGGCGGAGGCTGTTGTGGAGGGAGAGAGGCAGATGCGTAAAGATCCTCTGTTTGACTCCTTTTTCAAGGATTCAAACATAGGATCCCTTTGATGTGGTGAAATTTCTGATTCTATCTCTTTGGTACAGAGATATCCCTTTGATTCTATCTCTTTGATGTGGTATCTCTTTGATGTGTTATCTGTGATAGTGACTATGTGATGGTGAGTATGTGGAATTAATCTGTGATGGTGATTAAGCGATTGTCATTTACCTGCATGTTGGTGACTTACTGGTGATTGTGAATCTGTCGTGTGTTGGTTCTGTGATGGCTATGTTGGCTATGTTGGCTATGTTGGTTCTGTGATGGTGATTCTGTGATGGCTATGTTGGCTCTGTTGGTTCTGTGATGGTGATTCTGTGATGGTGGTTCTGTGATGCTGATTATGTTTGATCTTAGATGGTGATTGTGTTATGGTTATTATGTTGAATCAGTGATGGTGATTATGTTGGATCTGAGATGGTGTTTGTGTGATGGTGATCTGTGAATTTATGTTGCTAGATGAGTGTTTGAGAGTGACATTCATCATTAAGTGACAAATGTTAATTCATACATCAACTTGCACTAAAATCAAAAGTACACTCAAATATAGTGTCACTTTTGAGATTCAATGCATACAAAAAATCATGTTGCATACTTTCCACACAAAAAAACCTCCTAAACACCTTTCTACTTAGCTTAGAATCTGCCACAGCTTCACTAATCAGCTTCTTTACAAAAAGCACTTACAATCTGCCTAACACCTGACCTATCCTTCATTTTCTTCAATACCTTGAAGCCCTTCAATGCATAAGCCACTTACAATCTGCCTAACACCATCCAAGCTTCCCATTTCAATTAGATACTTCAAGCATTCTTTGGCTAGCTCCATTGGTACCTCTAAACTGATGGGCAGTGCTTCAACCCTTCTCAAAGCATCATTTCCCATGTGTGGGATTTTGTAGCTATTTTGACCCTTATGCTTCATGATCTCTAGCATGCAACCCTGCAAGCTTAAAAAAACATTATCTAAACTTAAAGGAGACAAAGTGTTAAATGATTGCTCCACTGCATTCATCATCTCATCCACATTCTTGCATGCTGTTTCATGTTGTAATGACTGAATTGCCCTAAACCATCCAAGGTCATTGACATTTGTGTCAGGGCTGTTTGGTGGTTGTTGAACAAGTCTGATGTTGAAACCATTTTGGCTTGCTGCAGCCCTAAACTCTATGTCATCATCTTTGATATGTGGCTTTGCATTATCCTGCTGTATGAATATGTCTTTGGATGCTCCACTTGACCACTTTCTCATGATTGCTGGTATTATCTGTGATGTGTAACATAGTGGTAAGAAATAAAGGTAAGAGAGTAAGGGAATCGATGATGAGGTTAACTTCTGAGATTAAAATACAATAAAAAAAACAGTAAATTACAGTCCCTAAGGTCCTCTAATCTATCTCAGCAGTTACCTGCTGTATTAAGCAGTCTTTAACCACTCCTTTTGTGACTGAATCAATTGCTTTGGTCTCTAATGCTCCTCTTGCTCTGTGTTTGCTTCTTCTTTGTGCTGCCACTTGCTTAGTGAAGGGAAAAATCCTTATTTTCCCATCAAATAGTACTTCACCATTGGGTGTAATTAGAGGCCTTGCAACTGCACACATGAACATCACTTTCTTTATGAAACCCTTGTGTTTGCAAGTTCTGTGTGGATCAAGCTCTTGAGGTGCAAGGTAAAACCTCCTTTTATCTCTTGTTATAAAAAACCGCTTCTCATCAATATGCACAACATTGTGCATATTTCTGAACCTTAGTTGATTCAAGGCTGAATCAAGCTCAATTGATTCAAGACTGAACCTCATCCTTAGTAACTTGTTAGGGGCAGTTAAATCAGGCTTAAGAGCTAAGGTATGAGCTCTAATGTGGCCTGATTTAACCCATCTCCCTACTGATGTTTTGCAACAATTTAATGCCACTGCAATGCTTCTATAACTGCCTCTCTTACTTAGCTCAAGAGAGGCCAAAACAGTAAGGTCAAGAACCTTTGGGCCTGTTTTCCTTCTCCTCTTTTTACCACTTTCACTATGAATTGCTAACCCTTCTTCTCTTTGGTCTTTTGCAGCACTCCATAGCCGGCTAATGGTTGATCTCGAGACATGAAATTGCTCTTTGGCATCCTTCATCCTTCCTCTACGTGGCTTACCATTCTTGCTGCCTTCAAGTAGGAATTGCACCACAATGTTCCTCTCTTTGGTTGAGAGATCTTTCTTCACCATTGTTGTTTAATGTTTAGATGATGGATAATGGTTTGTGATAGTGTAGTCTTTTATTTATAGACTAAGAGTGTTGGGAAGTTTGAATCCCAAACTTTTTAAATTTGGAATTTTGGTGTTGTATAACTGCCGCCTAAAATTTGGCAGGAAAGTTAAATAAAATTTGATGTTTTTTTGAAGTTCTTCTCTCTGTATTGTTATTTTTAATTTACTGTTTTTTGTATTTTTGTTGATTTAATTTTATGTTTAAGTAATTTAAAATGTGCATTTTAATTAAACAGTTTAATTAAAGAAACATTACACTTTAAGGTTAAATAAAAAGTTTTTGTAATTAAAAAGTAAAAAAACGATATTAAAAAAGTGTAAAATCTTAATTATCAGATTTATTGTAAATAAATATAGATATACAAAAATTAATAAAAAATTTAATATAAATTTTAAATAAAAAGTTAATTAATTTTTAAATTAATAAATTCAAATAAAAAAGGAAATAAATTGAAATCATTATAATAATACTAATCACAACACTTAAAAAGTCTAACAACTCTACATTAATTCCCGTGCCGAAAAGAAACGCGTCAAGTAAGAGGGGCCGGAGGGAGTATGTATTAACCAAGGTACAACAACAAAACGTAACAAACCGAACCGAATCGGAAAAAAAAACATATTAAAAAAGTAAAATCCGATAATCCGAATTATTTAGTCTCATCAAACACACATAGCAAACTAAAATAGTCCAAATAGAATGCATGCTAGTTGCAAAATCAACATAGAGGATCCCAATTTATAAAAAGCCATATTTAGAGGGGCTTCATTAGTGGGTGCAGGAGCTCGTGCTGCCATGGGAGGAGCGGGAGAGGCCGATGCCGATGGAGAAAGGGCAACGGTCGGTGGTCGAGGCACGTTGATATCGACTTTCTGGCCTGCCTGGCAGTGGCCGGGCACGCCACATATGAAGAAGTGGTGGCCCTTAGTGTGTATTGTGATGGAGTCGTTGCCCGTCGCGAGAGTCGCGATTGGGGAAGAGGCGTTGCACGCCTTGTACTCGGCGTGTGTAACCCTAATCACGTTGTGAAACTGAGGGTTGTACTCGAACACTAAAACATAAAACAAGAAATGTATGTATTAGAATGTATCTCTTGTTAGATCGATTGTCGAAAATTAATAATCATGATAGGATCCTATTTCTTTGATAATGTGGGTAATCATTATGCAATCCGAATCTTCTATTGCCCAATTGCATGACATCTCGTGTTGCATTAAACGAGATTTAAGATTCAACATACATATTTTCCTTGTATATATCTTAAATTTTAAACCTTAATCATACCATATATCAGTCTCGTGTTAATGTAATACGGGATGTTACCCGGTTAGATAATAGGAGATCTCATTTCAATGGTTATGATCATCATGATTATTGGAATTTACTAGTTTAGTTTGAGTGGATAGGAAGTTGGAAATTAATAGAATCAAGCATTCAATTATGGCTATATATGATCATCATTAGCATCATGCATTAGCAACTACAGTTGAAGATCTACAATGCTCTACTCAGTCCCGACACGTGGAATCCACGTGTCGACACAATGTAAACTATCATAAAAATCCTATAAATTATGATTCTTTATTTATATATTTTAAATCTTGAACTAAATCTCAAATTCCTTCGAGACACAAAATGATCACTAAGAGAAAATAGTTAGAAAATACGTGCACGTTAGACCAGTGTTGGTCCAACGGTAAAAAGTTAATTTCGAAGCTAAATGTCTTGAATTCAAATCCTCTGTAACACGATCTTTAAATTTTTAATATATTTATCAATTAAAAAAAGGTTAGAAAACAAGATCTTGATGGGCATGCAAAACAGAAATGGAGGAGCATTTATTGTTTTCCAACTACTCTAATCTCTCTGAATAAATACATATATTATTAGACTGCAGTCTGCACATAGTGACATACTCACTACACATGAATACATGATAAAGTAAAGCAATGAGCAAAAGAAGCCCTTTCTTTCATAACTAAAGATCAACAGCAAGAAGAAAATGCATGATATATTGTTAAAAGATGTCATCTCTCCAACCATATCATCAATTTCAAGATCATCGTCACCCACATTCCCAACTACATACATATATCAGAAACCAAAAAACAGAAGAAGATGATATCAACAGATCAAGAATAGTGGCAAGAAATTGCATGCACAGAGAGAGAGGGGAGAGTATATATATAGACCTATAATGTCACCAAGTTGAAAGGATTTAGAAAGAGCCCATTTGTTGTAATCAACATTGCCAATGGTGGTCCAACCTGCTGCATCTCCCACTTTATGAACAGCTCCAAATGAAAGCTGCAGTGAAGTAGTTGAGATCATCATCAAACACACTACTACTGCAACTATTGAACCCATTTTACTCCTTTTTTCTGGTTATGGGAAGAAGATTATCAACTTTTTTACAACTCAAACAGACTCTCTGAATGATTATTGTTCTGCAAATTTTTTGTGTGTTTTTATAGTGAAAATTTTGTAGTTTGGAGGTTGGTTTGGAGGCTTTCAGATGGATCATGCTTCAATAATGACATCACTATAACTAATAAGGAAAATTATATTGGTGAAAAGTGGGCTCACAAGCAACAATATTTTTCACTTTCTATTGATTTATTACTATTGTCTGTGTGTTTCTGTTATTTTATTTTAGTACTGATTTTGTGGGTTCTTTTAATAGAGAAGAATGCAAATATGGAAAACTGCATTTAATTTTCAAGATTATGTAGTTAGTTGTGAGCCCTTTGATGTGACGTCACGATTTTATACATCTTGCATAATTTCAAATAAGTTAATTATACAAACTAGCCAAAAAAATAGTAAAACACAAATGATAGCCACAAACATAATATTATTTAAATTCTAACCATTTTGAATGTGAATTATCATAAATACCCTTCTACTTAAATTTAATTGTATGAATGGTACGAATGGTATGAAATGTATGAATAATATTCATTCATACGATTCATACGTACATACAGTTTAATAAAATTATGTATCACGTATGAATGGTACGATTCGATACAATTCATACGATTCATACGTACATACAGTTTAATAAAATTAAGTATTATGTATGAATGGTACGATTCGATACAATTCATACTATTTATACTCAAAAATGTAAAATATAATTACAAGGGTATTTTAGTACAAAAAATTTATAAATGGCTAGAATTTAACTATTATTATGTTGGTGACTATTATTTATCTTTTATAATCTTTTTTGGCTATTTTATATTATCACTCATTTTAAATTTCGATTTCAATTTTTTATTAAAACATATTTTCGAAATGGCATGGTGAGATATTATGGACAAAACCCACATATGTATCCATTTACAGATCCAGATTCAGTCGTTATCTGTTATCTGGTTCATTTAATTATTTAATTATTTTTGCATTGTTTATATCACTTCGTCCTCTCCAAAGAGAGATATTTCTTTTTTGCACGTAAATTAAGAATTTTTTAGTTAGCTTTAAAGTGTTCTAGAAATACAAAGTAAAAAAAATAAGGGTGCAATTAGTGTTTATTATTTCCATTTTAAGACATGACTCTCTTTGAAGAAGACATCCCAAAATAGAATACGCCTATTTTCAGAGAGGACGGATTGGTAACATTTATTTAATTTTCTATTTATTTCCTAGTTTGAATAAGACTAATCATTTAGTTTCTTAATAAAATTAAAGTTTGCTTAGACCTATAAATATTGGTTTGATGTGTTCATAGGTGATTTTACCATAATATACTCCTTCTGTCCCATTAAATATGTCCTATTTTGACCAAAAAGCTCTTACAATTTTTGGTCAAACATAACATATTTAATGGGACGGAAGGAGTATAGTAGTAGAGTGTGTTGCTTCAAATTCCATTATTAATTATATAATTAGTGAGGAAGGCAAGGTATGATTCACCTATTCACTAATATGTGTGTGTATATATCATGTTGGACACAATTACTCCTATTAGTAGGAAACTTGATTTTTTTTTTTGATAAAACAAGTTTAAATTAGTGAAACAAAACAATAATGTAACACGAACTTTAAAAGCGTGGTATAGGCATGAAATTAGATGATGCTGCATAAAAGCTATGTATAATATATGTAGGAAATGAATGAAAGAATGTGTAATTGAGGTTAGAGAGATCACATCTTAGCTGTTGGCACTAATTAACATGAGAACAATACTTGAAAAACTTGAAAGCCAAGCTTAATTACTTCTAATATTTAGTGGGTTTGTTACTTTGTAAACAAATTGAGCTTTCAACGAGTCCCAATTATGACATGCACTTGTATTATTCATTTGCTTTCTACATGGACAAGAGACATGATTTTGTTGCACTCAATATTTTATTAGTATATTCTTTTCATAGAATAATTCGTCCGCAAAGTATATGTAATTGACGTGACAATTCATATAAATATATAATTAATTTTCACTTTCAAATTATGATTTGTTGATCGTGGAAATGAGCCACCACTTAATACTTTTCATGTGGGAAAATAAAGGTATTAGAAATTTCCACTTTGGCGGAGAAGGTTTTCAGTCTGGTCGATCGTCCACGCGCTAAGAATCAGGATGGTGTGCCCATATTTAGCTTACATATATCCGACACATTTGTACTGAAAATTAGGAAAAAGTTGACTTTCAGTACCTCTCGTCAAGACGTCTTTTCCAGTGTTGATCATCTAAATTGATTCATTCGTTAAAAGCGAAAGGGAAAAGTAGCATATCCGCCCTTAGGGTAGAGGCCTCTATGGCAGATCACCCCTTATAGTCCGATTTTGTTCAAAGGGGCCCCTGAAGTCGATAAGTTCCTGCAACTTAACCTTCTCTTCTAACGGTCGTTTAACGTCGTTAAGTAAATTTTATTTTTAATGACAATGAATATATAATATAATATACGTGATATTTAAAACATAGGAAAAGTAGCGTATCCGCCCCTAGGGTAGAGGCCCCTATAGCAGATCACCCCGTATGGTCTAGTTTTTGTTCAAATAGGCCCCTGAATTTGATAAGTTGTTGAAATAAAAATTAATTTACTTAACGACGTTAAACGGCCGTTAGAAGGGAGGGTTGAGTTGCAGCAACTTATCTACTTTAGGGGCCCATTTGAACAAAACCGGACCATAAGGGGTGATCCGCCATAGGGGCCTCTACCCTAGGGACGGATATGCTACTTTTCCCGCGGACATGCTACTTTTCCCAAAGCGAAAGGGAGTATTCTACAATCTCATCTGAAGATGCCTCTACGTGACTGCTGAAAGGACCGAATGAATCAATTCATTCATTTGACTTGTATGCCTACTTCATAATACATGCATTGTCACCCCATCTGCAGAAGTATTAACAAATCTCCAGTTGAATTTATATACCCTAAACTTGTAACTAAGTCCAACAAAATAATGCTCTTTTTTTTTTTAATATTAAAGAGATCACAAGGCTAAAATGAAATCCTTTAACATTGAAATGTAAACTATTCAACTATTCATAGTTATGTAAAATTTTTAAAGATAATTGTGCTGGAAATATATTCGGGCCTCGATTTTTCCGAGGGCTTGAAGCGGCCGCCTCAATTGCCCCGTGGACAACCGGGGTATAATGGGGGTGAAGAATCGAAAAAGAAGAAGTTGATCTGGATTAGGAAGTATCAGAGTCATCAGAAATCTTGGATGATTTATTCTTGAGTGCTGCAATTTCCTCATCTTGTTGCTTGTTTAGATACCGTTGTGCAGTCGCGTTCACAATCTTGACGAAGAAGTTCATCAGCATGAACCAGACGACAGTGTTCCAAACGAGAGCAAGAGAGAAGTCCCAATTCTTTCCCTGAGAATGGCAAGTGAAAGACTGTAAGTAAAAAGGATGGTGAAAGATGGCTTACACGGGATTCGAATGACACGAACCTTGCTATCTGCTTCGACGTGAGGCTTGGTTTCCAAGTACTTTTCTTTCATTGAGTGAAGCTTGGGAATGAGGTTGGATAGGATAGAGTCGAATCCCGGTACAAAGCTAAGCACCCAGATGAGTTCGTTTTCTACCCAGTGAAGAAGTTGATTGTTGCAGATAGAAATGATGAAAAGTGTCTGCAGATTATTGAGACAGATAGATTTGTGAGAAAATATGTCATGTAAATAAAGATTTGATCTTCATCTAGCGGTGGAAAGATGAACATTTGCTTTGAAACAAAAGCCCGAATCGCAAACCTGTATGTGAGTCTTGATTAATGCTTTGCCAATCATCGTTGCAAGAAAAAACTTCCAGAAAGGAATTCCGAATTGTCCACACATTATGCCCGCGAGATCAAACAGGGGATTCGGTACCTACAAAGTATAATCAGAAGATCTCTAAGCAGCTATTTTGGTCGAAGAAGTTTAGCGCACACAGAGAAGATTCAGAAGAGAAGCGATATCAAATAACAAATCGGAGTTTCAATCAGACAAAAGTAATGTCAAGGAACTAACTGAAGCGAGAACCAAAATGGTGAAGAAGTTCATATATTGGGCGTGTGAAAGGAACCAGCGTTTCATTCGATTCAGGCGGGAAGAAATGAATCCATCTTCTCCTGTCGAGGAAGCATCCAGTTCTTCCATGGGAGACACTGTACTTCCTGATAAGCTAGCTGTGTACAGAGAGTAGCATGTGTAAGGTCACAAATATCTCGTTCTTGATATGTCGATAGGTAAAATAGGGCATAATAAGACAGCAAGAGAGTTGCACAGCCAAAATAATGAACAACTCCTTTCTTAATGCAAGGAATGCTGAAAAACTTTGTGAAGTTACACACCTGCCCTTGATATGAAATAAGGAGGCAGCTCGCCAAGCGCAGTGCCAAGGCCCCATAGTATTGCTTCTAACTGGACCTGGGGCAGTATGCTACTGATGGGAATCCGTACACCATGTGAAGGTGGAAATAGAGGAGGCCCGAATTCGGAACAATCTTTGCCGAGCCATGAAGGAGTACTTTTTAGTTGTATTGTATCATAGATGGCACTCTTAATGTCTATTCGACCGCATTTTACTGCTTTTATAGTGAACAAAGCAATATGAGGTCCTAAATAGAGGACGAACGTGTGCAGTCCAGAACCTACAAAAATACAGAACTTACAAAGCTTAAATAATAGACCATGAAGATATGCATGAGAGGACATGTACTTTCTCATACTTAACCAAGTTCGAGTAGTTATTGACTTAGTGTACTCGCAACATTCCATATTTTGATTTACAACTAACAAATTTAACATTATATACTCACATCAATGTATGACGATGCAAAGCTACAGCCCCCTTATTACTACAGTGCCAAATTGTATTACAAGGTTCAAGTGTACTTTATCTAGCTCAAGTAACATATTTTATATGGCATGGTTAGCTTTCCTAGAGTTTCTTTCCAAAATAATTTCCCAATGATTAAATATCACTAACTCGTGAACATCAACAGAGGGAATAGACAATCTCAACTCTAATTATGCTTACCGAGCCCAATGGAGGATGCTACACCAAGAGCGATCCACCACAGTCCAAACCGCATATAAGATAAAACTTCTTCAACATGCTGCATTTCAATCAAAATATGTGGAAAGATCCAAGACGATGTGTCAATCATTGACCACAAAAAATACAACAGTGTTTTATCATTTATAAAAACATGACATAAACACCTATTTATAAGGTGCATCCTTGGAGATCTGAATTTAAATTCAAGATATTAACACCAAACTATAGCATAATCACCGATATTGTATTATATTATCTTGTGTAATGTGTACCTTCTCAGGAAGACCATCAATTATAACAAGACATATCCCAGTACCCCCAACAAGGACACTCAATACCATAAGCCAACGGCCATTTGACAAGAGATATGAGGACCATCGCCTCAGGTATTGTATCACAGCAAAAATGAATAACTTTAGTGTCTTAATCGGCTGGGTGGTCAGAGTCAATTTTTCTAGTTCCTGTTGGTGCTTCAGACGAAGGCCTACAAAAGCAGAAATTTGATAGTAGTGAATTAGCACAACATTCGTCAACAAAAACAGAAATTGATAGTAGTGAATTAGCATAAGATTCGTTGACCTCAAACAGATATATTTTGCCAAATAACTGAACAGATACACACTCAACAAAAAATTCAGTATCATACAAATGTCCTTCATTCACAGGTGGCTGTTGGAATGAGAGCCGTTGCATGACTAATTTCAGATTCTACTTTCCAAGAAGCACTAACACTACAGTCTTAACCCTAATGAATCACGACATCAAGTCAAGAAGTCAAACTGATGATTCTGCCAGTAAAAAAGTATCATCCCTTTGATGCAGTTGCCCAACAGATATAAAATTGTGCCACAGGAGTCCCTTAATGGTTATGATTTCTTGACATCATAGAGAAACGACTTCATAAAAAAGCTATCAATTTATAGTGGATGAATGAAGAGGGCAGAGAAATAGTTTTGTGTGAGGAACCAACTACATCACACAGTGCAAGACTAGGTCATGTTATAAGCTTCTCAACATTTTATAAACCTCCTATTTGTAATGTTACAACATAAGCAAAATGGGAAACCTCCAACCTAAGAGAGGACGACACCACTTAAAGAAATTATTTCTACGCCATTATAACACTATGTTACTACAATTTAATGGATGCTGACAAAAGGTCCAAATCTGCTTGCAGTTTATAGTTTCAAACACATGGAGCAATAAAAGACATGCTTTGATTCCTCCAATTTTATACGACTAGCTTTCTGATCCAAGGTTCAGAATAGAAAAAACAAACAACAAAGCAATGGTCATTAATTACTTACAACCTACATAAATAAAGCATACTTCTTAGAAAGTTCCCAATCACAACACCCTTTTAATCTGTACATCACAAAAGCTTCCTTATCATCAAATCCAAAAAGAGAGCAACTAACATATTATCTTACTCAAACAGAGCATGCATACAGAAAACTGAAGAATCGTGGAAATCAAATACAAACTCTACGAATCACATCTTCGAAAAAAAACTCCAAAATCAAAACCCAGCAGCCAAAATCCAAAAGATTCTTTTTTAGACGCAAAAAAAATCAAAAGCTTGCCTGAGATCGACTCGCCACCGTTGCGACGACTACTGTTAGAACTCGATTTTTTCTTGGACCCCATTACTCTCTATATCTAATTCAGATACACGCCATATAAAACGGGTATCAACACACTCACACGTTCTTGTGCGTACAACAGATTCCCCTCCCTCAGTACTCTTGAATTGGGGAGGGGGCGAGAGCAAACTTGATTCAAACAACAAAAGATTGGATTTTTACAAGAGATCTGAAGGCCAATCTGTTAGCGGAGAAACACCTGAGCTTGGCGTGCAAGAGCATTTATGGGGCTTATCTCCTTTTCTCTCTCACGCACAACACTCGGAATCGAAATTGAACAACGGAATCCCCAAAGTTGCAGAAAATAGAATTCTGCTCTTACTGTGTCGTAGACTCTTTAGTCCTAATAAATTTGACTTCGATTTTTATTTTTAAAAAGCAAAAAAAATTTAGTGCCAACTATTTAATCATAAATTATTTGCAAAATAAAAAAGAGTATCTGATTTTGATCATAATGTTGCAAATACAATTACTAGTATTATTTAATGTTGTGAAAGAAACGATGACTGAATAAACTTCAAGAAAGCTAAGATAATTAGATTGTTGCACCAAACAAGTTGGAGATTAAGTCAATGTGTGAATTAAATATATTGTTTGTTGATTTCTTTTTTAAAGCGACAATTATATTAATTTATAGGTGCATCAAATTTATAGTGTAAGTAAGCATATTCCATGAATATAATGAGTATAAAAAGATTTCTATTTGCAGTTCATTTTTGCCTCTTTGGAAGAGTGATTAAGCTGTGAAACCTTACTATCTAAAAACAAATAGTGACAAAGATTTAGAAATTGGTATTTGTTAAAAATTAACAAGAATCAAATACCAACGATATAACCCTACTATGATCTTGTCAATTGTTGTTCATGCAAGATTTCCATATTTTGGCTTTATACCATTTATGGTATTAATTATTATTTTGTCTTGCTAAGTGCGATCAAAAAAGATTATTCGATACGAAAATTAAAAAATTAAAATTTTATGTTTAAAAAAAAGTGATGTATGTTAAAGATATATTTTTTTGAGAAAATACCATTTTTAATAGACAATTCTATAAAAGGAAATGGGACCAGTTTTAGCTAGACGGATCTAGTATTATAATTTATATACTTAATATCGCTTTGATTGCACTTTACAGAATCCCAATAAAGCCCATTCTAAAAAGCCCAATAAGGCCCATTGTTGTTTTATAATCATCTTACAAAGGTTTAACCATACATTTTCAAATCTAAATATCATATTTTTTTCCCAATTCAAACAAACCAATGAAATTTTGTATAACAATACTACTTTGCAGATAAAATGGAACAAGGGAGGAATCAAGTACCACTTATCTATCATGGACATCATAGACATAACTTGTAAGAGAAACACACCCAAAAATAAAACCTATATTGCTTGATAGAGAAACAAATTTTATCTATCAAAGCTGCAATATTTTTTAGTGTCCAACTTTCCCTCATGTTACTTTCTTAAAATGTAAATCCAAATGTACACTCAAGGCTGAATATAATAAGTGGAAGAAAAAGCAAAGGCATAAACAAGATGAGATAAAACTTCTTAATAGGGAAGTAAACACTAGCAACCTAATATACAACTAATTTTAGACACCAGCCAAGAAAGTAGGTATACAACTTTAAAGAAAATTGTTAGTTGAACAAGAAAATGTGATATGAAGATAGGTCAAGTTCTTGTTGAATCTATCATCAACTAATGCATGGTAAGAGAAATCACATTATGCATAGATGCATAGTTCTTGTCAACAATACTAAATTTACAAAGCCATTCTTGCAACTTCAATGAAGTCTAAGGAATCAAGATAATATTCTCAAAGAATCAAGACTATGGAATGAAGATAAAATTTCTCAATGGAAGTACTCAAAGACATGAACAAAAGCATCATAAATAGATTTGCTATTAGCAAAATAGCAGATATATGTAACAGAAGCAACAATTCTCCATCAAAGATTCCAAAGAATATCAAATGTTAGAGATCAAAGAAGTATCAATGTCTATTCATTCTTCCAAGCATATAAAACTAAAGAAAATCCATGACCTCTGGACCTAGATTCCTTGAAACTCTCCGAGCAGCTCCACGAGTACAAAGATGGATCGGAGGCGGCAGGGTTGCTCCACAGTTTCTCTGCGGATAAACTAGTTTGGAACATGAAAACTGCACTCCCTACGCCAAACAACCAGCTATGAACGTCCCAAAACACTTCCACCGGCATCTCATCAATCAAGATGGTGCAGTTTCCGCGGAACTTCCAACGTAAATGCTCAACTTGCATCACAGTTTTTGCATCAACACGAACCACAAGGAATGGGTCATCGTTGAATTTAGTGTCACATTCGATCTTTAGGTCGTGAATCGGGCCCTTATCGCAGAACCGGGCCTTGGTACCAAAAACCCTCTTCCCTGAAATATGTTCCCTCTTGGAAACAAGCATTGAACTGGAAACTGAAGCAGTTGCTCCAGTTTTCTTGAATGCCTCTTCTCCAAGATCCCCAATGAGCAAAACCATTGCTTTTTTACACACAATTCCTACATAGTAAGACTCCAAAGGCTCCGGCCCGGATTCAAATTTCGCCATAGAAAGATCCCAAAACACCTCAATTTTACAAGAATTGAGCTCCAAAAACTTGGAACCTTTCCTCTTTGAGAACAAAGAAGGCTTAACATCCATTTTGCAGATAAACTGATGCGATGCATCATCTATTTCAACACTCAGACACTGCCCCATCAAATTCTTGCTCCAAACAATGCTAATTAAGCAAGATTTGTCAAACAGTTTACACCTATATATGCAAGTTACAGAATTCTGAGAGGATTTACTCACAATGGCACTTGAACACGAAGCATCAGCAACTTGAACTCCACTCTCCCCGAAGCAAGAAGGAAAATCCCTCATTTTCCCTCTAAATCGCAGACAAATCGGGCCAAGAAACAGAAAACCCCAAGTTTCTCTACCTTTCTCGAGCTATAACGCAATAAAGAACTGATCTTTACCTCCCCTTTAACAGTGAGAAAGCTAAGTTGGAGAAATCAAAAAGGGCAGGCGCAACATATCAGAAAAAGAATAAATCTTTTGAAGGTGGGCAGATTCAAGAAACTCAGCTAAGCTTCCCAGTTCACACCTACCGGAAAATAAATCAAAAAAATAGTGTGAGGGGGATTTGAATTGATGGAAAATGGAAGTGCTCAGTGGTGTAAGAAGAATTTGGAGTTAAATGCGGACGAGGAAATGTTCTGTGAGGTACAGGGAATCATCTTTTTAAGGAAAGGACAAGTGAAGCTCTTGTCTATAAGCAAGATTTGCGGAGAGTAGGAGCGGGACTTCAATTTATTTCACCCCTCTCTCCCTCTCTTTCTCTTTCACTCTCTCTGCAATCAATTTCTTAAATTAACTTCACTACCTTGAATGCCAGAAAAAGGAAAGAGAGAAAACTCTATGAAGTTATGTATGTTAAGGAGCTGGAGTTAGAATGTTAGATCACTCATTTAGTGCAAATAAATAAAAGTTTTCAATAATCAAATATAATATATACCTTACAAAATTAGGAAAAATTTAAATGTTAAATAATATGATGATAATAATATAGGGTGGGTTTAATTAATGATTGATTATATAAAATAAATAAAATTGTAAAAAACAAATAATATTTGTAATAATATTATTTGAATTCTAATAATTTTTACATTTTTTGTTTTGAAATATTATTCTAATTATTTTATCAAATAATCGTACTATTCATACTTTCAAGCGTCATACACGGATTCATCACGAATCGCGAAATTAAAATAAATTAAATTTGAGTAAATTGTTAGTTATTATTTATCCTTTATAATTATTTTATATAATTAGCACTTAATTAATAAGGGTTATTAATGTCAAGTCATTACATAATGGGATAATGGCCTTAAAAATCATGACATTTTCATTTAGTTGCAAATATAACAGGATTTTCAATTTAGCTCTAAAATATACCACATTTTAAATTGTTGTAATTTTTTCCAAAATTTATGATGATCTTGAATTTAGACGAGGTGACTCATATGTGGCAATAAATTTTTTTGAATTACTTTAATACATCCTATGTGGCATTTCAATTATCATACATGTCATTTTAATTTCATAATATATCACTATATTGTACTCATATTCATTTTATTATACTAATTATTAATTTTATAAGTATGATGTGTCATTTTATACATATCAATATAAATATTTATTTTTTTATTTTTTTAAATATAAATCATTTGATTGTAAATATTACATTTTTATCTATTAAAATATAAATCGTAAATTTTTAGCATAAAATATCCACACAAAACCCACCATATTATATTTATATATACATAAAACCTTTTTGTTTTAGAATTATACTAACAAATGTAAAAATATAAAAATTTGGTCAATCAAGACTCCAATGAAATAATCATTTTAATAAATTAAAATATAGATATATTTATTTAAAAAATAATATTTGTTAAAAGAATGATAGAAAAAAAATAGAAAATCATCTAATTTTTTCATTTATATAAAATTAATGTTTAAAATGAATTAAATCTAATAAAAATATTTTTCTTTATCTTAAAAATTATAAAGTTAATTAAAAATAATAATTTGTTAATGAAATCATAACTAAGAATTAATTAAAATGAATAACTAAAATTATTTTTTATTCTTTATTATATGAACTAAGCCTGTCGTAAATATTTATAGAATTTGTGGAATGTCATTCACAAATTTAATTATAAAAAATCTTATAAAATCAATTAATGTTGTTAGCACACAGAAAATTTCTGATGTTTTACTTAATTATTTATTTTATTCTCTGAATTGATCAAAACTATTTTCTTAGCCTTATACCTAACAATATTGGGAATGCATGTGAACTATTATAAAAATAATAAGTTGCTATGTATATAAATATAATATGATAAGATTTGTGTGGGTATTTTATGCTTAAAATTTACGATTTAATGATTTATATTTTAGTAGATAAAAATTTAACATTTACATTGTTATGTTTAATATTTATAATATAATGATCTATATTTAAAAGAAATAAAAATGTAATATTTATATTGATATGTATAAAATGACACACCATACTTATAAAATTAATTAATAGTAGAATAAAATGAATATGAGTACATTTTATTGCTATATTATATAATTAAAATGACACATATGATAATTGAAATGACACATGGGATGTATCAAATCAAGATCATCATAAATTTTGGGGAAAATTACAATTTAAAAGGTGGTGTATTTTAAAGCTAAATTAAAAATTCATGTTATATTTGCAACTAAATGAAAAGATCATAATTTTTAAGGCCATTATCCCTTACATAATTATGTTGTTTTATTAAAATAAACAGGGAGAAAACTCAGATAACTTTTTTTACCAATTAATGAAGGTTATTTTATTTGAATACAAAATTTGTTAAATAAAAAAAATTAAGATGTAAAAGAACCAAAAAAAATATACATATTTGTTGATGACTCTAATGCGTGTAACTAACACGAAGCAAAAGCGTGAAGGCAACAAAATAATTAATAAAATATTGGCCAGTAAAAACTTTTATTAAAAAAAAGTAGGATCCAAGGAAAAGGAATTGTTTTTGTTTAGGCCTTTGAGTAAAGATTACATTTATATAATTTTGTTTTTATATCAAATTTCATTTATGTTTTCTCTTTTTGTCATCATTTTTACATCCTAGTACATGTCACACTTTATTTTATTGTAGACATGAATCATTAAATTAAACGGTAACAAAATATAATAAATAAAAAAAAATTATCATGTGAATTATGTAATATTTTTAATTTAGACAGTGGGAAAAGAAAAATAGTTTTGTAACAGACGAAACATGTCCCAAAAGAATAAAATTCTTTGATGGATTAATATAACAAACTCCAATCATTTCATCATGTAATACTAATAAATTATTATTATTATTATTTATTTATTTGGGAAAAAAAAGAAGAAAAAGTAGGAAATGAAAGCTGTTTTGCAATGGAAAGTTAAAAGCTTTACAGCCCTTCTGCTCTGTGATCTTCAATCTTCATCACTTTAAATATTTTTATTTAATCATTTTTACTTCTGCACCGCCTACCTCTATTTATATCAATAAATACATCTCACATTTTCTTTTAATTTTTTATACCTTTAATAAATTATACTACTATTGGTCATCATACAATAGTTGGAGCGTATCAAGAGAGCAATATCATAATACTCCACAGTGGCGGATCCAGAAAAAAATGTTAGGGGGGGCTAAGTTTCGAAGAATTACGTAAAAAATAAATTTTGCTATAGTTCAAGTAGGTAGGAGGGGCTATTGTATAAATATACGTAAAAATACCGATAAATTTACAATTTTTTAAGTATAAAATACATCAAAAAAAAAAAATTAGGAGGGGCTGAAGCCCCCCTTCACTTGGCTGTGGATCCGCCACTGATACTCCATCCGTTAGCAATATCATAATACTCCATCCGTCTCACTTAAAGTAATTTATTTTTTTTCATACGTAAAATAAATATTATTATGAAAAATAAAGTGTTAATTATACAGACTAATAAAAAAAATGATAAAAAATAAATAATAGTCATAAATATAAAACTATTTAAATTTTAGCCATTTTAAACGTGAATTATCATAAATACTCTTCCACTTAAATTTAATTGTATGAATGGTACAAATGATATGAAATGAATAAAGAATATTCATTTATACGATTTATACACACATACATTTTAATAAAATTAAGTATTATGTATAAATGGTATGATTCGATACAATTTGTACTATTCATACTCATAAATGTAAAATATAATTATAAAGATATTTTAGTACAATAAATTTGTAAATAACTAGAATTTAAATATTATTTTGTTGGTAGCTATTATTTGTCTTTTACAGTCTTTTTTAACTATTTTGTATAATCATTCAAAAGTAAAAAGTAACGCGTTCATATATTTTAATAAGTTACATTTTAGGATTTTTTAAATAAATTAATATTAATGGAACCATTTAAAAAGAAAAATAAATAAATTTTAATAACATGGAGTGAGTATATGAATTTCATATAAGTTGCAAATATTTATATTAATGAGTCTAAAAATAATAAATATGTTATAAATAGAGATACTGAGGAAATTTCAACGTATATTATCTCATCTTGAATATATTATCCTGGACTCCACAAAATTAGCTAATCTCTTAGGAAATGGCCCATTTTCTATTTTTCAATTAAGCCCAATAATAATTATCCAAATCAGAATCCAACTTTAGGCCCAAATATATACATATCATGGTTTATAGATTGAAGTTATAAATACCAAACTGCATAAGCAGTATTTCAATTGGACCAATACTTACATTCTGTCTATTCATTCATTTTTACCCACTTTGATTCGATACGTATTTTAAAAAACAATTTAACTTATAATATATAGTATGTTAAGTAAAATTTAGATTCACTTAATTTATTAATTTATATATAAAAAGTAGATGTTTGCCCTTACTAAGAGAGAAAAAAAAGAGAGAAAGGAATTGACTAACAATTTCATAACCAGATCAAAATGGCAAAATAAGTAATAATTTTTGTGGTCGGATGAAATATTATTTTCTTCCTATATATATACATATATATTACACACTCTACTCTCAAAAATATAATCTTTTTATTATTTCAATCTGTCAATACAAGTATGATCATTTCATTTCAAAATATATGATTTAATTTTAATCCCCTTACATTTTCTCCTCATTATCATAAACAATGTATCTCCCTTTTTCCATTCAAATACATTCAACTAACATTTACTATAATTATCTGGAAAAATTATACGCTCATTCGTCAACTTAAATATAATCATCTAATATTTTATTAAAATTCATGACATCCTCCTAACATTACAATCTTTGTGGACGAATCTAAACAAGTGTATTTATAATGTAGTGGTAAGTACAGGGCCGGCCATGAACCTGTCCAATAGGCTATACGGAACAGGACTCCCAAAAAATAAAGGGCCCAAAATTTTATTCATCTCAATAGGCCCAAATTATATAGAAGCAGCACTCACGCGGGAGAAAGTAAGAGACGTAGCAGAAACTAATAAAATTATTTTACAATCCTCCACATTTAATTTTGCACCAACTCCACAAAACAATTTGAGTATTTGATTTTATATTTTGTAAGACATTATCGTAATATATTATTATTTTTAAATTATATTTTAATAAAATTTAAAAGTCTAGTTTTATAATTAGCACGAGACCTCGATTTTGATTGAACCAGACCGGGTAAGTGGTAAGGTGGGGGCAGTTTGTATGAAAAGTAATGAGCTCAAATTGAATCAAAGGGATTTGAGCAGATTGAGTTTTCATTGAATATATAAAGTACATAGATATGAGAAGTCATAGAAAATAATGTACCAACCATGAAGAGTCCATCAATAATGACACCTTGCATGGTTTATTTCTTCTTATTATTTTGGTTTCTTCTTTTTAGATTTTACCTATTTATCTGAATAAAATCCAACCAAACAAACACAACCCATGTGATAATGTCTTCAACCCCATCATCATCATATGTGCATGTAGCATGTACATCTTTGTTTTCTAATGTTGTACATGCACATCATTCATTATAAGATATAGTCTCTATCTGGCAAAATATCACAATATCAATGAATTCAAATATTTACAATCATTTAATATATATAGATAGGTATTTCATCACTAAACATTACTCCGATAATAAAACACTCACGGTTTTAATTAAATGGTATCATAAATAATGAGACGGATGAATGTGTATATTATAGAAGTTATATACAATTAATTGGAAATAGTATGTATACACGATATCATTGATAACACATGCAAATATACGGTATTATAATATGAAGTAGTATATATATATATGAGATGAATTAAATAAAAATAATTTATGATGAGTTAATTAAAAATAAATATTGATTATTAGATCAATAACTATTTAGATCAATAACATAAAATTATACATGTAATTATCACTATATTATAATATTTTATTCCTTAAAATATTGGAATTTGTTGTTACGTAGTTTGTTTCTACGCATTGTCCAATATTTTTAGAGGATATATATATATCTTATAATTTATTGATTACGCTGCATTTTATAAATATAAAATAATAAAAAGGTAAGATAGTAAAATATAAAATTAGTCCAAAGAAAAATTTGTTAGTATTATGATTTAATTATTAAAAAGAACGAAACATCATTGTGTGTTACAAATCTAATAAAAGTATATTAATTATATCAATTAACAAAAAAGTATAGAAATCTATTAATTAACAAAATAAATAATATTTCTAGTATAATCAGTGCGCATATATATATATTGACTATATCAAATTCTTCAATAAAATATGTAATTTATGATAAATTTTAAATGATAGAAAATAAGATAAAAATATAAACTTCTACTAGTTAAAAGCTGCTAGCATACTTATTGACTGGACATAAAAAGACAACTACAAAATTCCAAAAATTAATTGCAAACAGCAGACTAAGATTTTCACATTATAAATTAAATATGTGTGCTCGTTAGCATTTAATTAATTAAATTAAGTCCTTAATTAATAGTTTGATTAACACAATGACACAAAATTATCGACCCTTGGCTTCAATTCAAGCACATTTATTATTTATAATTATATACAGAGAGAATATAGTCTTCATTAATAGGTGATTACAAAAACTGAAGTCAAATTAATTCCCTGTTAATATACTCCTTTGACTGGCAAATAGTATTAACTTTTCATACTTCAATTTATTTAATTTTCGATCATAATATTACGGGACAATTAATGTCATCAAAATACACGATCTAATTTCTAATTTATATCACCGCCATTAATTAATTTGACACCAAAATATATAACCTCTCAGTTTTCTAGAAAAAACTTCTTTCAAATTTTCAATTTCACCCAAATTAAAACTACGTCGTTTCGATTGAAATCGAAAAATAAAGCTTGCTTGCGAATATATGCAACCATCAATTTGGATTTAATTTTGATGAAATTGGAAGGTTTGAGAGAATTAAAATAAAATTGAAATGATATAAATTATAAAATACAAAAAAGATTATGTATTTTGATCCTATATAATGGTGTATTTAAAATTTTCGCAAAAAGACATACTAATAGCAATAATAATAATAACAATGTTGGAACAATTAATCAAAACTCAAAAGCATCAAATATTGATATTTATATTTTGCTTTTACAATTAAAATTAAGAGAGAACATATTGACTAATCAAAGGAGATTAAAACTATTATGCCAAAGTACAAATGTCTTAGTTATTTCTTATCAAAACCGTTGAGACATTGACATATGACTTCGCCTAAATTGTGGCGACACAATGGAGATGAGGCCGCCTAGAGGAGGCCTCATCTTCGATCTATAAACCATCTCGTCGTAAGGCCGTTCGAGAAATTGTAAAAAGGGCATAAACGATTCATTGCTTCCCTCATTTCGGCTCGATTGTTTGTCCTTTCGGAATAGGAACGCCGGTGATTGGAGGAACGAAGGTCTAGGGGTTCTTGGATGACGGATCATCGAAGCATCAACCTTTTGTGACATTTGCGGCATTGGTGTTGATGGGAAGAAACCCCTTCCAACGAGTGCGATGTTGCCACGTGGCGCTCGAGCAATGGGCGACGCGAAGGAGTGGGACCTCGCATTTAGAGGAGAGATCCTCGGGCCCGAAAAAACATTGTATTGACCGTTCTGACCTAACTTAGATTCCGGGGCATCTTTCATTGAAAGATACCACGGTTTTAGTGAATCGAGATGATGAGAGACCGTGAATGAGAATCTCGACGAAGAGCACGACCCCAATTTAGCGTACGGCCCTCGTGGAAGCGGTGTTACATCATTGAACCGGAGCGATTCTTCGAAGTCGAGAGACGATACCACGACCGTGGCCGTCGAAAGCTCGACAAACGGCCTAACTCCCTACAATTAATCACAAATTAAGGACAATAAATTACATTAGTTATGATTCATTATCATTAGAATTAGCCAAGAATTTCATCATACCTTCCAAAGGTAAGAGAAGATGGTTGGAGGGTCAATTACAAAAGCCTTATGAAGCCTTTGAGGGTAATAATCAGCTATAATTTTGAGACTTGCCACCAATATGTTCATAAAGGTAGGTGCTGATCTGAAAAGGCCTACAATTTTCACATTACTCTAAATTAAATTCAAATAATAGCCCCCAAGAAAAAGAAATTTAAATTCTCTTAAAATTGGCAACTTTTAATTAAAGAAAACAGAAGAAAAAAATTATTCAAACCAATGTTGTGAAGAAAACAGAAGAAAAAAATTATTCAAACCAATGTTGTGCCCAAGTCTGACAGGTTTATAAAAGGGGAATTATGGACACTTTTGCTTTAAATAATTTGTGGCCATGAAAATGACCACATGTACCCCTATACCAAGAAACTGATAGTGACAAATCGAGGGCATTCTTGGCAAATTCCAACACTTTCAGACACTGTTCTGGGTCTTTTTCCGACAGATTAGTTGATTATTAATTGATATCTTCTTGATTTTAGGTAATTAAAAACTAATAATCAACTTGCAAGGCGTGGCTTTGGAAAGATTAAAGGTAGACTAACAAAAGGCATTTTTGAAGGTGTTTTCATATTTTGAGACTGAATGTGGAATCCCTAGGCAATGGAGTATATGTATATATATATATATTGATGAATGATGATACATTAATTAATTTCTTGCAATTTCCAACTTTGATAAAAGCTGTCTTTTGATTTAGTTCTATGTAATTATTGATTAATTTACAAATTTAGATAATTAAAATATGAAATATATATGTTGTGAATGTCAATGAACATGGGTTAAATAAAAAGTAGAAGATTTAGCAAGGACAAATAATTGAAAAAAAGTCTTTCTTTTCATACTTTTGGGTATTAAAGTAGTAAATTTAAATTAGTTATATTTCTGTAAAAACTAAAATTTCAGACTTTTATCACATGATATTGAAGCTTACTTGCATCGAAGATGAGGATGAATTGTTCAACGTTCCTTGCCATGGTTTGAAGTGCCACTTCCAGTGTAAACACTAGCAATCGAGTAAACCTATATGTATATATATAATCAAACACAAAAACTAATTTATGCATGTGTGTGTGTGTGGTGATGAAGAAATAGAAGAATGAATTAATTCAAGAAAGAAAGAAAGAAAGAAATTTGACGTACAGTTTCTGTGAATGGAATTTCTGGTAATCTTGCTTGATTCGGAAAATCTGCAAATAGATTAATTAGTTGATTATGTTACTTTTGTGGGAGAATAATTTATACATCAAAAAAAAGTTTCTTGAATAAAAATTAATTAGTCCAAAAGATTACTACCATGACTGGTCTTTGTTCATGGTCATGGCCAGCAACATAAGCCATTCCTTCAGCAAGCTCAGGACAGAATTCATCAGCCATTAGATTATCTAAAAATTAATCAAATCATTAAAGAACAACCAAAAATCAAACTAATATAATAATAATTTTTCTTGTCTTTATTACTTGCAAACCACATCACTTAGTTACAGAAAAGCAAGATTCTCAGCTGATAACAAGAAATTAATTAGTAGTTGAATTTTTGCATGCAGACAAAATAAAGTTGGTGAATACTGATGGGAGCTTTTCGTTTCTGAATTTGAAAAACCTACTAATAATTGGTATATAGATGATAAATAGAAAAAAGAAGATATATATACCAACGGCAAAGGAGTGTCTCCAAGAAAGGCAGTTTCTGAGATGTTTAGCTGCTTTCTTCACACTTTGACCTTTGCTTCTCAGAAACCTCTCCACGCATGCATTGCTGCAGAATTTCTCCTGCAAATTGACATAGCTTGCTATGCATGAGAGATACAGACAGAGACAGAGATGACTGATTGATTATATATGGAATTGGCTAATTAATATATACCTGCTTGAGAGAGAGTGGAGACTGTTTCTTGAGAAGGTGAAGAACGGATTCAACTCTGTCAATAACATCTTTGTGGCCTTCATCTCTCAATCCCATTTGTTCTTGTGAACACAACACACACAGAGAAAGAGAAAGAGAGAGAGATGCTTTCTGTGAGTAGTGTCAACGAAGCAGTAGACTACACTTCCTCAACCAGTTTTATTTCAAAAACTTTCTTTCGCCAACTATTATATATACAGGAGAGAGTGTGTGTGTGTTGAAAAAGGAGTGCGTATTTAAGTATGGGAGTGAATAAATTAATTATAGGATACGAATTAGGATGTTCAACACAACCGTTTAACTGTCCCAATCTCTCCATTAACTAAAATTTTAATGCTTGATGCTACTACTATTTAATGAACCTAACATCATGTTTCTAAAGAAAAAAAAACATACATACATACATTAAAGGGGGAATACCAATTTAAATTTCGCCCAATTTTCGAGTTCTATAAATAACTAACTAACCTAACGTATAAGTAACTATGTTAAGTAATTAAACAAGATAGCAATACCTTCATTTTCCTTCTCCGACCATGATATGTCTTAGTAGTGGGGATTAATTAATGTCTTAATTAGAAGTTCGGTCACCGCAAATTAGACGTGGAAAAATAAAAATAATTATCATATTTGATACTCCCTCCGTCCCAATTAAGCTGGGGAGTTTTCTTTTTTGGATATCTTTATCTCTCGTACAAGTTTAAATAATATATATTTTTATCATCACTTTATACATTTTTCAACTCCTTAATTACCGTATCAAAAAAAAACGCCTCAACTTAAACGGGACGGGGGAGGGAGTATAATATTGTTAATTCAACGTATGTTTCAGCCTAGCTCCATAAGTTTTATAATATAACAATTTCCTATTAGACCAAATAAATTGTATAGCTTATAATTAACATCTAAGACAAGCTTATAAAGACCTCAGTCATAAGCTGCCTTTTCACTTAATTTTTTTTTATAAGTGACTGTAAATTAATGATACAAAATACAATCAAAATTCAAATATGATAGTGCGTGTACGATAGTGGGAGGCATGAGGATGGATTTCGCAGTCCCATTTAATTAATGATATGATTACTAATCATGAGTGGATTATATATAAAAAATTTATTTATTATACTTTTTAGGCACCTAAAAATCTATAACTTGATGACATTATAGTAACAAAAAATTTATAATCAAGTACGTAAAATCAATAAAAACATAAATAGTAAATGGAGAAATGAGGCGAAGCAGCTCGTGTCACAATCTAGTTATGTAGTAGTTTAATAGTAATAGAAAGAAGTGTGTATTAATTAATTAGAAAATAGAGATAGAAATTGCGAGGAAATGGTAAAAGAATGGGAGCAGAGAATAATGGAGAAGTAGGGCAAATGTGACTGAATTGTAATGATGAATGATCTAAAGAGAGAAAAGAAACCCGTGATCGGATATTTAGGGATTTCTAAACTGCCTATTTATTGTTTTTCTGAAAATTACTTTTTATTTTTGTGCAGTATATATTTGGATCTTCTTCTGCTATAACGCGATCAATTTATAACGACATACATAAATTTATTTTCTATTTTGTAAATCTGCAATGCATAATTGATGAAGTGCAGACTTTTGCAGTGGCCAATCCAGAAAATTATGTTGCTGGAGTTTATTCTGACTGTATAAATGATGTATTGTGAATATGTGATTTGAGGCAAATAAAAAAATATTAATTAAATTTTGTAAAAAATATAAAAATAGGTATGTGTGTGTGTATATATATTTATAGGCCATTCGGAACCACTTTTTATGATTGAAATGTAAAAGGGAATAAATTAATCAGTGACAAAAATAAATATAAGAACGAATTAAGGCTGGTAAAGTGGTTGTATTAATGTTCGAAACTTTAGATGAATATAAGGATCGTTATTTTTTTTATAAACATCCTATCTATATACTACTTCTATATTTAGCTCCAATCCTTTTTCTGTAATAAAGATAGCTATAATTTTTATTATTTATTAATTTGTACTCCCTCCGTCCCACCAGATTAGAGACATTTTATATTCAAATGAGTGTACTATTTTAATCAAATACCCCTAATCTAGTGGGATAGAGGGAGTATTAAATATTAATAAGTTATAATTTATACCCTAATCAATAAATTCTAAACAAAAAAGAATAATTAATAATTTTGTATTAAAAAATTAATATCTATTTATTTATATATCACATCGTTCATTTGTAGGCGTATTAATCTCATCTCATCACAAGTAGGTGATATGTTGGGGGTTGTTAGGAATGCTTGACTTTGGAATTTGAATTCATGATTTTTTAGATTCAAATATGTAAAATCACTTAACTCGTACTAGGGTTGAAATGGCTATTACCTAACCTTAAACAAGATATAAAATGATTTCAAAATTTGAACACCAGCAACCCCACATAGCATATGGCCACTGTACATGCTCTTATCATATGAGTAATATCGAATACTAGATTTAAGTATGATAGATGATAAGTGATTAAAATTCACGAATTTTATATTTTAGTTTAGCTTCGTTAGAAGAGAATTGGAAATCGTTGAACATGAACAAGACATATCCCCACAAACCCACTAGGTGAATCATAATCAAATAGTTAATCTAGCACTAATTAATTCGTTCGATATTACTCATATGATAAGAGCATGTACAGTAATGACATATTTGTTATATATCGAATGCACCAATTAAATTTAAATACATAATATATTACTAAAACCGTATGGATTAAACTTAAAACACACTACACTAGTTTCCCTATTCAGATTAAGAGGCTGTCAACCAGAAAGTCAAATTAGTGAGAAAGTGAGACATCTTTATTAGGACTTGTTCCATTTCATAATCTATTTTTAGCATAATATATAAATAAAATTGTAGAAGTACGAAAATCTTATGAAATCTGTCTGCAAAAACTATGGTACAAACAGTACAACTTGAACTGATTTGACTTAAAACACTCTGCACTCACAATTGAGATCAAAATTTCATTGTGTTTCTCATTCTCATCTCACTCTATTTTATCTTCCATGTTCTAATTAATGGGGATTTGTTGCTCAAGTAATAATTACGGGACGGGAATGTAAAGATTAGTACCGCTCCCCCACCATGGTCGACACAACTTAATGTGTCCGCAATTTATGTGTCAATGTCACTATAGAACACTATAATTCTATTTTCTTTATTATTTTTATTTTTTTGTATTTTATATAAATTATATCTTAATTAATGAACATTAGTTGAACAGAAAAAACAAATAAATTATTATAAATTTTTATTGTTTATATAAATGATATACACATCAGTCAGTAAAGACGTTAAGTTATGTGCAAGGCAAGTGGGGGGTAATAAGAATTATTCTAATTTAATTTCTATGTCCGACAACAGTTTCCAGCCCATCCATTATACAGTTGACCCAAAAATGAAAAAATGGGCCCTAAAGTAATTCTCTCCAAGCCTCTAAGGACCATTTTATCGTATGAAATTCAATTCACAAATCATATTATATTTGAAAATTCCGAATATCAGGCAAGCCCAATAGAGTCATGACCTCCAAAATTCTCAGCTATAAGTTTATTAATTCTTAATTATGGTTTATCCTAGCATCAATAAAATTCAAAATTCAAAGATAACATACAAAAAATATATAAACACATTTTAAGTGGAGCTTATAGAGAGAGACTCCCTTATCATACTCCAATTTTCTTTTTTCATCACATCAAATATTTAAGTAATGGGTTAATTAGCTTTTCGTTAGTTGACAAGTGTAAAATAAAAGTAAAGACTTTGATTAGTTAAATACTACTCCCTATGTCCACTAATTTTTTAACATATTTTATTTTTTTGTATAACACTAAGAAACTTTTCATTTATAGTAAATGGACATATGTCATTCAATAGACGCAATTTAATTATAAAGTACTATAAATTATGTTAAATTCAAACTCAATACACACACTTCAATTAAATAATAATAATAAGTGAAATTCAAACTCTACTAACTACACTCTCTCACACAAAGTCAATAAAATAAACTACATTACAACGTGTTATGTCAAAGTGTTACAAACATTCATGCACATATGTTATAAGGTATGGCGAATGCTATTAAATAATAAATTGTAAATATGTCTGTGTTGGTCTAGTAAAGTGATTACTCATAAATTTAATTGTAGAATTTAACCAAGGACACCATGACTCAATGTCCTAAACACGACATATTTACAAATCATAACCCAAAGCTTGATAAAAACTCCTAGCTTTTAAGTGAAATGTTGCTTAATAAACCACACTCACAAATATATTTTAAAAAAAAAGGAAAGGGAAAAGGAAAAGGAAAATGAGCATAGTGCAGAAACAAGATAGCTAGCTTGAGGGAGAAGGGAATGCAAAAACAACAAAAGGGGTGCGTGTGTGTCAGTCAATGCTTGAAAAGAAGTGCTTCTACTAAAAGAGAAGAGGGGTATGACAGAGACATTCTACCTATCAGAATTAGGAGGTGAAGAATGATTGGATTACAAGGGAATGTGAAAAAGGGATTCCTAACTCTAGACTTCTTCTCCCATTCTTTAAGCATAATATCACCACTCCCTCTCTCTCTATAAACCTTGTTTTCTGTCTCTTATATGTTGCCCCATCCTCCTCTCTCACCTATGACCAACACCATCTTCTCAGAATGGGTTGGCTGAAGTCCCCATTTTCCTCCCTGTGCAAGTTGTGGCGTCTACACTCGACTCAGAAAAAGAAGAGTACGTGCTCATTGCACTTGTTCTAATCTCCCATTTATCTCTCATCATCTCTCTCTTTCTCTAACAACTATGTTATGGTTATTGAATTCTCAGGCAGAGGGATTTATATCCTATACGAGGAGGTGAAGGCCTGCCCCTACGAAGATGTTCATGTACTCTGGTCTATACTAGTGAAATCACGTGCACCGCCTTTGCCATTACCGAAATGAGTTTCTCTACATGCACATATACAGGAAGCCAGCAGGAGACACAGCATTTGTTCAAACATGCATATCGTGTACATAAGATATACTAATTTTTTTGGTTATTCGAGTTTTTTGTACTTCACACACTTACTTACTTGGTCTTGTGATCTATGTTCTCTGCGATGCACGTCACGCAACTGTGTTCCATCATCCCACTAATATTTTTTATTTCCTCAAAAAAAATATTTATGATAAAATAAATTTATTAGTATTGTATTATGTATACTAAACCCTAATTAACATTTGGCACTAAATTTAGAGCTTAAAAGAATGATATGCCCTAACGAATCCAGAAGGTAAATTTTATTTATCTTGCATGTCTTTCTTTTTGGACTACTAGGCCATATTTCTATGTTCATCAGCAGGATTTTTTAAATGTCACTTCACTAAGAAAATAACTAACGCATGAATCCAGATGGTAACTTTTATTTATCGTAATCAAATTAAGTGGATATTCTGCATTACATGACTAATCAGATTTGTCCCAAGAAGAGAAACAATGAGATTCTGATTAACCACTATATACAGATACTGAATAAAGGATATGAGAGACTGATAAGTGATCCCATGAGTAGGAAACTGCGATACCTCTAAAAGGACGTCTCATGCTCACGATGCTCAACTTTATGATAAGGAAACCATCTAGATCCTTCCAGATATTCCGAGACTGGACGAAAAACCTTTAGGCACGAAGGTAACTTGTCAGGAACTCAACCAAAGGTGCGGTTTCGAAGACAAGTTGAAGATTTGTACACTTGAGCAAGAAAAACTTCTTAATTGAAGTACTTATATTTATGACATGGAAAACCTGAACTTAAGTTGTTACAGAGCTGAAGAGAAGCAATCAGCTACACCAGACAACCACTGCTTAAAATACGCTCGGCTATCCACCTCTGCAGGAGACAAAGCTCCTAGAGGACTGACTGTTATCTGCACAAAAGAATGGCAAATTACACATGAACTAGTACCAGTCTAACTGTCTCTAACAGCAAATGAAGCTTACATATCCTTCTTTAAGGGAATTGTAGTCTGTTTCACCATCTTCAACATGTGATCCCCTTACCTGGATGGGATGCAGATATAATTTTCGTTAAAATGTAAAACATATAGAGGAAAATCTTCACAACCATGTGATGCATTAAAGGGTAGACTTTAAATCAGTTTGACCATAAAAAGATTTAACGGACAGTACTTGTTTTGAGAAAATATGCACAACCCCGTGCATCTTGTATAAACTTTAAATAACTCAAGATTTGAATTCCATTATGAAAATGAGCAGATCCTTGACATGGCTTCCAGAATCAGGCACTCACAAAGCACTAAATACTCTAGTAGGTGGAATATATGAATTTACTGAATAAAATTTCATTTCATGCTAAATGTTATCATAAACCAAATTATAAACTTAAGAAAATATTGAAATCTTTATCAGGTAGACATATGGTTAGACAGATGTCAAAGACACTCAAATACCACAAATTACTTCAGAAATGTGAAAATGCCAAATCTTAACGAAAATATTGTCCAAGCAAAAGGCCATAAGAATATACATCTGAGTTATTATAAAAGAATGACTTGTACCTCTCTTTTGAATATAAGTTCTTGTCTTAAATTCAGAGACTCTGATTCAGAACCTGACGATGAATTTGTCTCCATAGTCATAGTTGACAACATTTTCCCTCCTTCAGATTCAGAAGTAACTTGTTTCCACCCCATTTTCACGATACTCTTGCCCTGATTGGTCAATCGATAACCCTGTTCAGGATCAACAAACAAACATTTAATATAATTTTTACTTTCCACTATCACAAGATGAGTAGTGAGAGAAATAGAGCAATGAAGCATGATAATATAGAAGCGGTATCACCTTCGATGAGACAACAATAAAACTAAAGACATATACAGCTATAACATTTCCAGGAGCACAAGTTGGTGCAGTATTTCATGCATAATATAAAAGGAGGACAAAACCTAATGACTTTTACCACCCTTTTCATAACAACTGATGAGTTGACAAAGCCTACTAGGATATTACCTTATGATTCACAACATCGGTAGGTACATCTATATTCAGAAAACAGTTTTGAGGATAAATTTTCTTCTTGATTTCAGCCAATATGCCACAAATTACGGGCAAGCAAACTTCTGCTGCGAGTTTAAAATCATTGACATTACTTTTCCCTCCAACCCTGCAAAAAATAGTGTCAGTGTCAGTTTGAGTCTTTATTCATACAATGAATAACAAACACCAAATGGAGGATGTTAATCTGAAAACTGGCCGTAAGACCACCAAGAAAAAGTTCTAGTAATTTCTACTAGATAACACGACTATATAGAGATACTAAGTGAATATAAAAGGAGCAGGGTTAGGAACAAACGTATGTTGATACATACCAGTCATATGATAAAGAGATAGAAGGAATTCCATTAAAAAATGCTTCTCGAGCCCCTGCTACAGTCCCTGAATATATACTGCATTCGTCAATAGACAGAGTCAAAGCATTACTTTAAGTGACTTACTTGAAAGATTTAGTATCTTTACAAACAAACATCAAGGACATATACCGGTTAGTTCACATTAATGTATTTCATATAGAAACAAATACAAAAGCAATGATTTGTTAGGTGGACATTACTGAAGTTCAAATAGAATATACAAAAAAGGAAAGAAGTTAGGAGCAATCTACATCCATATCAGAACATCAAAAATAATCCAGAAATCAGATGTAGAATTGTTACTGACATGTGATAACCACAGTTGCTACCCATATTGATGCCACTGATAACCTGCAAGGGAAAAAATGAAAGAAAGAAAAAAAGAATTGGAAGTTGGAACATATAATCATGTCCGCAAATCTTCTTACTGGACATGCACACACCAAGTTTTGTAGGGAAGCCATTTAGTTCGTATTAATTATGAGCCAAGAAATGTTTGCTCTTATTAAGCGATGCACATTTAGGTATATGTCAGCATATAGGTTAAGGGTGAAATCACCCACTTTCATGAAATAAAAATAAAAAATACCCACCTCAAATTAAAAGAAAAAAATATTTACGTTTACATGAACATATGAGGAAATTCCTCATGTGCTCATGTAAATCTCCAAAGTGAATAAAATACATGATTGCATGCAGGATGTTCTCATGTAATTCAAATATTTTAGTGAACGAATACATGGGGGATTTCCTCATGTGCTCATGTTATTATTTCATGCAATACATGAGCACATGATGGCAAGGTAATCTCATCATGAAGTGGATAGATTTTATCTTTTCTCTTTAAATTGGGTAGATTTATCTTTTATTTTTATGTGGGTAATTTTATCTTTTCTTTATCAAAGTGAGTATTTTAATTTTTGCCCTTATGCATATTCAGTTAGCACCTTTTTTAAGTTAAAGTGGACAATAAAGTGCAGAGCATGTAGTTGTAAAACATAAAACAACTCGTACAAGATGAAAAGTGCAATTTGTCTATTCTCAGTCATTGTGATTTGTGCATGCAGGAAGAAACCTGATTTAAATTGAAGAGAACACGGTGAAACTAGAGTAAGAATTAAAAACTATGAACTGTTATTTCAGATACTGGGACAGTAAGTACCAAATCAGGTAATGAGGGGAACAGAGCTCCGGAAATTCCTAAAGATGTACAGTCAGCAGGAGTACCTGCAAGAAACAGTTTTGAATGAATTTTTAACTAAAAGGTACAATAAGATAATGCTTCAATAAAAAAGAATGCTTAGTAGCGTCAGAAAGAGATGCAATCTGAACTATTATCCTCCAGCAAACTACACAGTAGAGCACTACATAGTTTGTGAAGCTGTTCCGGTATTTTCTTACAGTAATATAATATATCAATTTTCACTCAAAAGTAAGAATAGATCTGAGAGTGAGGGAGAATGGATATTTTTCTGCCAACACCCCCATCCCCCTTCCTTTCCCAGACCATATAATTTTGTATGCATGTATCATGTATGAATATGATCCAATGGAAATTGTACATCATGCATATGGAGATAGTGTTTTAACCACAATATGGAGATACACAAGATCCCACTAGATATTCATTGAATTCCATTAAGATTTACTTTCAATTTTGATTCTACAGAGTGACTATCTGCACTAATCATTTGCAAATGCTACAAACGCTTCACCTAAAGATAAGTATGATGTTATCTTTTAAAATTAAGGAAGATATGAAAGCCCTGAAATGTTTTTGGGTCTATCCAAACACGTAGGCTAATTAACACAGCAATGTGTTCCTTTGTATCACTCTGTAAATATATTGTTGTTCATCCTTCCAACCCAAAAAAATAGAGAACAGTGAAACATAAACTTTGGCAGATGCATTCTTTCTTTATACTTTGTTGATATGATTTCGAGAACATTGCAACTGACCAGAGACTGCAAAAGCAATTGTTCCATCAATTTCCACTGGCTTGGCACAGAGAGCGATTCGCCAAGTGATGCTATGACTAACAGCGGACTTTTCTCTGGAAAATATCAATTGAAAGTATTATCAGATGAGATTATTCTTTTGAGAAAAAACTCATAGTTCATTAGTAGGGATTCAAATAATTCATCTACGAGATCAGTACCTCAAAATAACCCAAAAAATTAAACTGAAATAATATGATATCCAAAAATTATTCAATTTTCTTAGTGTTCCAAATTCATATTCCTCTTACAAAATAAAGTAACCAAGAGCAAGTTTGTGGTGAGCTGCATTTCAGATAATTAAACATCAAATAACCATGTCTGCATTAAAACAAGTTACATATGCATGGTGTGTGCGGATGTTCACGAACACATCTCTCTATGTTATTTGTTAGCATATTGAATTTTCTAGTTGGAGAACAATGGAGCTAATTGTTTCGACTTCTTGATATCTACATGTGAGTACTCCAAATAATTTTTCATCCTTCTAATATTAACATACTATCAGCAAGGCAACAGAAGACTGCAAAAGGAAGAATCATCTGGAAACAATGAGAAGCATGGTAGCATATGATTGCAATCAAAGCAGTTCGAGCAGTTAGATTTCTGTTAGATGGTATTATGCCTGGTTTGTCCGCTGTGTAGTCTTTAGCTTGGGTGTATATAAAGAGACTTGCTGTAACAAATTCATACACAGAAAAATAATAAACTCTATCTTGATTCTGAATCTTTATGCTCTTCTTCCATACTACACTGAAATCACTTTTCACTACAATGGCCGTGTTTTCGTTCGATATACCATTCTTCACACCTTTTGAATCAATTCTAAAATTTCAGTAGTTACATGTTACAACTCCTCAATTATCAGTTCGAATTAATTCCATATTAATTAACGGTCACCAAAGCATAGAGTATCGCATAGTGAAGTGATAACTCTGCCAAATTTTCGACCTAGTTCGACATAGTTCCTCTCTCTCAGATACACACAAGCGCGCACCGAGCAGATAACATACAGATACAGACGGATAAATCAATGTGAAGCATATGTATATACTCAAAAAACATACGAATCAGGAGCGCAAACTAAGACGTTGAAGCGGTTGGAGGAGACGAGAACATGAATGAGAGCTCGAATTCCTGGAGCATCGATTCCGTCGTCGTTCGTGACCATCACCGTGGGACGATCGCCGCCGTTGCTCATGGTGGCAATTATTCTCTATTTTCTATTAGTGTGTTTTGCCGGAAAACAAATGAGGACGAATGTTTTTTAGGGAAACTCTACTCGGCTCTAAACTAAAGTACTGCTAACTCTATTTCCCGTGAAATAGTTTTATTTAAGGAACATAACTGTTTGCCACGACGGCACGACCGTTAAATTTGTAACGGAATATACTATTACTACCTGGCAACTGGCGGCAAGTAGGGACTTTGGCGCACAGCTGTCAGCCGCACACTGACAAAGTTTCTGATTAAATTAAATTGCATAATAGGCGAAATTTAAGTTTAATTGATTTTAATCATTATCTTTAAAGAAATGAAATATCACGATTTTTGTTGGTGGTTACCCATTCCTCAAATTATCCATAGTTCCATACCACGTTCTAATAATAATTAATAATAATAATTTATGTCTAAAAAAAGAAATACTTTATGCTTGTAAATGTAATTAATTTTATTGAATTTCATCATTTAAAAGAAATACTTTATTAATATTCTTAAGTCTCGTTTTGTATGCCAGATATGATAGGATTAGATTAAATTACCTTACCAAATCATATGTTTAATAACAAATGTTATTAATACGTCGGTCCGTTATTAAACAATAGACTTGTGCCAAAATCATTATTTTCCCTTATATTTTAATCATAAGAAAGTGGTGAAACTAAAATATTTTTTATACATTATACAAATTTAATCTTATCATGTTATATTTTATTTTGACTATCAAACATCCCCTACTACAAAATTATGTATACCATGATGTTTAGTAAATAGTCAAATCATGTCGTATGAATATTCTCTCTGTCAATTTATTTTTTACACGTGTATACCATAGGGTTAATATATCAAAATAGTCATTTTTCAAACAAAAAAAAGTAAATTCTAGTCACCTATAAAAAAAATAGTAAAATATAACTATTTTTTGTGCAAAAATACTTTAATACATTTACTTTTAATTAAGTTTGAAGAATTAGGTTACCTGTAATTCATACTCATTGTTGCCACCATAATCAATCATTGTCCCCGTCGTTGCCACCACCACCGTCACCGCCGATGTCATCACCGCCGCCACAGCCATCACCATTGATATTCGTAATTACACGAGCACGATGAGTTTTGGTTATGTTCGTGTAATAACACGAACAAGTTGATAACATACTAAAGAAATTACACGAGCACGATAAGTTTTGGTTATGTTCGTGTAATAACACGACCAACATGATAACGTACTAAAGAAATTACACGAGCATAACAAGTTTTGGTTGTGTTGTTGTAATCACACAATTAAAATTCTAGCATAATAAGGCAATTACACGACCACGGCGAGTCTTTATTATGTTTGTATAATCATACGATAAAGATGATAACATACTAAAGAAATTACACGAGTACGACAAATTTTGCTCATGTAATTACATGACCAATTTTCGTGTAATCACGTGATTAAACTTAAGTAAATTAAGAATAATTTTGTAACTGTAGCTAATTTCTTTTTTCTTTTTTTTAATTGGCTATTATTTATTTTTATGTTTTGATAAATGGATATGAGCATGCCCATATACCATATTAGTTTTAATTTGGGAAAAACTGAAATTGGTGACGTTAATTAATATTATGAAAAAAAAACATTATTATAATGATATTATATTTAAAGATCATAATGTTTTAGGAAAAAATTTGAAAATCATGATAAAAGTAAGATTTTAACGAAAAAAATTGTGTATTAAGATGCATTTAATTCAAATTTAAAATTCATTTTGCTTTTTTTTTAATATTGGTCAATTATATTTAATGATTATTCCAATTTATTTTAAATTGTCAGTACGTGGCATTGTTTAGACCAGACCCACTGTCCGATAAAGGGACTCAGTATCGGGCATGAGGAATATTTCCAGCCGATATACTTCCAATTTATTGTATTAAATTGCTCGCAAGAGTACGAGTTCGTTATAGATTAATAAGTTGACCATAAGTCGTATTCTCAAGGAAAGCTAAGCAGACTTTATCTATGTTGCAGAACAGAAAGCAATTGAAAAGAAGGGGTGGTTTTGAATCTTTAATCTAATTAATCTCTCTAGGCGAATTAAATTAAAGAATTTAAAATACGAATTACCTAGGCGAAAATTAATAAAGCAATTAAATCCTAAATCTAAGAACGAAGAATTAAAGAAACTGAATTTAAACATGCCCTGAATTGATTAATTAACATGATTGAAATGTTTGTATTAATGAATTGAAAATTAATCAAGAAATGAGCAAAAAGAAAATAGATCATAAAGCAATAAAGAAAGCAGTAAAAGAACTCACGAATTTAAAAAGGTAAATAATGCAGTAAAGTACTCCGGGTTTGAATCACGAACGAAATTGAAGAACGAACAACGGAATAAAAATCTAGACTAATAGTATTTTCTCTCATGGTCTAAACCCTAGACTAGAAGTAAAAACGTGTAGTAGTGGTCCTCTTGAAAAATCACGCGTGAAGGTTTAAATAGAAGAAGAAAATTCGTCGGGCTAGCGAGCGCTAGGGGGTAGCGCTCGCTAGCTTGACTCTCTGATCTTTCTTCCAACGCCAAGGGGTAGCGCTCGCTGGGGGACAGCGAGCGCTACCCCAACGTTCTGTGGAAGGAATTATGTTGGGGCTAGCGACCGCTAGGGGGTAGCGGTCACTAGCCCCCCTCTCTGTCCGTTCAATGTCTTGCAGTGGGTAGTGAGCGCTAGGGGGTAGCGCTCGCTACCCCCACGCTCTGTTTTGAGAACGTCCATGGGGGTAGTGAGCGCTAGGGGGTAGTGACCGCTACCCCCTTGTTCTTCCTGAGAGACCTAGTGATCACTAGGGAGTAGTGATCACTACCCCTACGCAATGTCTTCACTCCTTTTTTTTACGCATTTTCGTCTCGTTTCTCTTTTTGAGTCTTGCTACTCCGTTTTTGTCGATCATAACCTACAATACAGCATATAGAAGACCAAAGCATCAATCTGAACAACAATAATCAACATTATAAATCTAAAATGCGAGAGAAACGAGACCAAAAACAGATAAAACAATAATATTTTAGCATGTTTGTACTATAATTTATACTCCCTCCATCCACGAATGTGGTTAATGTATTGACTTGGCACGGGTTTTAATGTAATATATTGAATTTGTGTTGGAAAGTGTAGTAAGTGGAGTTAGTGTATAGTAAAAAGTGTATTTAATATAGTGAATGTATCGCTTTTGTAGTATTTGATTTAGTTTCAAGGGTAAAAGGGGTAAAAATTTATTTTTAAAAAGGAAAATTTTAAGTATTAACAATATTGATGGACGGACCGAAATGTCAAAACGTTAACGATATTGGTGGACAGAGGGAGTATATTTGAAAACTAAGAGTTGATACTCAACTGTAGAGGAAGTGGCATACAGATTAGTAAGAGCATCCGCAGTGGCGGGCAGAAATGGGGTTCGCAAAATGGGTTTCGGTGGCATTTCTGTAATTAAATGGAACTTTTTAAGTTTGGGGTTTGGGAGATTGTTGGTAGGTTGCAGTGGGGGGTTCACACTTTGGGGTTTGGGAAACTCTACTAATCATTATAGAATGATTGAATTTGTGAAAATGATATTAATTTAATTTGTTAATTTAAATTTATAATATAAATTAAATATTTACATTTGTGAAAAACGAAAAATATAAATATTTATTTAATTTAATTAAATAAATAACATTAAAAGTAAAATAACAAATTTTAGAAATTAAAATTTCATTACTTAAATTTGAAATACAATTGAAATACGAGAAATTGAAATGACTAGAAATTGAAATACAAGAATTGAAATACGAGAATTGAAAACACACATAATTAAAATACAACAATAAAAGCGAAAAACGCACTTAATTTAAATCCCCGAATCGAGCGTAGATTTCTTCGATTAAATCATGCTCGAGCATGTCGTGAGCACGCCTTTCTCGGAGGTTGGCCGAACGCTCCATGTAGTCCTTGAATTGATCGTTGACACCGCAAGTTGCTTCTTCTTGAGAGGAGGAGGAGCTTGCTTCATCCTCCGGTGCCCAACTAGTCACATATGGACCTTCGTCTTCAACAATCATGTTATGCAAAATAATGCAAGCATACATGATGTCGGATATATGATCACGATGCCAAAGACGGGCCGAACCTTTAATGATTGCCCACCGAGATTGGAGTACTCCAAATGCTCGTTCGACGTCCTTGCGTGCCGCTTCTTGCATAACCTTGAAACGAGACCGTTTCTCGTCGGTGGGCGTCGGCATTGATTTGACGAAAGTCGGCCAACATGGGTAAGCGCCGTCGGCTAAGTAATAGCCCATGTTGTATTGTGTGTTGTTCGCCATGAACGTCACATGAGGCGCTTTCCCATTGAGCATGTCGTTGAAAATTGGAGACTGGTTCAGTACGCAAATGTCGTTCGCCGATCCGGCTACGCCGAAGAAAGCGTGCCAAATCCAAAGATCTTGAGAGGCGACCGCTTCGAGCATGATAGTAGGGTGGCCTTTGTCTTGACGGGTATAAGCTCCGTGCCACGCCATTGGACAATTTTTCCACGCCCAATGCATGCAATCGATGCTACCGAGCATGCCGGGGAAGCCGTGCTTCTCTTCGTGAAGCTGAGTTATACGTTGAATGTCTTGTTGGTTGGGTCGCCTCAAATATTGAGCCCCAAAAGCCTCAACAACGGCACGGCAAAAACGTTTGAGGCATTGAATGCCCGTTGACTCGGCGACGCGTAGATACTCGTCGTATTGGTCGGCGGCACCTCCATTTGCAAGTTGTCGGATTGCAACCGTGCATTTTTGCAAGGACGTGAATCCTCGTCGGCCCGTAGCATCCATACGTTGTTGGAAGTATTCCTCACGATTCTCCAAGGTCGTGACGATGCGGAGAAATAAGTCTCTCCGCATACGAAACCGACGTCGGAAAAAAGCGTCGGGGAAAATTGGAATTTGGGCGAAGTAGTCGTTGTATAGACGTACGGAGGCCTCCTCTCGATCCCTACTGATGTAGGCTTTCTTCTTTTTTTTTGGAGGTTGGGGTTGGGGTTGGGGCTCGGATGTGCCGAGTGAAGCTACATATTGATAACCCGCCTCGACAAAATTATTTGCGAGGCTCAAAAATTTAGCATGCATTTCGGAGTCGGAATCGGAAGAAGAATCCATTTAGAGAGAAAATATAGATAGAAGAGTTGATGAAGGTGTATGAGAAATGAAATGAAATGTTGTATTTATAGATGGATTTATAAATTAAAAAATTAGAAAAAACGAAAAAAATAAAATAAAATGGGTGGGGCGCGCGCCCGGGACACCTGCAGCGGTGAACCCGCGCGCCCGATATCGCACTTGCAATCCCCGGCGCGCGCCCGGGGCACCCGCAGCGCGGGTTTCGCACCCGGGCGCGCGCGCTCCCCCTCCCCCCAATGCTGCCCGAGTTTCGCGCGCCCATGCGCTGCGGATGCTCTAACCACTTTCTCTACATCAATATCTACAATTTTGCAATTTAGACCAACCCATGCTTGATCAAATATAAAAGTCATAGTCAAACATCTAAACTCATATTCTAATGCACAACTTTTGAATCTTTGTCATATTGTATTGTCAATACTATCACAGTTATTACTGGTTAAGTAGTTAAGTTAGAAATTGATGTGGCTTAATTAATAATTTGTAACGATTCAATTATTCAAATGTCAGACATCTTACACTAAATTTGACAAATACGAGACAATCATTCAGAAAAAAATTTGGACTTTGATGTAACATATAAGTTGATTAATATCAAATTCAATGTCGCATAAATCATAATTGAGTATTATTAAACTACCATTTCAAAGGTTCAATTTGAATTGGACATCATCATATAGTTTGGGCATTAAATTACAATCAAGTGTATTATTTATTTGAAACTATTGCAATTCGATTGTAAGAACCATTACAATACCATATGCAACTACAATTTAATTGAATAATCAATTTTCAATAGTTAATAAATGTTGTAATTACAAGATATTGAATTTTTTGTCAAATAAATTCGGCGTGAGAGAAATAATATCCATGTGTGTTGTCTGCATGGACTATGACGTAAATATATACAAACGATGAGTTTCATATAATAAAAGTGACCTTAACATATTGAAATTTTGCTTAGCATGACTTTCTTGCAAAAACGTCACGTCCTCAACACTCCATAACGTGACATGTCATATAATATAAGGGTATTTTCTTAAAATTTTAATTTATGAAATATCAGTTTTAATTTGGAATTTATTGATTAATATATAATTTAATATTAATTAAGTAATGATTTATTTCTTTCGTTAAGAAGTGATCGTGTTTTAATCTCACTACCATCAGACCAATACAGACGCTTACTTTTACACTTTTAGTTAAATGGAGTAATACTTTCAACACATATATATTGCATTTATAATCCTACTCAATTAATTATTCAAAATTTGTCAAGTCAGCATAATCACGTAATACTAATTAATGATGTCTGCTATGAAAGGAGATGTGTGGCTAGACTGCGATTGAAGATTCTAGATTTAGCAGAACAATAATAAATTTTAAATTGTAGTAGCAAATTATATTATATATGGTTTCAATGTAAGATTCCAAATTTACAAAAATAAGAATATATGAACATAAATTTCACTCATTGTACTTGTATACAACCTAATTAAAAAATATACTACTATTATAGGGATTAAAGTCAGAATAAAACTATTCTTATCAAGTCAAAACACTTTATTAAATTTGTATCAAATTAAAATGTTAACTATTTTAGTGGATAGTCAATGTTAATTTATGATAGTCATAAATAACTAATAGTACACCAATTATTTTGAGATCAACAATAAATAAAAAATATCAGCTGTTTGGGTACATGAAAAAAAACAAAACAAAACATAAGTTTATAAATTCAATGAGTTTCCATATTATTATTGGATAAAATATATACATCTATCAAGTGTCACATTGGGCTCATGTGTGCCCATGTGAGGCTGCATCTTGCATGTGCCCATATATATAGTATTTGGTGTGGTACATCTTCTAAATATTTATTAATTTAAAATGTATATATATGTATATATAATTAATTAAAACACGCACACACACATTATTCAATAAATTGAGTTCGAATTAAAAATCAAATTTTTATTGCAAAATAAGTAAATTAAAGTATTTGAAAGGAGTGCTGAGTTCTATATGCATATATTTTTACAAATCGAATGTAGTTTCTCACATTGGTGTCATTCTATATTTCATAATTAAATTTTTAATTTTAATTTAATTTTGTACTTGATAATATGTTCATTTATCTCATTTAAACATAAGATATAATTATTTATTTTTTTAATTTTTAATATTCTCTCCGTCCCAGTATTATTGATCCGTTTGACCAAAATTGTGATTGTTTTATTAACTTTTGAGGCAAAAAATAATGGGACAGATGGAGTATTACTTTTAATTAATTTTTAAAATTGATAAATCAAAACTAGAGTACATGATTTTAAAAAGGCGGAAATAAATCAGTAAGTTGTAATCCCTCCGTCCCCCATAAGTATGACACAAAATTTTTGGGCACTATTATTAAGGAGAATGTAGAAAGTAATATAAAAGTGATAAATGTGGTAGGATCCAAAAAATAATTTTTAATATTTTTGGAATAAGACGTTCTAATAAGGAAATTGCGTCAAGTTTAGTGGGAGGAAGAGAGAAGTATAAGTTTGAAGGACCAAATCTAGAGTCAAAGTCATGCTTATTTAACTCAACATATATAATGTTTCTTTCAAATAAGTATTGAAAATTAAGAAATAAACGCATTGTAGTTTGCAATCTCTATAATTAACTGTCAATTTAAAGACTAACCTCGGCTCAAAGCTAACGTTAACACTAAATTAAAATACTATTGAAGTAGGATTTTTCACGGTAATATCGATATTGTAATAATACGTAGTTTTGACTGATGATGACACATCGCACATATAACTACCAAACGTTATCATTTGTCTATATTCTATTTTAATTTAATTTAATTGTCCTCAAGTCATAAATTATTAGTTTGGGAAGAAAAAAATGTTAGTTTGGGGATTTAATTATTAGTCAATAAAGCTCAAAACCCCACATTTTTAGGTTGAAATAATGTGCATGCGATGGGGATCAGTCATCCTTTTTTAATTTAAATATATATATTGATTAATTTGATTTTTCCTTATGTCATTATTTGACTTGATGAAGGCACGTTTCACGTTGTTACGTAAATTGACTACTAATTTATTTACATTAACGATTCTTGAAAAAAAAATATCAATTCACGTGATATATATAAGATTAAAATATCAAAGGCGAAAAATAACCATGCAGTTCAGTTATTGTTTATTTTTAATGATCAGTATATTGATTTCAATTAATTACAACTCGAATGATTAATCGAAATTAGGTAAAGCAGCTGCAAAATAATAATGAGAATTAAAAATAATTGCAATATTGCATGCTTTATTGAGCTTTATATTAACCCTTTTACTTGATTGATAGTAGTCCACGTTATTGTTCATGTAATTATTACGATACAACGGTTTTATTAAGAAAAAAAGGAGATTATGCAATCGAATTATAATAATAAGGTTGTGCTTTTTTAGGAATCCTCCATAATAGGATTGTGTTCTAAATTATGATCTTATCATTTCTTCTTTATTTATATTTTTGAAAAAGTAAAGATATAAAAAATAAAAGATTTAAAATATATTTTTAATTATGATTTCGAAAATATAAATTTATTTATCAAACACAACACATTTTATGAAAAAGAGCAATAAATCTAAAAGTTAACACAATCTAGCTACAGAGAGACAAAGGGACAAGGTGCAGAAGCTGAAAGTACAGCCATCCCAATCAAATTTCAGACTCAAATATAGAAATTTGCAAAGACACATCTTCACAAGATCGCAAATTTCCTTCATTTACTCAAAAATTGCAAATAATTTTGCAATAAATTTCTTCTCATCCACTTGTGTCATTGCCAGATGCCACATATACACAGATTATTTAATACACACTGCTCATTCTACATTGTTATTGTTGTTGTTGGTCCCCTTCTAGCAAGCTGTTTCAGGCCTGTCTCTCTTGAAAAATAAGATTATATACGTACATCTATACATACACATTGTACACCTAGCAAGAACATGTGAAGCTGTTCGTCAATCAGTGCGTGTTGTGCGTGTGTGGTTGTGTTTCCTTTTTTCCCCCTTTTCCTCTTTCTGTTTTGGTTTTTTGTTTTCATGCTCTGAAGAGATAGAAAGTGTTGAAGCATTGAGAGAAGGAGAGATAAGAAAGGAAAAAAAGGTTGTCTTTTTGTAGGGATTTGGAGTGATTTGGAGGGGAGGGATAGGGTTATTTGTTTTGGGTGGAAAAGGAATGCCTTTTTTCCCTCTTATGATTGAAAACTCCAAAGGTCTAATCTTTCTTGATTAGAATAACATTGTTACTCAGTGATTCAGATCCCTCTTATTGATTCTTGATTTGGGCCCCTCTCTCTCTTTTTCTACTCTATCTATTTTATATAGAAAAGTGTGAAGGAAATGAATGGTGTGGTTGATCTTGATTCAGAAGATTCTGAGTTTGTGGAAGTTGATCCTACTGGAAGATATGGAAGGGTAAGCTTAGTTTACTTCTTTGGTAAATACAAAACTTACATGGCTTGGATTTGAGTTGCAAAACTTGCTCTGATTGCAGTACAATGAAGTTCTTGGAAAAGGGGCTTCAAAAACTGTGTATGTGCATCTACATTACTTATCCCTTCTCTGTATGTTTAGGATACCAGTTAGATTCATGATTTGGGCTTTAGATTTTCATCCTTTTCTTGCAATCTTTTACTGTTGCAGTTATAGGGCTTTTGATGAGTATGAAGGGATTGAGGTAGCTTGGAACCAAGTTAAGCTATTTGATTTTCTGCAAAGCCCAGAAGATCTTGAGAGGCTGTACTGTGAAATACATCTTCTCAAGACTCTAGATCACAAAAACATCATGAAATTCTGCACTTCTTGGGTCGATACGTCCAACCGAAACATCAATTTCGTGACAGAAATGTTCACTTCTGGCACTGTTAGACAGTGAGTGGCTTGTGTCCTAGTATTAGGTTGTGTTTATTGATTGATTGGGGTGTTTATTGTATGCTGTTTGTTGATGAAAAATAGGTATAGGATGAAGCATAAGAAAGTGAATATTAGAGCAATAAAGCATTGGTGTAGGCAAATCTTGGAAGGGCTTCTTTATCTGCATAGCCATGATCCTCCTGTGATTCATAGAGACCTCAAGTGTGACAACATTTTCATCAATGGAAATCAAGGCGAAGTCAAGATTGGCGATCTTGGCCTCGCTGCGATCCTTAGGAAATCGCACGCTGCTCATTGTGTAGGTAAAATCTCTGTAGTTTACCCAAGATTCTTGAACTTTTTTTCGATTTACTAGTGCGTGATTTCTTGAAATTTTGATAGGTACACCGGAGTTCATGGCTCCGGAGGTGTATGAGGAGGAATACAACGAGTTAGTTGACATTTACTCTTTCGGAATGTGCATCTTGGAAATGGTGACTTTCGAGTATCCATACAGCGAGTGCACTCACCCGGCCCAAATCTATAAGAAAGTGATCTCCGTAAGAAACTCGATCAAAACTTTGTGTCATCATAGTTGAATTGTTGCCCTGCATCGTATAATGAACTGCGCTCGCTATTCAGGGAAAGAAACCGGATGCTCTGTACAAAGTTAAGGATGACGAGGTTCGTAGATTTGTTGAGAAGTGCTTAGCAACGGTCTCAGATAGGTTGTCTGCATGGGAGCTTCTCAATGACCCCTTCCTTCATATAGATGATTACATTTATGATTCGAGACCATCGAGTTTGAGGGACTACGACGAGTTAGGCCCTATTGTGAGCCACCAGCTCTTGAGTGCTCATCACAGTGCCAACAGTTCTCTAGTTAATGGTTACAACAATTTTCTTGGTTATGAACAAGAAAACAGCCTGGATTTCCACTGGGTTGAATATGAGGGAAACGGGATCGATTTATTCACGAGTCATGAGGACGAGCATCAAGGGAACGTAGACGTGATAATCAAAGGGAGGCGGACAGAGGACGGCAACATCTTCCTTCGACTGAGGATTGCAGACAAGGAAGGTAAAATAAGAATACTAAGAAGTAACGTATATTATATATACTATATGGTATAGAATTAAAGTTGATTTAATTATTCTGTGTTTGCAGGGCCGGCTCGCAACATTTACTTCCCCTTCGACACTGAGGCCGACACGGCTCTGAGTGTGGCGACTGAGATGGTTGCTGAGCTGGACATCACGGATAGAGACGTGACTGAGATTGCTCGGATGATAGATGGTGAGATCGCCTCGTTGGTGCCAGAGTGGAGGAGTGGGGTTGGGCTTGAAGGAAGCCCTGATCACAACACCATAACCTGCTGCCATACTTGCAGTTCAGATGGCTTGTCCCAAAACGGGAGCAAGAGCTTGCAAGTGCTTCAATGCTCTAAACACGGATGTGGTGGGACCGTGCACGGCCGTTTTGAAGAGATCACCTTCCAATTTGAAGGCGAAATGTGGTCACAGCAGCACAGGAGTGCCGAAGCGATAACCTCTGTCGAATGAGAGCAATCGTAGCAAGAAAGGCTTCTTTTGAAACTCAATAACCATGCTAATTAAGATGCCTTCCTTGCCTTCAGCCTCAACTGAGGATTACTGCAATGCTGTTGAAGGAGCAAGAACGAGCGCGTGCATTACACCTTACCATACGTCTCAAAGAGGCCACACATGGAAGAAGGATGGATGATTCGGCGCATGAACTTAACATATCAGAAGCATCACGCTTGAATGCAGTTCTCCCATTGCTCCTCTCACGGGACGGCTTCTTCAACAGTAGAGGCGAGGCAACCGATATGTAAAGCTCGACGTGGATGTAGCATATAGTAAGCAGTAACTAAGGGATCCCCAAATATGGGAGCAATACTATCTCAAGTTATGATAGATGCATGTAATGTAATGTGGTTGTTGATTCAGTTTCTTGCAGCTTGTATATGCCAGCTTCAGGTGAAGAAGGTATTGGCCTCAACTTGAGTTGATGTACATTCCTAACTCTTGAGTTCAGGCATAAACTGATGTTTGATTTTTGTCTTCATTTCCTTGACATATATACGAGTGGAGATTTATCTAAATATAACTTAATAACTGCGTATTTTATTTTAAAATTATTTTAAGTAAAAGACTATTTAATATTCTAATCTAGACCTCTCTTTAAAGTCTGAACATGTACTACCTTTGTGACTTTTACCACGAAAGTAGTCTCATTTCTTTTTTTGACAAAATTTATAAGTAAAACAAATGATATTAAGGTAAATATAATAAAACAAATAAAATAAAGTAAGATATTAATTTACGTGTAAAAGAGGAGGACTACTTTCGTGAGATGAATGAAGTATATATATTCGAATAAATTTATGATTAATCTTTATCGAAATATATTATTTGTATTTAATATATTTTGAAAATTTAATTATTTAATATTATTTCAATGAACCAATTTATTCAAAAAAATAAATAAATAATTTCAACTCTATTTCAATACTTTCTTTTCCAATTCTTACAATAAATTGTAAATTAATTCATCATCGAACCTCAAACTAAATAAAAAAGAAATATGTCTATTAAAATAAAAATATATATTTCTTAATTTAATTTTTTTTTTTTATTTCTCATCATATCTAATCGATTATTGTATATATTTGATAGATAAAAGTAATAGACATTGATTATCTGTAATTATCTAAGTGTAACTTTATAAAATCATTAACTTTTATATAAAAAGGAAAATATTTATTTTAAAAATAAATTAAACTACTTATATGTCAGGATAACATTAGAATTTTTTTCATATGTTCACTAATACGAGCACGTGATAATTTGCTGATGTATAAATGAATTTTGTAAATTAAATAATTTTTATCTATTATTTAAAATAAATATTTTTAATTGGTTCAAATCGAATTATATGTAATTATCGATGATCAAATTGAATAATTAGTATATCAAATAATCGATTCGAACCTACAATCCTGAATATAAAGATAGCTGTATAAATATAGCCAACAAAAAGCTAATTGCAAATTCTCTCTCAGATTTTGTTCTCTCTATCATATTTCCTTTCCCTTTCGTATCTTTTGCTTCGTCGGAAAATTACACAAAGTAGTTCGAATTAATCTCGCTGCGGATAGACTCCGGATTTCCGGCGAGGTAAAGAGAATTGCATATTTTCTTAATTATCAGTGTTGTTGAGCCTGGTGTGTTATTACTTTTGCTTCAGATCTGTTGAGCTTCGGGAGCAGAATTCGTAATCCTATTCAAATTATCTTGCCTATTGGGCAATTTGTGGGTGAATTCGTGTTGATTTGAGCGCAATTTGATTGGAATCCAAGGGCTTGTTATGTATCTTATCTAGTTGATGCATGTAATGGAAGGGAGAGTAGGATCAGGAGTGTTGAAGAAGAAAAATTCGTCCGGGTGTTTGATAATAAAAAAAGGTGTCGTGAATAAGAATTCTGGGGGAGGATTGCGGGGTTTGGGTGATAGCAGTAAAGGGAAAAAGAGGGCTAGATTGATTTCGAGTGGATCAGACTCGAGCTCCAGCTCCAGCTCAAGCTCGAGTGATGATGATGAGGATGAGTCGTTGGAGTTCATGAGAAGAAAAGTGAAAGATAAGAGATTGAAGCAGGGATCAACGGGGTACAAGAGGAATGAGGTGGAGAACAGGGAGCATGATAGGGGCAATGCTGGGAGTGATGTTAATGCTGAGAAGAAGAGGAATAGGTTGGATTTGTTTGAGTTTGATGAGTACGATGAGTTTGATGGGAAGAAGATGAGGAACGAGTTCTTACAGGATAGTTTTAAGAAGTCTGGGAGAAACGATGATGGGAATGTGAAGGAATTTGCTGTGGATAAGCGGAAACAAGGTTCATATTTGAATGGTTCTAGTAGTGGGAAGAGTAAGACTGTAGAGGGTAGTGGCATGAGGAATAAAGGATCCGAGTTGGAGGATGATGAAGCACACTTGCCAATTTCTTTGATGAAGATGAAGCATCGGCAGACAGCTGGTGAGTCGATCAGGCTGCAGGGGAAGAACGGGGTGCTGAAGGTTATGGTGAATCCTATTTCTAATAAAAACAAGAAGGCTAGAGATTCAGGTGTTGATGAAACTAATGATACAGCATTGAAGTTGTCAACACCTAGAACTCAAGCTTGTAGCTCAAAGAAAGCAGTGAAAAAGGAGTCAGAAAGGTCTCCAAGCAATGAAAATGTTACTCCTGTTAAAGGGAAAGAAGGTAAAGAAATCAATGCTAAGCGTGGTGGAAGTACTGAAAAGCAAAAGTTACGTGAGAAGATAAGAGGAATGTTGATTGATGCTGGGTGGAGTATAGATTATAGACCAAGACGAAACAGAGATTACTTAGATGCTGTATACATTAACCCGAGTGGAACAGCCTACTGGTCAATTATCAAGGCTTATGATGCATTTAAGAAACACTTGGAGGAAGACAGTGATAATGTAAAAGCAAAGGTGGGTTCCCCCTCAATTGCTCCTCTATCTGAAGATCTGATAAACAAACTTACGAGACAAACCAAAAGGAAAATTGCTGATGAAATGAAAAGGAAGAGAAAGGAGGATAGCATGACTAGGAGTGCTAAGAAATCTGTTGCAAAAGTGGCTGAAGAGAGCTCAGGTAGCGATCAGAGTGAGGAGCGGCTGAGTTCTTATATGAAACAGAATCAGAAATTGCGGGGAAAGTTGTCTAAAGTGTATCAAGATAGTGATGATGAGTTAAGTGACGATTCACTACATAGGAATCCAAGGAAAGTCAAATCTGAAAAATCTTCTAATCCCTTGCATGGAAGAACAAGTAAAGTAATTGGGAGATGTACCCTTCTGGTCCGTGGTTCTGACCAGGGGGATAACTCGGATTTTGATGGGTATGTTCCATATAGGGGGAAGAGGACAGTATTGGCATGGCTAATTGACAGTGGGGCAGCAAAGTTGAGTGAAAAGGTGCAATATATGAATCGCAGGAGGACAAAGGTTATGTTAGAAGGTTGGGTCACAAGAGACGGAATCCACTGTGGTTGCTGCAGTAAAATCCTTACAGTCTCAAAGTTTGAGCTGCATGCTGGCAGCAAGCTGCGTCAGCCTTTCCAGAATATATTTTTGGAGTCCGGATCCTCCCTTTTGCAGTGCCAAATTGATGCATGGAATAATCAAGAGAAGTCATTGCATCGGGATTTCTTCACTGTTGCTGTGGATGGAGATGATCCAGATGATGATACATGTGCTATCTGCGGTGATGGAGGTGACCTGATCTGTTGTGATAGTTGCCCATCAACATTTCATCAAATTTGTTTAGGAATACAGGTACTTCTTGTACATATCATGGGCTTATGTCATTTTATTTAAACCGTATCATGAAACTTGAATATATCATTATTTCATTTCCCTCTTTTTGTGAATTATTTCTGTTCTATCTTGTGCTTTCTGATATGTAATGTACTTGTATTCCTGTTGATTTTCAGTCTTCCTGTAAACAATGTAAGCCTGCCCTTTAGTGCAAACTGCATGCATGGTTAAGCTCCATTTTTGTATATCTAAGTTGCCTGACTCAGTATGCTGCCTGGTTAAATTTGGTAAATAGCTGGTGCAATTCACTTGGAGAAGGCTTAAGTATGCTCAAACTCCTCTTTCTCACGGCATTTGTGCATGTTTAAGAAATCATGGTCTAACAACTACTATGTGTGACATTTATTTTTCTGCACAGTTCAGATTCTTATTACCCTTCGCTATTACAGATGCTTCCTTCAGGTGATTGGCATTGTCCAAATTGTATATGCAAATTCTGCGGTCTTTCCACGGGAAATGTGGCTGAAGAAAACAATGAACTTAACATATGCAACTTCTGTGGGAAGAAATGTAATTTTGTTTCTCTTACGCTGCAGTTCTCATACGGCCGTTGTCCAATAAAATTATGCTTAAGTTCCTTTTATATGTTTTTGTACAGATCATGAATCATGCAGTGAGAGGACACAACCCCAACCTAATAGTTCATGCACTGCATCTTTTTGTGGGCTGAAGTGCCAAGAGGTATTGATATATGTTTCTTTCAGGGAATGAATAGCTAGAATCATGCTGACAAGATAGTATTCATATTTTGCTGTTTCTGGTCTGAAGCAGTGCACCATTGGTTTATAAAAGCAAACAATAATTTACATCTGGAAGAGGCAGTCTTATAATATTCCAATTCATGTTTGTATTCTTTAATCTGATTTTATGATTTCATGATTTTATTATTGTCATTATTGATGCATCTCTCCACGTGGTTACACTAAAAGATATATTTACCTTCAGCTTTATAGTCAAACATGACTAAAATTATCATATAGTGGTTCCATATATTTTACTTGAAATTTAAATTCCCATGGTATCAACTTTACCCAATAAGGTTATAGAACATGGATTATTTGATGTATAGTAGGAGTTGGTAGAGTTTGAAAAAGAAAAAAATGTTTTTCTAAGTAGATTTTGGACGGCTTGGTAACGTAACTTTAGATGAACTTTTTGTTGAACATAACTAGGTTGCTCTTTATTCAACGGGTGTAAAGGTGTAAGAAAAACAATGTTAAAAGAGCTTCAGAAGTAATTACATCGTTTTGCTAATGCAATGCTATGTTCAGTATAACTTTTTAATATTCTATATATCATGTCATATGTAATAAAGATAATCTTCCTCGTATTTGATTTTTATTTTCTGTATGGAATAATTATAGGCTTCCTCATGATATCTTGTCCTTTTTGGTTCTATAGATCTATGATCATTTACAGAAGATTATTGGAGTCAAACATGAATTAGAAGCGGGAATATCGTGGTCTATTATTCAACGGACAGATGTGTCTGATACATCGCAGCGTGGATTTCCTTTAAGAGTGGAATGCAACTCTAAGTTAGCTGTTGCATTATCTGTTATGGATGAGTGTTTTTTGCCTATCATTGACAGGAGAAGTGGGATAAATATAATACATAATGTGATATATAATTGCGGGTAAGTTATTCTTGACCGTGCTAATTCAGATAGATATTAGATAGCTACTATTTGTGAATGATGCTGTGACCGTTGCTGTTTCAGTGATTCAGTAACCATGTAGGATTAGGCTTGCATTTATTAGGCTTTACTTTTATAGTTTGATCAACTTTTTCTTGTTTTTTTTTTATCAAATCTTTAAGCAAAAGAAAGTTCAAGTAATGTTGTGCTCATAATACAAAATATGACTTGGATATCTTATTCTTTTTTTTCAATAAATACATCTCTTTCAGCTCCATCTCCAAGTAGTTTATTCGCTTTCCAGTCATCCCTATTCTTTCACTTATTTATTCATTCATCCCAACTTCAATCTGGCAAAGTATTCAATACCCTATGGGGTGGTATGGTTTGATTAATAGGATTGATAGGATTATCACCTTTAAATCTATACATTCTTATCCATAATCCTTCCTCTCCTTATGAATTTAATTCATTTTTATGCCCCTTAATCACTCAAATGCTTAATTATATAATCACACTAAAATTGACTTGATTATATAATCAAGCATTTGAGTGGTTAAGGGGCATAAAAAATGACTAAATTCATAAGGAGAGGGAGGATTATGGATAGGAAGGTAGAGATTTAAAGGTGATAATCTTATCTATCCTATCATACAAACCGAACCACCCCTATAACTGTTGTTGGGACAATGTAATTGATAACTATTTGTCTCTTATTCCGCAGGTCAAATTTTAATAGGCTGAATTATGATGGATTTTATACAGCAATATTGGAACGAGGTGATGAAATAATAGCTGCAGCATCTATCAGGTAAAAGGAACAGCACTTCTGATCTGGATTCTGTTTCTACGGTGTGCATAATGGAAACATCCAAGCTTTAAATTTATTACTTTGCCTCGTTGAAATATGTTAATCATCAGCTTTCTTTGATTCTCGTGATAATATGAAATTCAACTCGGACGGAACAACTGATCAATTTATAAATTTCTCACCATTATAGTTGAACAAGTAATCTTTCGAGGTAAAGCCGATCCTGAAGTAAATGGCTTAGTTTATCCTTGTATGTAAAATTCAAGCAAGTCCATTGTGTATGTCCCCCACCCATACAAAATAATCCCTTTTGTGGTCAATTTCTGTTGTCTTTGGTCCATTTGTGTTATTTTGTTCTATTAACTTAAAAGGCAAAGCAGTCCACTAATTGAATTTCCATGTCCTTGTTAGGCTCCATGGAGATCGTCTTGCTGAGATGCCATTTATTGGAACTCGCGATATCTATAGGCGTCAAGGAATGTGCCGCCGGCTTTTATCTGCAATCGAAACTGTAAGAACTATAGACTCTATAGTGTTAAGCTCATATATCGAATAACGTCGCTCTTTGGTGTTAATATGAGATGATACAAATCAATTGGAAACTTCAACTTCACTTCGGCTGAACTATTTCTTGCATCACTTCTTGTGATTCTAGGAACTTTGTACTCTCAAGGTTGAACAATTGGTTATTCCTGCCATATCCGAGCATATGAACACGTGGACAACCAAATTTGGTTTCCATGAACTCGATGATATACATAAGAAAGAACTAGAGTCCATGAATATGCTGGTGTTTCCGGGGACTGATATGCTGCAGAAACTGTTATTAGCGACGCAAGAAAGTTCTGATGGTATACAATTTTCTGGTCATTTCTTACGTTTAACCTTCCCTTCTCTCTGCAGCTAGCAGCCATCAAATGGTTTTTTTTATAACATCTCGACTATGTCACTGTAGCCTCTGTTTAACCATATTTTTCTTATATCAGGTGTCATGGTTTCTGAATTAACCAAGAAACAACCTCAGTCGCCTGCTTTGGTTGAGAAATCTGAGGCTAGTTTGTCTGAGAAACAAAATAAACAGCTGAGCAGCAATTCTGGGGAAATGCCTGCTTTGGTCGAGAAATCTGAGGCTAAGTTGTCTGAGGAGCAAAATAAACAGCTGAGCAGCAATTCTGGGGGATCGTCTGCTTCGGTCGAGAAATCTGAGGCTAGTGTGTCTGAGGAACATAATAAAAAGGCGAGTAGCAGTTCTGGTGGATGCCCGACATCTAAGATTTGTGATGAAGTCGATGCTGTCGATTCAGGTTCTCCAGTACCAGCCATTCCTTCAGATGCTGTTGATTTGAAATGCTCTTCCATTCCTGCTGAAGATGACAAGGAAGATGAATCTCTAGAACCTTCCAACTCATCGGCGAAGGCTGTCGTCAAAGATACATGCAAAGAAGATTGTGAGACACTAAGCTCAGCAGCCTCAGCTGATGCCCCTGCAATCGAAAATGGTGTCCAAGAGTCTTCAGAGAAGGCTTCTGAAGATACTGCACCCTTGAAACCTGTAAGTAATGGTTGTGTGGAACCATTTCCTGCCTCCATTTCTGAAGCTTCTGCAGAAGTTGACAACGGTGCTTCCAATGATGACGAAGAAAAAAGTCTCGTGGCATCGACCGCTGACTCAGATCATAAGGTTGGGGACACTGATGGTGTAGAACCAGCTGTCATTCAGGAAAGCGATGAACTCGACGCAAAGAACGAGAGTTCTCCCCCGGTTTCCGCTGGCCAAACGTGGCCTCAGAAGGCTGCAGCAACAGATAATCATATCCAGTGTTCCGAACGCACGTTTTAAATTAACAGAGGTTTGCAGCATTTTATCTGCATCTGATGTCACAAAAATATGATGAGAATAAATAGGGGATTAGTTACAAGAGTGGAGATGGGGGTTGAAGATTGTGTGGCCTAACTAATTTTGTGTTAATTTGGTAGTGGTAGGTAAATAGTATGTGCATATATGTTTAGATGATTTTGGGGGGAGAAGCCATTTTTGTGCAATATTCTTAGAGGCAAAAGCGTTCAATCTGCAAACCTAATTTTGAGATACTCCCTTTTCTCCCTTGTTATATTCTTGTGTTGTAACTCGACTTTTATATTGCTTTTTTAAAATGAAACTTAATGAATAATCTTGAGTTTCATTTGATTTGGTCGTACTATTCTAGATTGTTATACTAGTTATTTTAGAACAACAACTTCGATGTAATAATACAAAAAAAGTATGGTATCAAATTTGATACTAATAAGGTTTTAAATATGTTTCACAATCTTTTTATATTTTGTTATTTTAGTATCTCCACAAAAAAAATTACACTAACTTTTTTTATTTATAATAAGTAGTCACTCTAATCGATAAACATAAACTCATTAAATTATTTAAAATTCTACTCATTATACATACTTAATTTTTTGCACCACAATTTAAAGTACAGAGTTCATACCTATATAAATCTCTCCACGTCTGCGCGCCACCAGTCGCCGCCGGTCTTGCTCAGGTTCCTCCACGTATGGAGCTGTTGGTCCCTAACTGCTCCCTCGTCCATTTAAATTTCACTCGCTCGCTCCATCGTAACTCATCATTTCATCTATCGCAACGTCTTCTTCTCCCCGCACACCTTCCGCAGCGCAAGGTACACCTCCTCTGCACTCACCTTCCATCGTCCTCAATGGACTCGATTCAGACGGTACCTCGCGCATCCGACAACAATGGATCTCCGTCAGTAGCTACAGTTCAAGGTGAGTTGATTTTGAAGTCAATTTTTTTTTGTCGCGGCGGTACTTCTGACAATTGTTGGGAGCTGCAGGAGGAAGAATTGGAGAGGTAAAGAGGGTTACGAAGGAGACGAATGTGAGTGTGAAGATTAATCTGGATGGTGACGCCGTCGCTGAAAATAATACGGGCATTCCTTTTCTCGATCACATGTTAGATGTAAGCTTATAATGTTTATGATTTTTTTCTTTGCAAGCGGATGAACGGGTGGAAATATGGTTTTTCTTTTGAGATTGAGGTATTTTAACTGATTTATATTGTTATGTGAATATTATGGAAACCATTCTGTTGTTGTCTAAGCTCGAATATGTTTTAGGAGCTGATTTTCCTATATTTTGAAATTAGAACATAATTATAGTTATGTGATTGATCTGGAGTACATAGAGTGTGTTGCTTCAATTTTAGTCCGTCCATTGCCTAAAACAATTTACTCTGTATTTTGTATTTGTTTCAGCAACTTTCGTCACATGGATTATTTGATGTTCACGTGAAGGCCGTTGGAGATATTCATATTGATGATCATCACACAAACGAAGATGTTGCCCTTGCGATTGGGACAGTAAGTTTCAACAACAGATTTAAGTGTTTTAGTCCAAGCATTCTTTTACCTATGGGAATGAAAGATTCTTAGTCAATGTTATTCTTTTCCCGGTTTCTGCATATGATGTTTGGTCGAACTTTTATATTGTTGGTGAGATCGGCAAGTTGAAATTTACATCAGCAATGCTTATTTTTCGTGCAGGCTATGCTGCAGGCACTTGGTGATAGGAAAGGAATCAATCGGTTCGGGGACTTCTCAGCTCCTCTTGATGAAGCACTTGTACATGTTTCACTGGTACGATAGTTCAAAGGGTTCTGACTCTGAAAAGCAGAAGCAACAGAAGTACTTTAGATATATATCCATCGAGTACAAAAGAAAATGGTTCATGCATGTTGTACTATGGTACAGGAAAAAATTCTGTAGGGGTTAAAAAATGAATCAGTGTTTCGAGATCTCCCGAGTTAAAACTCTGTTTTTGTCTCAGACAAGGTGAATGTAGTTTTTTGAATCCTGATATCATTGGCATTTGTGTAGGATCTATCTGGAAGGCCACATTTAAGTTATGATTTACAAATACCAACAGAAAGAGTAGGAACTTATGACACACAGGTATTCTTTGCTCCTAATGTACTTGAAAATTGAAATAGAATTCTTCTAGCGTCTGATCACTTTGTTAGTCATTTTGATTTAGTGTTAGACCCGTTCTTCACAAAGGGCTTGATTGATGCCTATGATTTTGATTTCTCTTTTACTGAACTCAACTCTTTTTATATGTATATTCACTTGATCTGAACATTGTGTTTCAGCTGGTGGAGCACTTCTTTCAGTCATTGGTCAATACCTCTGGAATGACACTACACATACGACAGGTAAACTATTCTTCCTAACCATTTGTATTCATTCTTAAAAGTAACTAGTACAGTGATCTGAATTGCTAGTGTACATTTCACAACCTGCCCATCAGAATACTGAATGCAATAATGGTGGTTCCACACCTTTACTGGATTACCACAGCATTCGACATAGTTTGCTAATCTTGTATGCAGCTGCTATATTGAAGAGCACACCTTTAAAGATTACAAGTTTATATTAAACCCTTGTTTGTGTAAATAAATTCTTTGAACACTCCTCTATATGTGAGAATCAAATATGAAAAGTGACAAAAATTATTGAACCATAGTAATAGTTTAGAGTTACGTCTAATCATATTTCAGAAAACTGAATTTTGTATGGCATTAGCTTGCTGGGAAAAATTCTCACCACATTATAGAGGCAACTTTCAAGGCCTTCGCAAGGGCTCTTCGGCAAGCAACAGAATATGATCCTCGTCGTCGGGGAAGTATCCCAAGGTTTGCTTTTACTCCACCAAAGTTTTTCATGAGCCAGATATTTAGCTCTATCGGGTTTTGCAACACTTTGTGGGTCAATTTCAAATGCGTTCACTATAGTAAACTCGACGCTTTGTTTTCTCTATTTGTAGCTCGAAAGGCGTCCTCTCACGCACGTGACACTTGATCGATCATGTCAAAATCTTGATGAATGTCTAGGTACATGCTCGAATCAGTAATCCTTTTTTTCAGAAAGGAAACTGCTTTAAGGTTTGCTCTGTCCTTTCTGCATCTACATCTCATCTTTTGCAGCCTTTTATCATTCATTGAAGCTTCATCGTTGTAACACAAACCAATGCTTTAGCTAAAAGATTGAAGCCTTAAGTTTGATTAATACTTACATATGTGGATTAGTATTTTTGTTTAAATTTTTTAAATATAAGAAAGTAATCATTTAGAGTTAGGTAGTCGTGGAGTTAAATTCAAGTTTTAAGCCCTAGGATCAAGTAACTGTCGAATATTGAATGATGGCCATATGATGTGGAATTCATTAGGATGTACCAATGAAGAAAAGTCAGAATTTATGAAAAGAAATCTATTTTGCACTCCCCAAACACGCCCTTCATAGCAGGTTTGGATTTGTTAGATTCAGGCTTCAGCCTCAATGTTTTTTATTGTAATCATAAATGCAAGAACATTCGTGGAAGATTAGTACACCCTCACTTATTTAGATACATTTTTCTTATTTAGTTGTCCCAATTATTTAGAAACATTTTTTTATTTGACAAATTTTAAAAGTATAAATCATCTCCCTCAAAAGTCAAAAGTAGTTATAACTAAATATTGATTTACGTGCAAAAAATAAATGTGTCTAGGACATGAAATATTAAATTTGACCACATTCTCTCAAAAAGACATTGTTAAGAAGATAAAATTCATCACCATATATTTTGGATCAAACTATCGTCTTTCATTAATGTGGGACAACAACACAAACTTTAACACGCCACTGACGCTATCTGTTGATGACGATATTTGCATCGTTGAACGAGGTAGACTCTGATATCATATTAAATTTAGATATTGAGACTAATTCTCCCTTAACATATATTTTTAAGGGGATAAAATTTCTCATTATATATTTTGAATCAAACTATCATCCCTCATCAATGTAGGAGAACAACACAAACTTTAACAATTAGTGTTGAATTTTCATAAAAATAGATAGCATGTGTGTGTGGTGAGCAAAGTCGTACCGACACTGAAAAACTGAATTAAATTATTGAATTTGCAGCTAAATCACCTTGGTGTAGGGAATATTTATGTTTTCATAAAATTCTTTAGACCATCTTGAAAATATTTCTAATTATAGAGTATAAATATTCTATTTCTTCCTAAATAGTACATTTTCTACAGTTAGCCAGTTCGTGCGTATGAACTGCAAATAGTAAAGCAGATTGAATGTCATAGAATTGCAATGACAAAAATTTGTAGTTTTGTGCTCATTGTGACATTTGAATTATGAAAGGCCTATTGCTAAGAAGTGGACATAAAGGTAGAGCAATATGAGGGGTGGAGAGCATATAATAGAATTATATGATACAAAACAATACTCTCAAAAAGTTGGATATTTCAAGATTGGGGTAGAATCAAATTTAGGCAAATAGTAATATATCTCCCAAATCAATAATGACAATATTAATGACTCATCTTAAGATAGCTCTAACATTGCGATCGGGTGTATAATTTTAGTATTTTCATCTTTGAAACCTAAGGTTGAGTAAATGATATTATATTATTTTTATCATGTCACTTCTACCTTATAATTTTTCGTATTTGTACATAAATTATTATCTTCACATTTAAGAAATTGAGACCTCCACCTCTAGTAATTATGATTATTACATCCACCACCTAGAATGTAGAAGACAGTAGAATAGTTAAAAAGTGAGAAGAAGAAAATGATGAGAGTTCAGCACGTGCACATTAGGCTTATTTGGATTGGCATCCAATGAAAAAAAAACCCCACTATGTAGTACACGTATAAATATACTACTACTAAATCGTACACATCTTCATATTTCTGTTCTTCATTTCAAAATTAGTTACCAGAAAAAGTTTTGGTTTCGTAGGAGCATAGATAGTGAAAGTATTAAAACTCAATACTTAGGTTTGATTTGATTATGGGGGATTGGGTGTTAATGTGGATATGCTATGTAATTTTCTTTTATAAGGAACAGATAAAGAGAGTGTTTGACTAAATTTATTTTAAAGAGCTTATAAGTTCTTGGGATAAAGTTTATAAGCTCTCAATGTGTTTAGATAAACGTGTTTATAAGCTCTTTTAAAGTGATATAAAAGATTATTTATGTAATTTTATTGCAGCTTATAAGTTTGTGAAGAAATAAGTTAGAGTAGAGCTACTTATTTTTTGAACAACTTATAAACTATCAAAGAGTTTAATTTACCGAACACTTTAAAAGCTCCTAAGGTCATAAGGTTATAAGTTATTTTAAAGAGTTTCCAAATTCACACCCCCAACTAATAATTGTGAGACATTAAATAGAGATACATACAAATATGGATATATGTATAGGTAATAGAGTAATAGGTGTCTACTTTAATTGACTGCAGCCATGTGGTGGTGAGTGCTGGTGGTGGGCCCCCACCACCTCTTTTCCCACTTTTCAGCCTTTCCTTACTTTTCCCCTCTTCGTTTTCCGCCAAAGCCTCCTATTTTCCTTTCATTTTTAAATCTACTTTCACTCTATTTTCTTACTCTCCTTCTATTTTGTTATTATTGATTTATTTCTTTTATGTATGTAAATTAACTAATAATTGTAAGATATAAAAAGTTAATAAAAATCACTTTAACTTCCGACTCACTTCCCCTTATCTCTTAAATCAAATAAATAAAGTTCGCCTTCGAACACTAGGAGTCTTCTCTGTTATTTTGTTCTCGCCACGTGAAAGACGCTGTTCAAGATTATACATAGAGTGAAGGATGAATCAAAGTTTAATTGCAGGACGAAATCCCACAGTCAATTGCTGGCTCTGAATAACAGCTAAGCAATTTGTGATCCGAAAGACGCACTCATCTCTTAGATGAGTAACCCGTTAAACCCAAACTGGAAATCGAAAAAAAGTCTTCAATCAATAGAGATCTTTAAAGGATTTTTTCAATAATTTACAAAAAAGTATACTCCATCCATTCCATTATTCATGACACGTTTACTATATTATAATGTCTCAATAATACTGACTCGTTTTCAAAAAAGAAACATTTTATCCTTAAAAAGTTAGTCAATTGTATTAGATCCCACCATTTTCCACACAAAAAATTATTTTTTTAATACACGTCCCAAAAACAACGTGTCATTAATAATGAGACAAATGAACTACTAACTTTTATGAACACGATTTTACAAAATACTTGCTCACTATTTTAAATTTCACCCATGTTATATTTGTGGAATATATTCTCTACTGAAAATATACCTTTTTATTTTTTCTGAAATACGTATCAACTCTCTCTTCATATATTTTGATGGATGGTGGGAGCAATACATATTTTGTTTCTTAAAAAAATATAGCAATTTTCTGATCAACTGGCATATGTTACCTATAAAATGTCTATTTATTATGAACCTTTTGGACTTTGTTGATTAATTTGCATTACATATATTGCAAGTCCATAAGAACAATTGGTTTTAAAAACTCACAGGTGCCATATTAGACCAGCTGACCAGGTTTAAAACGTATTATAATTTTAGTTCACACTAAAGATATTAATTTAAATAATTAAACTTGTCTTCATCCTGCCCAATATTGGGCACCTCATAATAGACTTATATATATATATATTATATATATATAGAATGTGACTCGTAAATAGGATCAGCTATATATAAAATTTGCATGAGGCAAATTATAAAATAGCCAAAAAAGATTATAAAAGACAAATAATAGCCACCAACATAATAATAGTTAAATTATAGCCATTTATAAATTTTTTGTACTAAAATACCCTTATAATTATATTTTATATTTTTGAGTATGAATAGTATGAATTGTATCAAATCCTACCATTCATACGTAATACTTAATTTTATTAAAATGTATGTACGTATGAATTGTATGGAATCGTACCACTCATACGTGATACTTAATTTTATTAAACTGTATGTACGTATGAATCGTATGAATGAATATTATTCATACCTTTCATACCATTCGTACCATTCTTACAATTAAGTAGAAGGGTATTTATAATAATGCACATTCAAAATGGCTAGAATTTAAATAGTATTATGTTTGTGGCTATTATTTGTCTTTTACTATCTTCTTTGGCTAGTTTGTATAATTAACTCAATTTGCATACAGATTTATCACATATATATATATATACTCATTCGTCCCATTCAAAATGACTTTTTTTTACATTTCCGTCTGTACTATAAAGTTGGCCCATTTCTTTTTTTAGTAAATTTTTTGTGCTTTAAATTTTATTGGGTAAATAAATAAAAATGACCATCTTCGCGACCATCTTAAATGGAACAGAATTAGTATTACTTTAAATGAAGAAAATAAAACGATTTTAACTCTTATAGTTATTGCATACGTCACACTTCTACTTGGTGAATTAATAATCTTTTAATTAAAATATGAGTATCGAGATAAATTTAAATTTTATATAATTTTTTATTTTTAATTAAATTATGTGTATTAAATACAATGAATTAATTTATTATAAATAATAAATTTCAAGTTTTATCCGCATTGACAATGAGTGAAGCAAGTGGTTTTGACCAAATAAGGTCCTGCATATATCTAATTTGATTACAAATTATTATGGTTTTTACTGAATTAATTTTCCCACTATTTTTATTAACTACTCTCTATAAATCATCCGGAAAAGAAAAGACTATCAAAGTGACTAAAATCACTCGAGTTTAAAAACTAAATAAAACAAGTAAACTCTGATCAATGAAGTCAAACACAATACTTTTAGATTTTCATAATATAGATTAATTAAAAAATAATATAATTTGTTTTTTGTCTCACTTATACAAATAATTTTTATAAATTTCTGAACTCCAATCATGATTTTAATATTTTATATTACTTCTTATTTAAAAACAATAATATTCAAAATGAAAAATGAGAATATACGTTTTATTAATTCAATTAAAATTTATTTGAATGTGTGAAATCGAAACGGAATTATAGATCCAAACATTCTACTGACATTCTTATTATCGGAAACCGTAATAAAATAAAATAAATTAGCTGCAAAAATACCGAATTAAATCTCTTCCTCCCCGCTCACGTTAGCCTCGAGCAGCTAAACACCTTAGTTTTACCCGACAAATGACACATGTCAGCGTCTTAATCTGCCACGTCATTCATCCGTACTTCCTACCACCTTCTTCTTCTTCTCTCTTCACTGCCTGCTAACTTTATCTTCCCACCACCCACACTGTCTCACTCCTCTCTCTCTCTAGACATTTCCTAGGGTTTAATTTGGACCTGAGTTCTCTGACTCCATCTCAAACTGTCGTCGCACCTGTCACAATGGGCTCGCTACCCGATCCCGGCGAGTTGACTCACCCCCCGCCGCCGCCCCCCAGCTTCGACGATTTCCAGCGGCAGACGTCACTCATGACGAGCTGCACTCTCCTCTGGAAGGAGCTCTCCGATCACTTCACTTCTCTGGAGCAGGACCTCATCAAGAAATCCGACGCGCTCAAGGCGAAGGTCCAAGCCTTGGACCAGGAGACGCAGCAGTCGCTCAAGGCGCTCGACTCGCGCGAGTCGTCCATTTCGAAATCGCTCTCGATCGCCTACGAGACGCTCGAAAAGGCCACGAAAAGGTCGATCTCTTTCTCCGGAGACGGCGGGGCGGAGGAGGCGGAGGTGGACGACTCCGAGGGCTTGTTGATGAAATTGAGAAGCTATTGCCACAAGATGGCGGCGAAGCAGTTCTGGATCTTCGTCACTTCGCGGAAGAAGGAGCTCGAGCTGTTCCGGTTGAATTTGCCCAAGGCCCTCTCCGATTGCGTTGATCCGCCGCGATTCGTGCTCGAGGCGATCTCCGAGGTGTTTCCTGTAGCTAGCAGCGCGAGCAATAGCTACGATTTGGGGTGGGCGTGCGTGTTGTTGTTGGAGTCTCTAATTCCGGTGATGGTGGATCCCATTCTGGGGAAGGAGAGGATGCTGGTGACTCCGACCATTAAGTGGAAGGCGGAGGAGATAGCAGAGACGTGGAAGAAGAGCCTCGAGGAGAGGGGTGGAATCGAGAACGTCAAGACGCCAGATGTTCACACTTTCTTGCAGCATTTGGTGACTTTTGGGATTGTGAAGAGGGATGATGTGGATTTGTACAGGAAGCTCGTTGTCGCCTCTGCGTGGAGGAAGCAGATGCCGAAGCTAGCTGTTTCTCTCGGCCTTGGAGATAAGATGCCCGGTATAATTTTCTTGTTGGTTGACTTGTTGAATAATTTCTTCTTATGTGGTTATGGGTGTTTGTTTAATGTTATCTTGTGGTAAGTTGTGTGAGTTAAGTGGTATTTGTGCAGTTAGTGGAGTAATTGTAGGCCTGTGTATCCGATTTTGATTACTGAAGTTGGGGTTCCAAATTTGAGTGGCTTAGGGACATTAAAACTGGAGTTGGGATTCTAGCTTGCTTATAGACGGATATCTGTGAGCTTTTTTAGGGCTTTCTTGGTTCTTCTATGTATGATGTTCTATAGATATGCAAGCCTGAGGTTGGTTATATTCTGGTTGATTGGGAGCGAATGGGCCATTTTGATTTGAGGATTTGGTTTTTCTGGTGAATATCTATATTGTGATGGATCATCTGGTCAACTGGATCTCATGTTGCTGATGGAAAAATTATGTGGCTTAACCGTGAAGAAACCGGTTAAGTTTCTGATATTTGTATGAACTTCTTGATTTTTCTGTCGGTAACATGGTGAAGATAAGCGGTTATACTATACCAGGAGTTCACTTGCTCCTGTTTGACATGGCATAGTCCATGTTTAGGGAAATTACAGTCAATGATGTAAATAGAGAATAAAAAATCATAAATATTATCATATCAAACTGAACATCAAACAAATGAACAATAACAAACCAACCACCACTTTAAAAGCATAATGTGTTCAAAATCATTCATCACATAGTCATACAAACCAACCAAATCAAGCATCATAATCATCATTATGTCTTGAGGTGTAGGCCTTCATACTGTGAGGCTCAATCCTCAAGTTAGCAGTTTGAAACGCAAGGTGTTTTTCATCAAATGGGGGGTGAGGCACACACTTGAGGCGTACACCTCGCTCAAATTTAACAACACTGATCATAGTTGAGGATGAGTGGCCATGAGCAATTTTTGTACCCAAGGATTGATCTTTGACAGCATTCCATCTGCAGCCCTGTGAGGCCGTGTTGTTTTATGATCTGAATTTTACATACCACAGTTGGGTATGATATATTAAACAGGTAGCAGAACAGATAGGAACCTTGGACTTGGAGATAATATGAATCTTCATCTTAGTCTTTCCTCTGCTTGATATTTCCTCTCTAATAATAGAACCCCGTACATAGGCTAAAGCATCAGGATCTTATTCTGGAGATCTTTGCTGTTCATGTGTCCTGGTTTGCATTCTACTCCACCACCTGTTCTCATTAAGATCATATTGGTGAACAAAAAAATATTCTCCTTGGTATACATTGTATATGGCCTCAACTTGACATTCAAATTATGATAATTTCTTGGAAGTCCAGAGTATCTGAGCAAGAGGATAAATAACAATCATTTCTTCATCTAGTCGATTTTGTGTGCGTCTGAAGTTTGTGATATGAAATTTTCCTACTTGAATCCGATTATGATATCTATCTATAGTATCTCAGTACTTTGATACCTCGTTTGCAGATATGATTGAAGAATTGATTGGAAGGGGACAACAGGTTGACGCTGTGCATTTTACATATGAAGTTGGGCTAGCCAACAAATTCCCCCCTGTCCCACTGTTGAGGGCTTTTCTCAAAGATGCAAAAAAGACGGCTGCATCAATCATGGAGGATCCCAACAATTCAGGGCGTGCTGCGGTGAGATTCTCATTTTACTGCAGATTGTGTTTTGCATCTTCTTGCTTTGCTAAGCATGTCTTCAATCTCATAAACAGCATATGGCTGCCAAGAAAGAGCAATCCGCCATTCGTGCTGTCCTCAAATGCATAGAAGAATACAAACTTGAGGCAGAGTTCCCACCACAAGACCTCAAGAAGCGCCTTGAGCAATTAGAGAAGATGAAGATCGAGAAGAAGAAGGCGCCTGCAAGCCCGGCAGCTAAGAGAACGCGAGCCAGCACCGGTGGACCTATGCCTCCAGCCAAGGCTGGTCGTTCGACAAATGCCTACGTGTCCTCATTCCCATCTCCCCCAACATATGTCAGATCTCCCCCATCACACACCCAGTACTCTCCTGGACCAGTTCCAGCATACCCAGCTGTAACCGCTGTCTACGGACATGGAAACCGAAGCCCGTCGTACGTATACTCACCCGAAGCTCCACCACCAACCATCGTCGGGTCGTATACCGTCTCTCCGGTGAGCTTCCCTGCGTACGGTGGATACAACAATGGGATGGCACCTGCTTACCAGCAAGCTTACTACTGATCAACATGACTGGAGGAGGTGACTACTACTACTGATGATGATGATGACTCAACAAAATCCAAAAGTGTTTATTTTGAAATGGTCTGTAATCACTAACCTTTAATGGTAGCCTTTTGTCTTATTGGTGTGTTAATCCTTTAATTACTGACCTTTACCCAGCTGGCTGTATTAATCTTTCTGATTGTTAAAAACTTAGTAGAGTATTAGGTAGTTGTGAGTAAGTAAGAGACCAACCAAGGCAAGCGAAGGATAACGAGGAGGAGGGCTGCTAATTCTAGGAATCACCATCTTTAGATGTCTGTCCTTATCCTCCTGCATCATGTTTTCTTTACTTCATGCAGCTTATTACATGCATCTGGTTACTTACCATTCTCTTATCCTTCTTCAATCTTGACTGTGTCTCGTCTCGTGCAATAACCCCACCCTACCTCTCTCTCTCTCTCTACATCTTCCTAGCTATTGTTGCAACGTCTAGTAACACACTAACATCAACAAGAATCAAGATTGGGAGTTTGGACTTGTTAATATATCAAAGTCGGTTTCTAACTTGTATAATATGTTGATATAGCATTATACTATATGCAAGATGCCAAGATCAACGAAACATACTTCTTCCCACTTTCGTAAGTCTTATGGATGTCTCCCCTTTCCTTTTATATGTATGATACTACACTAACACGTAATCCCATTAAACTATATGGCACAATCACTGTGGTAATTAATTTCAGTATAGAGGCAGAGCACGAGTATCATATTACAGCATCACACACTTTAAGACGTTCTTCTGTGACTCTGTCAATGACACAATCCACCACCTATCACCTTTAAATGAACCCATGTGTGGTTTTAGAAAGATTTGTAATTAGTATAACTTATAGTATAATTTTTAAATTCTTAAAATTTTTAGAATTGTTGATAATCATGTATTATGAAATTAAGGCTATGTTTTGGTAGTCAGTGGATAGTTTAGAGTTAATAGCGTTTAGTATTTGATCGCAAGTAGAATTCGAGAGAGAGAGAGAGAGGGAGCGGGAATCAGTAAATGTAACAAGGGCATGAATTTATATAATCGAATACACCTTCAAAATCGAGCTGCTCAAAATATATAAATTGAAGAAAATTTGAAAAAAGAAGAGAGAAGGAGGTAATCTAATCTAATCATTGGCAGTGGCGAGCTGGAGAGAGAGCAACTCCTCCTCGGGGATGATCTTCACGTGGCAGTCTGAGCGGGGGTAGGAGGCGCACGTTAGAGCGTAGCCGCGTTCGACGACGTCGTCGCTGAGCATCCCCTCGCTCTGGTCCACTTTTCCGGCGACCAGTTTCGCCGGACACGTCATGCAGACGCCTAGCTTGCAGTCGTGCGGCACATCGAGTCCGCTGTCGAGCGCGCGCGACAGTATCGTCTCGTCCTCGTCGACCTCGATCTCCGTGCACTTGCCGCCCTGCTCGATCACCACTTTGTAGGCGCGCACGGCCAAAGACAGGCGGCGGCGGCGGGATGCGGTGGTGGAATGCGGTGTGTTTGGGTGGAATTTGGGGGATTTGGATTGTTTGTTCAATTGAAAATGGAGAGGGAGAGATGGAGTTAGGCGGAGAGCGGCCATTTTTGTTTGGAATTTGGTGGATTGAATTTGAGGGGATACGATAAGGTTTCTCTTCTCTCACCTTTTAAATTGCTTTTTCCTTCTTATTTTTACTTCTTGTTCACCTTTTAAATCTCAATTTGGAAATATTTACTTATGGTTTATTAATAGAAAGTAAAAAGGATTATGTAATTTAATTATATTTATATTTATATGCCTTTTAAATTTACATTAGCTGCACCAAGTAGCATAATCAATAACGATGGGGACAGAAGCCAACGACGCCGTTTCTTCGAAGCTCTCGAGCACCGCCGCAGCCGGCGGCCTTATCTTAACAATTACAGATGTGATGCGCTCCTTCCTCACCGCATCTTCTACGGATTCCAATCTATCAGAAGATCTCAGAGAACTTTCTTCCTCGCTTGCCATCCAATCAACCGCACCCTACCAATCCCTAAAATCGATCTGGTTCGGATCCAAACCCGAATCTAGACCCGATTTATCATCTCTCCTCGCCGGTTCTAATTTCGTCTTCGCTAGTCCCATCCCCCGGGAAAAGGTACGTTCATATAATGTCGAGTTTGAAATGCGTAATTCCGGTATCTGTGTGTGTGTGTGTGTGTTTTGCTTGTTTTAATATTTAGTTTTGGTGGATTGTTTATTTAATAGAGCGAGGAGCTGAAGGCTAGATTGAGAAAGCTGGAGGAAGCTGCTGAGAGGAAGGCGTACGATGAATTGGTGAAGGACATTACTCCCAGGAAGCCTGTGGCAGAGCCTTTTTCTTCTTACAAGGATCAGTTAGGCTTCGGTAATAATCTTCTTACATCTCTTTGGTTTTTGCTTGAATGCCAATAGGTGAAATTGAAACCTCCCAGCTGGATAATAGGTGTTAGATCAGTCGTATCTAGAGTTAGAAATAATATGTGTGTGCGCAACTAATCTAAGAAAGAAAAACAGAGATGATGGTAGCTGCATTTAAGGATTTGTTGCTTAACTCAGAAATTCTGCAACCCCTTGGGACAGTACCGTGATATAAACTTAGTAATTCATGGGAAATACGAACTGTAATGATACACAAAGTTTGCTTTGTCTTTCATATTTCTCCAAGGTGCTGCCTACACGTATGCGAAACCATATCTGTGTTTCTCTACACCTATTTTGCTTATTGTCACCTTTTTACTCGTATTTGCATAACTGATACTACCTGAAGGGTGCAGCATACAATTTCTCTGTTTCAACTATGAAATTTTCCAGTTTTCTAGTTGATTTGTCTATGTGTTTTTGAATTTTATGATTGATGATTGATCATCTCTTTCATAGTTGATTTATGATTTCTAGTTACTATTATTGGAATTATCTGTAACTTGCCTTGTTGTTCGTATGAACTTGACTAGTTCAGTAAGTCATACCCATTAAATTTAAGAATCATGATGACCTCTTCTTTCCATGATTCTAAAGATTTGACTTGTTTCTTGATTCACTGGCACTTTGAAACCGTGAATTTCTGCAGTTTATTAATTACTTTTACTTTATCATGACGACTTCACAGGATTACACGTTGTGGTTACAATGTTCACTGGATACTTGGTCGGATATGCAGCATTCCGAGCCCTGTTCAGCCATAGTCCTCCCATGGTAAGTTTTTTCAAGCACTCTCTTTAAAATGACCCGAGGAAGTCCTCTTTTGCAGTCGAATCTGAATTATGCATTACTATAAGGGACTATCACCATACACATTCTTGTTGCAATTTCTTTGCTGTAGAGTGCTGCTGGAGGCATCCTAGGTTTGGTGGGGGCCATGCTAGTCGAGACACTGTTGTTTATACTGAGATCTTCTGAACTAGGTGCTGAACCCTCCTCGTCACCTACCAATTTGAAGATAAAGAAGAATCAATAAGTTGGAGTTGAGGCATATTTTTCTAGTCTGTTAAACAGTTTTGTGTGAATAGTGAAGAATCAATATTTAAAGAAGTGCATGCATGTGAAATAAGGCATAGTCAAGATTTTTTAAATTACATATTAACTAGTTTAGATAGCAAGGAAACAGTGTTTTGATATTGCAATCACAAAACACAATATACTGTCAATACTATCAACTACTCCGTATTAAGTTAGAAGTGGAGCTGAATTCGAGTAATTCAAATACCCAGTATTGAAAACAAATTCCTACTTAACAAATATACTGTCAATACTATCAACTACTCCGTATTAAGAATCAATATTTAAAGAGTATTATATATAATCAGTATTTAAAAAAATCAACTATTATTAATTCCACTGCTTGATCGATATTCGATAGTATTAATAGTGGTGAACGCAAATTTATTCTCTCTTTTACACTCTCTTCTTCTTTTTCTTTTTTTTTTGAGGTAAACCTTTTCTTTCCTCTAGGTAGAATGGAATACCTTACAATGGCATGCACTAAATAAATAAAATTGAGTTAAGATTTATATAATGGTGTGCTGTTTCCAGTAAGATGTAAATACTATACTCCTTTCGTCTCACTAAATTTGGCACAATTCTCTTATTTGAATGTTCATTAAGCTTTAAAAAAGATATGGATCCTACCTACCACCTTTACACTACTTTATACATTCTCATTAATAACCGTGCTCAAAAGTTTTGTGTCATACTTATTGGGACGGAGGGAGTACTATTTATTAGAGCGGCAAAATGAACCCGTCCCCACTTGGGCCGAATTTAGATCGGGTTAAATTTTATTATTTAATTTTTTCATACTATTTCTTTCATTAATTTATAATTAAAATTGTAAAATTTTATGATTAAAATATGTTTAAATTAGTGGAACGGTTTATCCAAAATATGCAAAATTTTGGTAAGTTTGAATCTATTTAGTCTGATTTGAAACTTTGTATTTTATAAAATAATTTTCAAGTCAGATTGAGCTTTATATTTTTATGTCGGATGCAAATTAAGACCAAGTCAAGTAAAGTAACCCTATTTTCATATCAACCATATCGAGTCGGGGTTTGGCCCGGATCTTTTTTCACCTCTAATAATAGTCATGAAGCAATATTTGTTTATTATTTTTATATATATATATATAAATAAGTCTCCGAAAATTTATAGCCGATATTAGATAAAATTAATGAATTCGGTCACAAAATAAATAAAATTGTTGGATTCAAAATGATAAATTAGTAAGAAATACAAAAAAAAAAAAAATTGCGGAAAAGTGTGTGTAGACTTATTGTTTCTCTGCTTGAACCCTGTTCTCCTTCCTCGTATTACTTCGATTCCGCTTCCCCGCTGCTCGCCGCCTCCTTTGCCGTCGTGTTTTGGAAAAGTAGGTTGAGGTCTTCAATATCATCTTGAGGTATGGTTTTGTTTTCATTTTTTATTGACTTTTAGCTCTTTGAAAATATCGATGCTCGTTATTTTGGATTTGTTGGATGCGGAGTTTTGAGTACGAAAGGTGTTGAGTATGTTTGGAGCTTTTAAGGAATTGATAGCCGCAATTAGTTTGTGAATCTTATGCTGTAGTAAGCTAGAGCGAACAGAGGGAATTATGTAGATTAGGGCAGGGAACAGATTCGATTCAAACTACTAGAGACGTAAAAATTGAATATTTATTGTGCCTCATATTTTGTGAATTAGAAATAGGAATAATATGAGCAACAAGTGACTACACTTCTCCAGAAGTTAGTTCAATGGATATTCTGGAAACTTAGTGATTAATAATAGCATTTGATTCGCTTCGAATCCAGTTATCATGAGGTGCCAATGAGAAGGAAAAGTAGATTGTTTGACAGTCTCAGTTTGCGAATGCCTGAGTTTTGGGAATGGATGAATATGATTTAGTGAGATCTTAAGAAGTTAAACGATGAGGGTGGGATTGAATTTGCTTTAGAAGCTTCAAATGACTGAGGAAGTGGCGATAAGGGATAGGCATGAATCTCTTTCATTGTTTGAAACTGGAACTGTGAACTTGAGCCTGATCAGAAATCAGCTGCTATTTCCTTGCCCTAATATGGCAGCTGCTATTTCCTTGTAGGCTAGTACATAGTTTGTGTAGTTGATTATAATTTATTGGATCATTACGATCTGTTCGCATAATTAACAGCAAGAACTTACTTTTCTTGTCATGTGCCTTTTGCTGATTCTGTAGAGATGCTAGCTTTTTCTTCCTTCACTTTATCACAGTTTTTAAAATTCTTTTTTCGGAATAGATTAGGTGACTTTAGGTTCTAGAAACGATTGTCTAACTATGCATGTATGTGCAGTTTGGATGAGCGGCACCTATTCAGAGACATTAATTTACTGATTAGAACCTTCTCAAGCTTGCTTTAATATGAACTTGTGATTGGTTTTAGTAAAAGACCATGCCTGAATTCTTGGCTTATGATCCATTCACATCTCACAAGAAGTGAATAGAACCAGTTTCTCTTATTGTTGCTGTGATTACTAGCAATACGGGCTCAAAGTAGCTCATTAACTATTTTGGTTGAATTAAACAATGTGATGTTGCTTTAAGTTTTAACTACTAAATGTTCCCTACTCTCTTTCCTTCAAAAAGTAATAGCTGGACAGAGACCAAAGAGAGGGATTGACTGCTTTATCTTCTTCTCCATGTTGAGTATTCTATAAACGCTAACATTATCTTGTGGAAGATTCTGAGTTGTTGCTTACATTTGTTAGACCATCAGATTATCAACATGGCCAGAGCTGAAGGTGATACCAAGGAACCAATGAACGAGCAAGCCATTGCAAACATATATACGTCCATGAGGAATGAGATCAACCAATTCTACTCCAAAATCACGGAGCTGGAAATGGAGGTCAGCGAACACTCCCTCGTGATCAACGCCATTAAACCACTTGATCCATCAAGGCGGTGCTACCGCATGATTGGAGGCGTCCTTGTTGAGAGAACAATTAGAGAAGTTATGCCAGCTGTTGAGAGAAATAAGGATGGACTTGAAGAGGTGATTGCTCGGCTTAATGAAACGGCCGAGAAGAAGAAAAAAGAGTTAGCCGAATTTGAGGCCAGGTACAAAATCAGAATCCGGAAGGGCGACGACAGGATGAAGGATGATAGTGGTAAGAAGGAAGGGAATGCTCAGGGTGTCCTCGTCGGTGCTGCTGTTTCGAATTAATAGCCTTGAAGATTGTTATCCCTTTTTGTATCATCTTTCACTTCATATATCTATGGTGGAACTCTGTTGTTAAGCATCTTGAAGCTTTTTTCTGGGTTAGGAATTAGGATTTGGGAACTTTGAACTGATTCTGGCGATTGGAATTTAATTTGAGTTGATCAAATTTATCTGGTGTTTTCAATTTTTGTGGCATTTAATTTGTGCTACACAATCTATGTGATATTTACATTTGGGAAGGCTTTTCTCAACTAGGTCTAGGGAAGTGATCGAAATTTCAACATAATATTTATAACTAGGGGGTCATTATAAGAGAATTCCCTTTTCAAGAATAATACAGTGAATATTAGTTTGATAACAAAGTTTAATTAATTATATATAATAAGGCTATATTTGGTACTTAAAATACTATATTCATGATAATTACTCTATTATAATTAATAGTATAATATATTCATGATAATTACTCTATAAAGAAACCGCTATAATTAAAATTAGGGTTTTAGAAGGTTTGAAATAGATTAGTGGTTTGCATGTTAAGCCGAACACCACACTCATGATTTTCCTTACATCTTAATTTCCCTGCTACTCATGATTATCTAATACTATCCATCCATTTAATTAACAAGAATAGTTTTGATATTCATCTGAATATATTAAAATAATAAATTATGTCAAACTTAATGGGACAGAGGTAATATTTAGTTTTGTGGCATTTCGTAAATGAGATACGATTAAGTCTGACTTTCTTAATCCTAATCATTCCTTTAATCTACCCCTTTTAGATCACACATACAGATATATACATATATTAGTTAATTCATACGGAACCGTTTTTATTTGATCTCTTTCATGTATATCAATCAAATTATCTCAAATTGTAGCAATCATCACGCCTTTCAAAATATAACTAGCTAGAACTCTTGATCCTAAACATTCCTTCAATTAATCTTGATTTGTATTCAAAGCTCCAAATTAAAGCGCAATAATTTACAAGTTTTTGTCTTGCACTCAAGTTATTAATTAAGCATAAAAATTAAAGCTAAGTTTCATTCATAGTTTTTCATGATATGATCTCATTCATGCCAACAATGAAGCAACAAAAAGCATGCATGGCTGGACAAACAAAATTAATTAATGACAATATCATCAGGACGACTAGTACTCTAATTAATTTACACTTCAAAAAACACATAAATATTAGATTTTGGAAATTTCTCAGTTTAGACTAAGAGGCCGGATTCTATTAAACAATCAATCCTTCGATTTTAAATAAAGAAATAAGAATCAAGTAACGTACATATTATAGAATGCAACCAAGAATGTAGGAAACTATAGTAGAGTCTACAAGTAATTTAAATTATATCTATATATAAACTTCCTCCTCTATGCAAATTAGAACCAAGAATCATACATTCCATATATATATAAGTAATTAAACTTACATTTTTTGCTTCATTGCTTGATCATCTTTTCCCAATAAATGTGATGATCATGGGATCAATACAGTCAACCGAGGCGAAGCTCTAAATCGACATTCTCTTCTCCATCTTCATCGAACCTCGAATCTCCACCGACACGATCCTCTACATTGTTGGGCCTCCAAACAGGAAAAAAACAATACTCGTATTTTTTTCCTATTTGGAGGCTAGGGTTTGGTGGCGGCATGTAAACCTCATAGTTGACATGCCGCCTCTCCCTCTCGATAGCTTGACCGTAGCTGGCAGCCGCTATCCGAGGGAAGAAACTCGAGTCGAAGCTCTGAATCATCGGATCATCCTCCTCTCGATTCTTCTTCTTCTTGGACTTCGCCTTCTCCTTGTCTTTTCTGTGTATGTTCATGTGGCCACCTAGGGCTTGCGCGTTCGTGAAGCCACGCTTGCAGAAGGTGCAGTCGTAGGATCTGCCGGCGGTGGCGCTGCTGCTCTCTGTTGGTATCGCCGGTGGGCTGTCATGATCGCTTTCTGCAGTTGATGCGTCGTAATAGTTGTTGTTGATCTTTTCTTGCTCCATATATATTGTGTAAGAGTTTGTGTTGCAGTGAGTGGAAATCTTGTTAGTGTTGAAAATGGAGTGATGAAGATTTGATGAAGAGATTTGGGACAGAAAGCATTGTTAGGGTTTGAGAGAGAGATGAAAGAGAACATTAATATTAATTTGTCTGTTGTTGTATTAATTTATAAACTCAGATTAAGATGCATACTTCTCATAGTAATTACTGTGTGTTTTCTTTTCTGCCTTAATCATTAATTAATTCCATTATTATATGGCCGGCTATAACGATTAATAAAAGCCCTTTTCTTGATATATTTTTTATTACAATAAATCTAATCTTGATATCTTTTGTATTAACTGAATTGCTCTTAATTATATCTCAAAACATTATAAATTATGTCATTTTATCACTTATTTTCCATATAAAAATATGTAGTATGAATTATACTGCTAGAAGAATTAAGAGATAGAAGTAGTAATATATGTGCAAATTCAACAATTTCATGTAATTAATTAATTGTTATTACCGTATTTCTAAGAAATTAAATATGGAATCCGTTGACTACAGAATTAATCTTAGATAGCTAAGAATGAAAATGGCAGAATTAAATATATAATTAGTAAGAATTTAATAAGATAACAAATGTCTTGTTATGCCTTAATTATGTGTAGCTTAATTACAAGCAAATACACGACGGCCAATTACACGGTTTTGCATGCAATCTCTAATATTGTCTCTCTATTTATTGACCATGTGTCTTTTTACAACCTAAATTAATTAATTAATTAGTATACAAAGAAAACTACGTAACTGGCTTTCTTGATTCTGCCACCATTCATAATTTAATTTTTAATTATATTTGAATAATTGATGTATAAATAAATTAATAAACTACATATACATTTGGAGGCCATGCCATGCCATGCCATGCATGCCTTATTTAATCTTTTCAAACTTGAAAACAAAATAATACATTGGGCCATATGTCATGAGAAAGGCCCAAATTTATATTGGGCTCTAAATGGGCTTTCAATGTATTTCTACCCAAACAATCGTTACCTCCCACTATTATTAAAATGTCGGTGGTTGACACTACAATTACTATTCAACCCCTTTTCTACATATTATCAAATGTTGGGAAATATTTTGTGTTTTGATTCAGATTCCAATACCTCCCCTGAAAAGATGTTGTAAGTCCAATACTGAATCTTAGTGTCTTAAGAACTCACTTGTTAGGGAGTTCTGATTTTTCAGGTACACTGAAGAACCTTGCCACTGAAGATTCAAGGATCCCAAAACTGAAGGACCTTCCCCACTGAAGGTCAATCTGAAGTTTTGAAGTTGAAGCAAGAAGCCAAGTCCCTGCCAAACTGAAGCTCAGTACTGAAGGTCAACCTGAAGATATAACTAAAGACCAGTACTAACTGTCTGCACTGAAGTGAAGACTGAAGTCTCCAACTGAAGTATGCACTGAAGCCTCAACTGAAGTTTCCACTAAGAATCAGCCTAGCACGTAGGCTTTCCTTTTATGGCAAAAATCTCGGTAGGTAAACAAGATCTTTTTGCAGACTCCATAAATGGCAAAAAGGACGAAGACTCAACGGGAAGAATTCAAATTCAAAGCTCTGTCTCACAACGGCTAAATCCTTGAGAGAGCACTATATATATCCCGCTTTTTTCAAACGCTTCAAATACCGGTTACCTCTGCTATCAACTCACTATCGCTCTTTGCATTCAAGCTCTCAAGCTTTCAGTCTGAACACATCAAGTTTTCTTATTCTCAATTCTTAGTGTTCTTAGCGATCATACTGTAACCGAAGAACAATCATAGCATTAGATTTAGTTCTAAGCTAGTAGTGATCAGTTTGACTGTAAATCCAACCTTCACGGTTGATCACTGTAAGATTGTTAAATCTCCATTAAGTTGGAAACCCTCGACTAACATCGAGTACTCGTGGACGTAGGAGTTTTTATCTCCGAACCACGCAAACCAAATCACTGTCTCTCTGTCTCATTTAATTTCAGTATATTCATTATCTATCATCAAACTGAATATTGATTAAGTGAAAAGAGAAACTATTGCATTAAGTTTTCTGAAGCAAACGAGTAAGATTTAAAGCCACCACATTCCGCACACTTAAGTTATTAGTCCATCAGTCAAACACTAAGTGTAGACTGAAGGATTCCTAACTGAAAGTTCATCACTCTAACTGAAACCCTCCCTTCAGTTCAGGAGACACAGAAAAGTTTTAATTTGATAAAAACTAACTGAGCGTATTCCCCCCCCCATACACTCAGTTTAACTCGTTTCGGGACCAACATCAAATTTTGACTAGCCAAAATGATTAATTACCCCTTAATTTTATTTATGTCACATCTTCAAAAAATCTCAAATTATTCAAGCTTGAAGGCATAATTAATATAATTGGATGTCGAGTCATTTTTATTTTATTGAAGTGAAGGATACATTATTATTATTATTTTTTTGATCAATCTGTAGATTTTCAGTGAGTAGAGGACACTTAAGACACACACTCATACACAAGTGTTAACGATATGTGTGCTAGTATAATATAATGATAAGAGAGTTAATAATCGAGATAATAGTTTTTTTATAATTTAAATTTAATATAATCAATATTTGTTTAAAAAAAAGTGGTAGCGTGGCATATTTAACATAATTTCTATAAAATATCTTATTAATTTAAGGGGAATGATACTGTAACCTTACTATTATAAATGAATTGAGGCCTAAATTTTCAATTAATGTGAAACATTTTAGCAGTAATTGAATTGACAAATAGGAATCATGCATGAATGCTATATTGTATAAATAAAGCTTAAATTCAACTCAACTTTTGAAAATCTGTCTCTTTTATTATCTCCACCCCTACCGACGACCTATTATTCAATTTTCTTCTTAAAATAAAGCAGATTGTGTTTCAAACCTCTCTTCTTTTATTTGAAACAAAACCTATAATTAAAATATATAACAAGGACGACTTCAAAAAATCCAACAAAATGGAAATACAAATATCGAATTTCATTAATTTTACAGATACAAATAGCTTCTTGAAAAAAAAAAGTTACAATAAATGAGTGAGGATCAATGTATTCATCCATTAATTAATTATGTAATCCCACTCCAAATAAATGATTAAATTAATAAATAGATGATAATATTACCGTAAGTTGATGGGATTAATGCGTGATTGAAACACGGTTTCGAGGTTTGATTAAAGTCAAATTAATACCGTGTGAAGAATTTAAGTCCCATCACTGGTTTAACCCACAGATTTAATAACATAATTTGGAATTTAACTATTTAACTTTTTTAGACCAATTTTTATTTATCTCCAAATGCAAATTTGGCTTCAAACTTTTTTGTTTTGTTTTTTTTGACTTAGAAAAGGGTGGACACTTTATGAATAATGAAGGTATTTAATTATATATCCGATCCATTTCGAAAAGGGGTGATGTGATTATTCTTATTTTTTTTTTTATTATTATTATTATTATTATTATTATTATGAGGCAGTATGTTGGTACATCACAGTGCGCAAATTATTGAGGAGTTTGAGATAATGATTACAAAATATAAAATAATAAATTAATAAAAGTACTCGTCTTCAATTATTACATGACATGATATATCAAATCAATGAGGATGAAGATCACCAAATGTTCCCCTTGATGAAATCTATCGATACATTATATCATTACTCAAGTATTATTATTACGTTTAATGTTTTAAAGATAATAGTGTTATAAATAAAATATTTTACTCTTGAAAAAATTAACCAATTTTAATAGAATCTATTACTTTACACAAAAAAAATATCTAAAAATAATGTGTCATAAATTATAAAAAGAAAAGAGTATATATAGAGAGAGATCGACCGCTCTATCACCCACGATGGGCACAACTTAACGCGTTGCGGTTGATGTGCCAATATCACATCATATCGACACATCAGTATACGAGTCACTATAATTTTTATTTTTCTATTATTTTTAATTATTTTATATTTAATAATTTTAAACTACAGTACCCTAATCAATACATTCTTAAAATGAATTAATAAAAAATTAATATTTATTTACTAAGCATATCATATTATTTGTTGGCATGATAACCACATCCACCGCAGATGAAAGTTGATCAGGCCCGACCGACTCTTAAGGATAAGGAGTTCAACAAGTTGTTTTGAATATGACCCCAAATATTGAATTATTACATGTTCAATGGTTTTATTTTTATTTTTACAAATTTTTCTCTTTGAAAAAATGCTAAAAATTATAATTATTTGTATATTTGATACATTACTTTTGGACACGAGTATAAATAAAATAATTTTTTGGTGTTAAGTGGTGTACCTCAATAAACTTGATGATAAAATGTTTCATATTTTAAAAATAAGTCATTATTATTGAGACACGTCAATATAATATATATATCATAAATAATAAAATAAATTAAATTTTATTTTTAAGTAATATTTTAATAAAATTTAAGCATCTCAAACCTTAATATAAATTGAGGCGGATCTAATTTTCATATATTATATATACACACACACAAATAATATATGTCCATAGTTTCAAAGCAATAAATAAAATGGGTGACACTAAAAGAAAGGGACATGAAATTAGAAAACGACAGATATCGAATGATATGTGCACTAAATGCAATGAACTAAATAGGAAAGAAACAAAAAGGGCAAAACTCCTCACTCGGTTACGTTAGTATCACCCTTATATTGTAAACTTACAAGACCATACTTTTTTAGGGTATGCTTCTAATGGAAATTAAAATTTAAATAAAAATTCAGTCGTTACTTTAAAAAATTTGGTAGTGAAAAAATTATAGTTACGATAGGAATTTCTTGAATATTATTTTTCAACGACCAAATTTTTGTTAGAATATGAAAAATATATAATTCGCTCGAGTTTTGTGAAATTCTGGTATTTAAGATAGGTATGTCAGCAATCAAATATTGTCAAGTTGAATGCATCAATTTTGAGAAAATCTTTTCCTTTTAGACTGAATACATTTATTTTGAGGTAAAATATGGGATATTTTAATATTTTTAGGTATTTTTTATGTATATTTTACAAATAGGACATTTTTTATTTTCATATTATGAAAATGGATAGTTTTCACGATTAACACTATATATATATTATCTCATAAATTTATAAAGATGTCACTCTCATAAATATCTTATTTAGATGACACTAGGAAAAGCTTTATTTCAACTACATATGTAATATATCTATAATTCCGACCAAAGAAAAAGAATAACTATAAATAGATAATTTATAAAACCTATTAATTGTGGTAATTTGGATTATAGTAACGGAAGAAGACTTTTGAAGATGCATATGTAATCAATTTTGCCGGCGATATATTGTTTTTTCAAATTTATTTGCATTTTTAATTTTATTTATATCTAATGGGGATTAATTAATTAATATTATAATAGAGAGTATAAAAATTGATTCAATAATAAACTAATACCCAGAAAGCAAAACACTCGCATTTTCCACATTGTCAACTAAATAATTTACTTTATTCTTACATAAAGTGAGTAGGAAAAATTTGTATTTTAACAGATATTTAATTTAGTCGAGTAGGGTTGAAAATGAATAAAAAATTAATAAGAATTAAGTATAGGCCATTCGTCTATTAATTGTTAACAGCTTACGTGACAATCTTTTTACTAATTCAAATGAAACAATACTACACAGTTGACGTTTTCTTCAGCAGTTAATACACAGTTATTGTTACAACCTGCTATTCAAGCAAACTTACCTAATAAATGAGTTAACCTCTCAGATATTTCATTTCAAAACAACCAAAAAATGTTAAGTTTAGAGTTTTGAAAACTTGAAGGCTCAAGTTCAAGTTCAAGTTCAGTTAGATAAATAAAAATTGAATTCGAGCTCATTTCATTTATTATTTATTTTAATACTTTCTCTGTCCCACTAAACTTAACATAATTTTCTTATTTGGACATCTCACTAAGCTTGATACGTTCCTAAAATAGTAAAAGTTATCCCTTTAAAAAAGTGTGAACCCTACCACATTTATCACTCTTATATTACTTTATACACTCTCCTTAATAATCGTACCCAAAAGTTTTGTGTCATACTTATTGAAACGGAGAGAGTAATAAATTTGAATTCTAGCTTAGGGGTGTCAATTCGGGAATCGGGTATCGGATATTTCGGATAATACCCGATTTTCGGGTTTTCGAGTCGGGATCGGATATTGATATTCTAGGGTTTTCGGGTTCGGGTAATACCGGATACCCGATCGGGTATTACCCGAAACCCGAATTTTTTATTTTTTATTATTATTTATATAATATTATATTTTTAATTTATAATTTAAATATTTTAATACTCTAAATATTTGAATTTTTTAAAATTACCCGATAATATTCAATCAATACCCGAAAATAAGAATTTTTTTTAATTAAATCAGGTAATTTCGGGTATCCGAATACCCTACCCAAAATACCCGATTCGCGTTCGGGTACCCGAAAATTTCGAGTAGGGTACCCGACCCGACCTGAACAGACACCCCTATTCAAGGTCGAACTTGTCCCGAGTCTGTTAAATATTCGAGTTCGAGCTCGTTTATTAAATTATTTTATTAATATATATATATATATATTAATTTGATAAGTTCGTATATAAAATTTGCAAACTATTCAAAAATCGTAACTGAAATTGTTCTATATAGTTCGTTTTCAAAACATGAAGCGCAGTTATGATAACAATTCAATTCCGATTTCAAATTTTTAAAACTATAAACCAACAATTCTACTGTTTAATTTTAAATAGTAAAATCGAACTGAACTAAACTATAATGGTAAACAACTCTAATTAAGGGGCTAAAAAAAATGCATTTTTGGCGATTAATTAATGATGCGAATGTGATAATTTTTTATGCGGTGAGGAGGCTTGTTGAATCTTGACTGATAGCGGAACATTTTCTTTTTTATTATTAATATTAATTAATTGAATACTCCTTTTCTTTTTTATTATTTAATTGTTATTAATTAATTTCCGATTGGGAAATCAAAAGTGCGTCTAAGTTCTCTTAATGTAAACCCCCGCGGGCCCCACCTTCCACCTCACATTTCTCCCTCTCTCTCTCTGCACTTCTTCTTCTCTTCTTCTTCTCCTTCTTCTTCTTCTTCACCTGCTTCTTTTCTTCATCGCTAATGCTCCCAAAGCAAAAACCCCGCGCTCTCGTACCTTTCTATATTTTCTCTCTGTAAAAACGGCCGCCGACTTCTGCCTCAACACTCGCGCGCTCTCTCGCTATACGAACCTTCTCCTTTTCATATTTCAGATTCACGGACAAAACACCTGAAACTAAACGGAATCAAAGTTAGCAGATCTTCGCGAATCGCGATCAGAATGCACACCCTCCAGCTTGAGAGCGATATTTGCTGTTGTTTGGTGCTGTAGAATGCTGGGAGGTTTTTTAAATCTCAGTGGTTGAATTCTGTTAGGGGATTTTCTGTTTAATTGGTCTATCGCAGACGTGGAGCTGTTGCGGTGAGTTGCTTAGATTTTCGCATTGCTCGGTAATATAAATGCTGTTTTAGATACTCAGAGTGGGGAGTTCAATTTTCCTGCATGAACCAGCAGTAATCTCTGAGTATTAGAGCTTCTGCATTTTATGAGGTATTTTCTTTTTCCCGATGGATTTTGAAGTCTCTTTTAGGGATTTCTGAAATCCCTTTTGTGCTTTTTTCGGTTTAATTTATTTCTTTCATGCTTTTGAGGGTTGATCGGTTATTCATTAGCTAAGTAGGTCGTGTTTAATTATGGTTTTTGGTTAATTTGTGTCTTTTTGAACAGTGTGAAGTTGAAATTTACCATGTGATTGGTTCTACAGCTGAATATATAGTTTGGCCTATCTATGAGTTTTTTGCCAGTTGGTGGGTCAGATCTTTTTGATTTTGAGATTGTTTTTATTTCATATAAATCTGAACAAGGAGATGTTGTTTGTGTGCTGTTGAACTGAACTCATATTTATGATATGAACATATCAATATCGCCAGCGAAGTGAAATTTATTTGATGATTTTTTTCTAAACAGTTTCTATAGCAAGATTGTTATTAGAAGGTGAATACATCTGTGAGCAGAGCTGCTTTCATGGCGTTCCATGAGAAAAGCAGCCTAGCCGGAAGAAACGTATTGAATATTTGACTAATTGGATGCAATGTCAAAGGCATTAGCATCTTTGCTGTTAATTTTGTGGTTGTTTGTATCCATATCGGCTGCAGATAATGGGTTTCCTCGTTGTAATTGTGATGAAGAGGGATTTTGGAGCATCGAAACTATCATGGTGTGCCAAAGAGTTAGTGATATTTTGATTGCAGTGGCCTACTTCTCCATCCCCATTGAGCTACTTTACTTTGTTAGCTGTTCCAATATACCATTCAAATGGGTTCTCTTTCAATTCATTTCGTTCATTGTCCTCTGTGGAATGACTCATTTGCTAAATAGCTGGACCTATGGACCTCATACTTTTCAGCTGATGCTTGCTCTAACCATTTTCAAGTTCCTCACAGCATTAGTTTCTTTTGCCACTGCAATAACCCTTATTACCCTCATCCCTTTATTGCTCAAAGTCAAGGTGAGAGAGATTATGCTGAGGAAAAAGACTTGGGATCTTGATCGAGAGGTTGGAATTATAAAGAAGCAGGAAGAAGCTGGCTGGCATGTGCGGATGCTTACACAAGAGATTCGTAGGTCACTGGATAGGCATACTATACTTGATACTACACTGGTTGAGCTATCAAAAGCACTAGTTTTGCAGAACTGTGCCATTTGGATGCCAAATACGGGTAAAACGGAAATGGTCTTAACTCATGAATTGAAAGGTAGGAGTTTCTCGAGTAATTTCAGCTCACCTATCCCTACCAGTGACCTTAATGTAAGAGAGATTAAGGGAAGCGACGGAGTGAAGATACTTGAACCGGAGTCAGCTCTTGCTTTGGCAAGTAGTGGAGGACCTGATGAGCCTGGAGCTGTGGCTGCTATCAGAATGCCAATGCTGAAAGTTTCTAACTTCAAAGGTGGTACACCTGAAATGGTTTCAGCCTGCTACGCTATCCTTGTTTTGGTGCTTCCAGGCGGACCGGATAGATCTTGGAGCAATGAGGAACTTGAGATAGTAGAGGTGGTGGCTGATCAAGTTGCTGTGGCTCTTTCCCATGCTTCAGTGCTCGAAGAGTCTCAACTTATGAGAGAAAAATTGGTGGAACAAAATCGAGCACTACAACAGGCAAGACAGGATGCAGTAATGGCAAGTCAAGCTCGGAATGCATTTCAGATGGTCATGAGTAACGGGTTAAGAAGGCCCATGCACTCAATCCTGGGCCTGCTTTCTGTTTTGCAGCATGAAAAGTTAAATGGTGAGCAAAGGCTTCTTGTTGATACGATGTTCAAGACTAGTGATGTTCTTTCAACATTAATAACTGATGTAATGGATATTTCATCAAAGGATAACGGAAAGTTCCTTCTAGAGATGAAGCACTTTCAGTTGCATTCTTTAATAAAGGAAGCTGCTTGCCTTTCCAAGTGCGTTTCTTCGTATAGGGGTTATGATTTTGTGACTGAGGTTGAGAGGTCACTGCCCAATCACGTCATAGGTGATGAAAGAAGAGTTTTTCAAGTGGTATTGCATATGGTTAGGAATTTGCTTAGTGGAAGCAAAGGAGGTGGATATTTAACTCTACGAGTATTTTCAGCCAGTGGAAGTCAGGGATGGAATCAGCAAAAATGGGGTCAGTGGAGAACAAACATGTCGGATGGGTACATATATACAAGGCTTGATGTTGGGATCTGCCATACTGGATCTCAGTCAGACGATATTTTACCCATTAATCAGTACGATGAGCTTAGATACTATGGTGCAGTTGGGGAAAGTTTAAGCTTTAGTGCATGCAAAAAACTAGTTCAGGTACATTATCATTATTCCTTCATAATTGTCATCTTAATTCAAGCTTCCTGACAGAGTGATAGCTTATGTAGTTTGTTGGTCTTGAGTTTATTCTTGAATAGAAAACTACAAGCGAGGATTGAAATTTATTTCTATTTGTATTCTAGTTACAATCTTGGTTTCTATAGTCTTAATATGTTATTGTCAATGACAGTTAATGCAAGGAGACATGTGGGTGATACCAAATCCAGAGGGGTTTGATCAAAGCATGGCTCTCGTTTTGCGATTTCAAGTCAGGTCATCCATCACTGCAGGCATTTCAGACTATGGAGAATCTTCTGATCGTGTTCATTCAAACTCACTTTTCAGAGGCCTGAAAGTTATCATAGCTGATGCAGACGACGTAAATAGAGCTGTAACTAGGAAGTTGCTCGAAAAGCTTGGGTGTATCGTGTCTGCTCTCTCATCTGGGTACGAATGCCTCAGTGCTCTCAGTCCTGCTGTCTCTTCCTGTCAAATTGTTCTTCTGGATCTTCACTTGTCTGATTTAGATGGCTTTGAAGTCGCCATGAGAATCCGGAAGTTTCGAAGTCGCAGTTGGCCATTGATAATTGGTTTGACCTCAAACGACGACAGTGATACAAGGGATAGATGTTTGCAGGTTGGAATGAATGGTGTTATTCAAAAGCCAGGTACATTTCAAGAGATCTCGGAGGAGCTCAAGCGAAGCATGCTGCAAGCCAATAAAATCTTGGCTTGATGGTGGTAGCGCATCCTGTCAAGCAACATGCATTTCTCTTTTCAGTCTGCAATATGCTTTTTAGAATTAACAAAGAGAAACAAACGTATGCTGTAAGTAGCTCCTCCTGGGATGAGTTGTTTTTACATAGATATGTGACATACAAAACATTGATAGTCAAAGCGGTATAGAAATTTAGCTTCTTTTGCACCTTTCATTTTTTTCCCTCTTCATATTAATTGATGAACTGTTACATTCTTTATTATTTACTTCATTTGAAGCTAACAGTAATTTACTAATAAAAGCTGCATACATTACTGAAATATTGCTTCCTCCATGAATTATGGTTTGGTTATTTGTATGTTTCTTAATGAGGTGGAGACACACATCTACCTGTTTGGTGCGCAAGTCATGATTTCGCATGTCTTGTTAACGTGCATAAGGAAGGATGAGAGATGATGGAACTACTTTTCAGCAAGACATATTAATAGGCAGAAGTAGGCAAGTTTTGGTACATTAATCTTTCTCAACAGCTTCCAGGGACAGATGCAGAACGACATAAAGCGCGCACACTTAGCCTGGAACTCATCGTGTTAAAAGCTTTCGAGGTACGAGTTTCAGCCGCATATATCATTCTTCCTTAATGTTTAGGTTCTGAGTTTCAGCTACGAATATTTTGTGTTTGTTATGGGATTCCATGCCTGAGGTGAAAGGTTAGAATACTTTGATTTCTGAGGGTATGATTCTACTTTAGATGCATTATGTTTAGCTTCCTCTGTTGCTGCATATATTATAAAACTATAAAACCATGCATGAATTTGAGGTACGTGTTTTTGGGTCACTGTTTCTTGTTTCATTTTCATTGCTACAGTTGCCAATACCAGTAGGGTCTAATATCTTTTTTACTTTTCCTTCTTATTTTTTCTTAATTCCTTTTCTATTTACATCTTCTGCTTGCAACCATCATCTTTCGTTTGTCAATTCTTGGTTGTGTGGTGGTTAAAGATGTGATCGAATCGAAGAGATTATTATGAGTCGAGCTTGAGTTCAAATCTAGCTTATTATCCCATTTAAATACTCTCATATTTTCCCATTGAAATATTTTCCTATTATATTTAAATATTCTCATATTACCCCATTTAAATAAATGATATGTTAAGTTAGTAGTTTTATTACATATGATATGAGGGAAAATGTTCACCCGCCCGCGGCGGGCGGGGTTAATGCGCCCACGAATGATGTGGCATGCCATGTAGATATATATTAAATTCTTAATATTTTTTTTATTAATTATCACTTTCCGACTAGGGTTCATTGGTTAGGGTATAGTTTAATACTATTCAATAAAAATTAATAATAAAAAATAAATTTAACAAAGAAATGAAAATATAGTAATTCACATGTTGATGTGGCAATGACGTGGCATTGCCACATCAGCCGCGGGCACATTAAGATGTGCCCGCCGCGGGCGGTGGAGCATTACTCATGGTATGAGGTAGCAGTGGCCAACATGTATTTTATTTACTCCTACACTTGCAGAATTCTAGTATTGGATCAGAATCGTCCAATAAAAATTATATATGTATGGCGTGTGTGTTGGTCTAGTGATAGTGAGGTTAATGCTCAACGTAATAGGTTTTGGGTTCTAATCCTCTGTGACGCAGTCATATAATTTAATGTTAATTTAATCTAATTTTAAGAATTATATATATATGATTTTGGTAATATAATGATCCTTAAAATAAGACAAAGCACACACATCTCCTAATAATATTTAAAAGAGAATAAATACAGCTGCCAGCAAACATAAGGTTCTGCAGCTTATTAGTGGATTCGATGTGTCATTAAAAGACTATATAATAAACTATTAATTAAACACAGTGATGGTAACAAGAAATTGACAAAAGGGATTGTTTTAATTGTATAATGTTTTCGCCATCAGAGCAATAACTTAATATGCTATGCTCACAATTGTGGCAATAATGTTATGTCAACATATCAATCGCTATAACTTTTATTTTTTATATTTTTTATTATAATGTACTATATCTGTCTTAATAAGTTTGACACAATTTATTATTTTAATACACTCAAATGAATATAAATTGTGTCATGCTTATTAAGACGGATAAAGTATTAAATAATATTAAACTATATTATAATTAATAAACCACAATATTCATTTTCGGATAGGCCCTTAAAAGAGAAAAAAGGGTGAATTATCAACCGGCGTCTATTATTCAATCGACTCGATAGTACTCGTTGTGGAGAACGCGACCTAAATAAAATAAGCTTGAAAGTGAGAAGATGTCAGTTATTTACTCCATATGTTCCGCTAAAAATGGTCACGTTTTTTTATTGGGTTGTCCCATTAAAACTGGTTAAAAAGGAAAAAGTTATATTTTTAAAATACATCACTCATACTTTATTAAAACACAAACACTTTATTTTCTTAATTTACGTATTCAGAACCCTGGTGGCCGTAGTGTGTATATATATATATATATATTTTTGTACTTTTCCTTCTTTGCAAATGCATGGGTAAAAGGAATTGTGTCTAGGAGCTCTGTATTTGACCTTTTTAATCACTTCATTGCAAATAACCATAAAAAAGAGGATCTAAACATACTATGTGAAACTTACTCCACACCTTTACTAAGGTGAGATCTGAAACTTAGGTCTTCATGATCATGAAATAATTAAAATAAGCCAAGAGGCAAATATTTTAAAAATGTGTTGATGGTTACAGTGCAATTCAATTAAATAATTATTACTTGAAACTAAAATTAGGTCAGCAAGGACAAAACCTTCAATATTATCAAGTGAACTCAATTATTACTCTCTTTTATATATAATTACTTAGTCTGAAACATCTAAAGTATAATCAAATCTAAAGTTGTCTAGATTCTAATATTATAAGAGGATTCAATAATCAATCTATTCTCAGATTTTTTTTGACCAACTATTGCATTTGGGAACTGCATAGATATGCCTTAATTATTACCATATTATATTATTATTCTACATTATATATATCTATCAGGGTACATCTCACTGAACTAGATAAATAATTATGAGTTATAAATATGAATAAAAATAATAAGAAAGAAGGGCATGCACACGCATATGTAATTGACAAGAAATTTTTCTCTACATGCATTCAAATTACAAAACAAAGAGTTAATGTTGAAAGATATACATAACTAAAGAAGATAAATGAATCTTTGTTAAAATGATAGAACAAGTAATGAAGATACAAAGAACTCAAGGGTCTTTTATATAGACCTAAGAAACTAGAGAAATTGCCGACAACAAACTAACTAACAAAATAACCACCACAAAGCTATCTAACAATTCTTAACACACACAACTAAACTTCCTTCGTAACTAACCGCAAGTGCATGGTGCATGACATTATGATGCACCAATAGTTAAGTTGGCAACATCGTGAAGATGTTGATGTGTTTGATAAAATCTGTTTAATTGTAATTATTTTAATAGTTGTATCTCTTTGTAAGATGACCTCCAGTATGCTAAGTCGAGAGACTATTACCGAAATTTCAAGTAAATAGCATATTTGATGTATTTATCATATTTCATAATATAATTGATATAACATTCATAATATTTAAACACACATATATATACAGGTCAAACTATTAAGCTTGGGTTCTGGAATAAACCCAATTAGGCCCAATATTCAACAATTGGATAAAATTATTTGAAACTTCATATAGTGTAAAGCTGCATAATCAAGAACTAGAGCTCTTTTAAACCTCCAAGCCCATTACATATTCAACACACTTATTTTTGGATAGATTTGATCTAATTAATTATATTTATAGCTTACGATACAAATTTAGAATGATAATATTAATCCTTTTTAGAGTTTGATGAAAAAAGTATAAATAGTGAAATTACAATTTAGATAAAATGAGGTATAAAAGAAGAAAAGATTTAAAAGATGATTACATTCTTAACCCTTATTTTGGATGGATAAATGTTAGAACACAACCTTATAAGATAATATTACTATGCGTCTTTCCTCAATAGGGAAATCTTGATAGTGTTTTACCGGTCAAAATATACTCGAATATATAAAAAGAAACTAAATACCAACCAAGGAAATAAAAGAAAGAAAATAGAAGCCAATGAATTAATAATTATAGAGAGAATCCCAAGTACAAGTAATTAATAATTAATTAATAAGGAAACTGCGTATATTATAAATAAATAATTCAAGATTCGGTTCTTGTCGCACTCACTTAATTTCATCATAATGAATTAAATTAAAAGTATTCTAATAGTTGTCATTATCCAACCAATAAACGTTAACAATATGCCAAAAACTAATGGAAATATGCAGCAGCCGTTAGTCAAACAAGATCAAGAAAAGAGATTAGTGATTGATTGATTGATTAATTAATTAATTTTTTAATCATGGTTGCATATCCCCAGCCACAAAATTATGATGTGACCCATTTTCGCATTCACACATTTTCTTCTAATTAAGTCTTTGAAATTTCCATCATACTAAAAATTAGGTAAACTGAAAATAGTACAAGCACCAGTGGTCTAGTGGTAGAATAGTACCCTGCCACGGTACAGACCCGGGTTCGATTCCCGGCTTGTGCAGGTTTTTTATAGTTCAATATTGATTTATTTTTACTGTACATTTTTATTGGAATAACTTATTTTATATGTTATTTTTATTGTAATATTCACATCCATCTAATATTATATTGATGCATTCATATCAGAGAAAATATCATTTATATGATTTACCACTCAGAATTACTTTTTACTGTGTAGCTATATTTTAATTGAGATGATATATAGTACTCCCTCCGTCCCAACTAGCTTGGGGCACTTATTTTCGGCACAGGAGTTAAGGAGGGTATATTTAAATTATAAAGTAATGATATAAATATATATTATTTAAATTTGTGTGTGTAATAAAAGTTTCCTAATAAGGAAATGACTCAAGCTAGTTAATTAGGACGACCCAAAAAAGAATACGACTCAAGTTAGTTGTGACGGATGAAGTAATTAGTTTTAAACTACCTACTGTTGTCATCAGCTTCTAATTAACAATTAATATAATGAAAATGATTGCACCACTTTTTTTATATATAACAAAACCAATTGGTTTGAACTTTGAACCATATATTATTAAACACCTATTGGTTTATAAAGTCTTGAAATTGACTTTGAATATATATATACATATATATATATATATATATTACTATTGTACTATTTTAATATTACTAATTAATAGTGACAACTAGTCAAACATATACTCCCTCAGTCCACTAAGTAGCTTCCCGCTTTGATCGCGCATAAGTTTTAATAAAGATTTTGACTTTAGTATGTAATGTGTAGTGAGTAGTGCGTAATTAGTGGAGAAAAAGACTCAAATTATTGATGATGTATAGTGAGTAGTTAATGGAGAATAAGACTCACATTATTAATGATGTGCAGTGAGTGGAGCATGGAGTAAATATAATGGTTGCCAAAAACAGAAAGTTAAAGTAAGAAGATAATTTGTGGATGCATAGGTAAAAAAAATATGAGGTGGAAGGATTAATAATACTGTGAAGGATAAACTAAACGATCTTTAATTCAAAATCGACTTCTTTATCCTTTCAACATCATTAAAGAACACACATTTTCGAGTTCCAAGAACCACAAATTAGGGTTTTCTCTCTAATTCCATTATATAATAATGTTTCGATTTATATACTGTATTGACTCAGTCAAAACCAATTATTACCACAATACATATAATTAATGATGTATACATACACATCATAATAGATTAATTAATTACTATTATAACGTCAAATCAAATGTACAGAAATCACTATATATTGAGTGCAATAATATAATAATACAAGCAGTATATATAATAATATAAATATTTGACGATCAGGAATTGAGGATCGGATGGAAACAAACAAAAGTTATATATTATAATCATCGATACGTTTTTAGGGTTTAATGGGTTTAATGTTATTGTATTAGAAATTAAAGACGATGATGACATGTACTCCACGATAAAGACGTTGTATTCTTCATATAATCAATCGATCACCACTATATATAAATTAAATAAGCATGCATGAATCTGAAAGAAAAGCCAAAAATATAGTAGTATTTATTATTTTTTCAATGAATTAGTGATCCCCACGAATTAATTAAATATGATATAACTACGACACAATAATTGTTGTTACGGCGTTAATGGGTGGCCTATATTTCATTAAAATTTAAATTAAATAGGGTAGAGTATATAGAAGTTAAATTAGAGTGATGATAGGTTAGACTTAATTCTTGACTATTTGGTTGTTTGAAAAGGCAGTGTTTGCAAATATCGACATTTGGAAAGCTATCTATGTGTGCATTGCAGTATATAATATTAAAAGTTTTAAATGATTTTGTGTAGCTTATATTATGGGTTAATGTTACTTTAATGGGGAATTAAGTAAGAATATTTGAGCCTAATTGGCCCAGTTCGTTGGACTTTAATGAATGGAATGGGAGTGTTGTGGCCACTGCAACTGCAACTTGCTAATCAGCATTGTTAATTAATTCATTCATTCATATTTCAATCTCAATTAATTAATTAAACACTAACACGTGAATTCATGTGAAGAAGGCCCTCTATGTCACCTAGTCAGCTCTCTTTTTTTGTTTTCACTAATTGAGCTAACTTTACCTGAAGAAAGACAAAACTAAATGATAAAAGGTTTCTAAAAATTGCTCTTTCGTTAAGGTCTAGAAATAGAATTATAGTTAAAGATATTCCCATCTGATCACAATCCAAGGGTTAATTCATTTTTTAATTTCTTCATTAATACAATAATTTTCATTTCTATACTTACTTGAATTATGTCAATTCTATCACTTTAATTGTGACCAACTAATTGTTATTGGGTGTTTGGGTGGCTCGATTCAGTCACGTGCATAATTGATTTTATGAGTTATTTATTTGAAAAGTTTATGTTTGAAACTTAATCTCGTGACAACTTCATGAAAAATTAATCTAGAGGTATGAGTTTTGATCTATTTTATATGACATTAATCTCGGACAATCATATCTCAGTCCAACTCAATTTTTTTGTGATTATTTATCATGTCTGATATTCATTAATTAGGTGGACTATCCAAACATTATTCAAAAGATATGTAGATATTTATAAGACATTAATAAATCATACTCTTGCCACCAGAGATTCGAAATAAACGAGACTCGTGCTTTTGAAACCGTACATATAAAATTTCATCAAATACAACTTAATTTCCTCATATATAATTCTATTATGTATTAATTATGAGATGTGAGTACACAATTAAACATGAAACACAGCGTTAATCCAAATTTATAGAATATATAATTAATTACAATAAGTACTGATCAGAATTAAACCTCTCTTTAATTTCACATTTGTTTATGAGCAACGCTCTATAATACTCTATTCGTCTCATTATTCATGACACGTTCTATTATTATAATAAACTTAATTGAATATATCATCTAATATAGAATATACTTAATCAGTTAATTGATTAAACACACACACGCACAAAGATTAATTTAACTTAATTCGTGCTTAGTGGCAATGACATGATTAAAGGGAGCTTTAAAACCATTTATGAACCATGTAAAGGCGCAGAAAACTCCCCAAATCTCGAGAAACTAAAATAATCTTAATTAGTTATATAGTAATATATACATGTACATATGTGTGTGATTTTATTTTAAATGCATTAATTAATATTCGTCATCAACTATAAGCCTAATTTCTAATATACTCCCTCCGTTTTTTAATAAGTGTCCAATTTTACTAAATTGCACATACCAATAAAATGAAAATTTTACTCATATACCTTTTATTGAATAACATAATAAATACATTCATACAAATAATATCAAATTTCAATAAGTATTAAATAAGAGCAAAATTGAAAGATTGTCATAAATATACTCTAAAATTTTGAAATATGACACTTATTTAGAAATAAGAAAAAAAGTGAAATAAGACACTTAAAAAAAATCGGAGAGGGAGTATATGAAAATGTACACCCACATCAGGAGTA